>OX438925.1:28055214-28555214 GCA_949316025.1 Lapara coniferarum | reverse complement strand
ACTTGTACTTTTAACGGTGAAGGAAAACATCGTGAGGAAACCTACATACCTGAGAATTTTCTCCATAGGAATTTCGAGGGTGTGTGAAGTCTGCCAACCCGCACTAGGCCAGCGTGGTGGATTAAGGCCTGAACCCTCTCAGGAGGCCCGTGCCCAGCAGTGAGCAGTCTATAATGCAGGGCTGGTATTATTATTATTAATAATTTACTTGTAATTTTACTTGGTGAGGGTACAAGCGACCTACTGCGTAAACTGTACTCATCCGCAGCGGTAGGCGCGGGTTAACTAATTGGGAGGGGTGGGTCGGATGTGCGAACAAGGCAAATGAAGATTTATCATGTGGCCGGTCCTCGGAGCCCCCGCGCCGCCAGCGGGTTACTGGGGATATTTTTGTATACTTTGTTTATAGTTAAAGTAGTATAGCGAGATTTATACTATTTAGACACTGTAGAATTTGACAAATATCTGCAGAAAAAAAGACCTAAAGAGTGTTTTAAGAATGTATATGTCGAAGAAAGTTGGTATTATCATCATCCATTACGTAGGACGAATAACGCAGCGAGTTCGTCACGAGACAGGCCATTTCAATGTTTTTACATATAAGTTTAAACAAATCACTTTTTTCCATTTACAACTTGCGTCAAACAAGGTTATAAACAATATTGTGAGTTCGTCGCCGACTCCAAAAAATTATTCATTGTACATTAATATAATCACACGAATGGCAGTGCACATAATATTGGTATTATTAAAATTTCCTTTTAACCCATAAGCAAAGCACAAGTATTTTTTTCCTTACAGTGGTTTTTGAAGTCGGTGCTATTTTTTATAAATCTTTTTCTTCATCTTAAATAGAGCTATCTCTTAAGTGAAGACAAAGTCAAGCTTACTAATATCTACACTTACATTATCTACGTGGATATTTTTCTAATACAAAATGGACTGCAGATATTTTTTTATTAAAGCAACATTTATGGAGAGTATTCCTTGAGACGTGAATGTGGGTCGACAATTTCTTACCGAAAAATAACAAAAACATCTATTATACCCGGTCAAGTAATCACACAATCGTAAAGTAAAAAACAGTAAGTGAAAATTTTACCCAATATATTATTTAGCCGTTGAATAAAACGAGCAACATAAATGGAAGCCGATTTCGTATCAATTAAAGCGAAGGATTATTAGCTCAATGACCATATAGCGACCGGCCGTACGGCGCTCTGACACGAATTAACTTAATCGCTGTTTACGCCACCATTCGAGGTATGTTACTGGCAAATTATTGAAAGCGAGCCCAAAATGTTTTCAAGTGTGCTTGGCAATGGTTCATTTACGTCGACAATGAAAAATGTTAAATATTTCAGATACGAAAGCAGGCAGTCATTTTAACTCCAACGCTGAGATATGTGCTATTTGTTTGCGTCGTGTATTTTGATAAGCATTTAATTACAGTTTTAATGTTGCACACGCAGTGAAGATGACGATTAACTCACGCATCCAAACAAAGAATGTCAAGCATGTCCCTAGAGCGTAACGTTCAGTAAGAAAATGAGTGTGGGAGAACATTTCACGGGCCACAAATTTCCCCGTGAAAACAATCGTAAAACGTTTTTATTACTCAAACATTCGCCATTGATTCACGGCCCAAAACAATAAAAGTACTGACTCAATCAACCTACCGAATTTTACGAGTTTTGTAGGTGAGTGGATTTATTGTCAGATCGCCAATAAAGTAATGTTTCATTTACACCTCCGCGCTAGAATCGACTGGCCACATTTAATGTTTTATGGCCACATCAAAACATGAGAATATACACTGACGGTAAACACAAAAAGCCCTAATTCTTGTCGTAAAAATGGTTCTATTTCTGCCGCACTTATATCTTAATGTTCCTTTCATTAGTACAATTAGAAACAGACCTCGAAGCGAGAATGACGTCAAATTGAAATCTAAGTTTACACAATTTAAGGCTCAAAAGGTCCAGCGTTCTAAAATAACTTACGCCAAAGTTTCACAGTGAAGTTAAAAAGATTTTCACAAAAAATACGATGAAACAAGAACGCGCTTGAGCGGTCGGAAAAGGTCATTTGACATCATACGGTGGCGGCAGCGGGCAGACGCAGGCTTCGCACTGTCCCTCGCCTCTGTTGTTCATTTTTCTTCCCCTTTGCCGGGGCCAAGCGGTAAAGAGAAACTTAATTGGAGGCTTTCCCGCCGACTCTCAGGCTCAATGAAAAATTACGAGCTAAACGAGCACACGCCTGGGAATTTTGCGCTCATTCTCGACGGCGCAAGCAGAAAGAAATGCTGCGTCTTTACGCAAGGCACCCGTAAACTCAGATAAATGTAAGCTGACGAACGTAATTTCAATGAAATATACTGCTCATTAGAACAGTTAATTTAATTTAGCTCTTTTAGCGAATTGTCTGAGGACGTCACGCTTTGCTGTGTACATCTTTTATGAGATTCGTTCGTATGCCTCTTTTCTGTCACCCCAGGCACCTTTATGTCTTTTATTTTATTTTAAAATGTTATCTCGTTTGTGTGATATCGTTTAGATAAAATAACATTTATTTTATTGCCTCGTCGCATTAGTTTTTGAGAGCAGCTTTAAGCATATCCAGACAGAATTCTTTTGTCGGTCGGCTTTAAGGTTTAAATGGAGAGCATTAAAATTTTATATCCATTTTATATGCGAGAGAGTAGGTAAAGTTACAAAACACTTCTAATTGGTTAACCAGCCAGCCCGATGGCGGATTATGTTGGATGTTCATTATTGCGCTTTCGGGATTTCCCTTAGAGGCAGCCTGCATAATTCACGTGGCTACGATTAACCCGGATGCATTAGGCATGTACCTACTGCCATATTTACTAAGTGGAATTTGTTTTTGTTATGTAAACTTGTTCGTGCATCAAACTTTGTTACTGACCTTAATTGATCCATTTTATTATAGAGGAATCTGTTTAAAATTATATTTCATTATTTTGCAGTGATATTTTGTCACTTCATGATTTTGATAGTAGATTTTGAGCTCAAAACAATAACAGAAAAAATAGCCAGTATACGTGAACGCCTAACTCTTATGATTCTAGATTGATATGTGAGAAAAAAAAAAACTGGTGAAAAAATATAATGAGATTCTTTGCTCATTTTGTGACGATAGGCAGGCGTAACTCGTGTGCGAGGCACCGTCTGGGTAAGTTTTTTTTTTATTGCCTCGAAGGCAGTCGAGCTAACGGCCCACCTGATGGTAAGTGGTTACCGTCGCCCATGGACGTCAGCAATGCCAAGGGCACAGCTAAGCCGCTGGCTACCGTAAAAAACTCTTTTTAAACCTCGTTTGAAGAAGGATAAGTCATAGCGCTGAGGAAACACCGCTGCAATGTCTATTTCTTACGCCATGTAGCACTGTGTATGTACTATTGTATTCTGATTTGAAGCATTAAGGCTTGCGTAATTAATAGCTATTATGAGACTCAAAATCTTATGTCTCAGGGTGACATGCACAGCGGCATGCCACGCAGTACTTTCTAATTTAAATTTCTGTATGATGCTGCTACTATTTATGGGCGGTCGTATCGCTTACGATTTTAAGACTAGCTGCATGCACGTATTGTCATTCAACTACAAAAAAGGCTCGTCCTCTATCATCAAATAATATGGAATACATAAATCTAAAATTGGATGCACTAATTTGTGCATTGACTTCGGGGAAAAAAGGCGTGAGTCGTCTTATTTATTGTTTATACTTTATAACATTTACTCAAAATTTAAAATCTATATATATCACAAATTCGTGTTTGTTACCATACTCCTCCGAAACGGCTGAACCGATTTTGAAGAAATTTATATTCACACGTGGAAGGTCTCAAAATAAGTTGTTATATTTTTCATACACTTAAGTGATAAAGGTGGCCCACCCCAATTTTTATTTTTCGGACAGATTTTTTTATGATGTGACATAAAAAAATACATACAACCATAAATTTTTTAGCTTCTTCCATCATCCCCTATTCGCTAATACCGTTATTTTAATACATAGAGTGCTGGGTGATTCAAGAGGAAGGTTTATACTTATACGGAAAAACTTATTAACACCGAGGCAATCCCGTGTAGTATGTAGTCCTGTTTAAAATTTATTTATATGTGTTTATCATTTCTGGTTTTCACAACTTCAGCAATATGCAAGTCGGTAAACACTAGTTAATATCTGTTCGCATTACTTAGAACTTTGCGCGCAATTGGCTAGTTACTCGTACAGATGACCTAACTCGACTTGCAAATTGCTTGCTTATTGGTTGTACTTTAAGGAACTAGTGTTTTTACTTACAATTACTGTGTGATATGAGTGGCGGTCGGTGTATAATTGGACGAAAGCCTAGTTGAGAATGCAATGGTTTGCCGAGACAATGTCCAGAGGATCAAAACGCAAGGCACACCTGTGACTTTTCGAAGTTATGTGTGTATTGTTTATCAATTACAATAATTTGCTTTAACTGCGAAAGAAAACATCGTAAGGAAACCTACGTACCTGAGAATTCCCTATAAGAATTACGAGGGTATGTGAAGTCTGCTAGCCCGCACTAGGCCAGCGGGTGGACTAAGGTCTAAACTCTCTCAGTAGTAGAAGAGGTCCGTGCTCAGCAGTGAGCAAGTATATAATACAGGGCTAGTATTATTGAGTCCATTGTGTCGAGCGATTGAAGTTGTTTTTAGCAACTTTGAATAAAGTTGCGGTTCATCGCTTCCTTTATCTAGCGGTTTGATTGCGAGCCGAGAAGTCCAGAGATGAATTTCCTGTGGCTTTCTTTGCACGATTGGTCTAAGACTGGATCCGTCAGAGGCAGACGTAATGCAAGCAGCCGGAAGTAAAAACAAAGTTAATGGCTTCCCGCAGAGTGAAAAAGTGTGTTGCGGTGACCCCATACTGTAATGAGATGATAACTTAGAAGCCGCAAGCGAAGCCCAATTCGTTATGTATTCCATAACTCCCAGGATATTTTTTAATTACGTACTAAACAAACCGCAGACTGTTATTATTTGAGTTATCAAATACCTGCCAATTTACCTATTTATGTAGTTCGTCATAATTCCTATATAAGGTAAAAGCACAATACAATTATATTTATACAGTAGAATATCTTCATACAAATGGTCGGAACAGGAGTGATACCTACGCGCCTCGAGTTTGGTACACATTAAGTACACAAACACTCGCGAGTACGCCGCATTGACGAACGAACGGTGTGATTAAGCAGTAAGCGCGCATTTAGTGAATATTCGAATTAAATAAGCACAATTACTTACTTAATATGGAAAAGAGGAATTAAAGACTATGTTGTGTGCTGTTTTCGGTTGCTTGAATTCTAGTCCATATTTCCCAAAAGTACCTATATTTAATAAAAAAAATTATCCGAATGCGGATTTTTCATACTATTAACAATAAAGCTTTTCGTACGCCTCAGTTGAGGCAAAAATATTTTTCAGTCCCAAATTGATAAAGGTGTTTTTTTATATCAAACTAGATTTCGCCCGCGGCTCCGCGCACGTTAAAAAGATTTTCCAGGACAAAAGTCCCGCTTTTTATTTTCCTGGGATAAAATGTAGCGTATGTATTAATCCAGGACATGATCTACCCGTGCGCCAAATTTCATCCAAATCCCTTCAGTAGTTTTTGCGTGAAAGAGCAACAAAAATCCATACATCCAGACATCCATATATACTTACAAACTTTCGCCTTTATAATATTAGTAGGATTTCCTAATCAAAAAATACGTCATTTATTTTATTTGAACACTTCTTATTTCCTCTCAAACTAGAAAGAAACTCAAGTATCTTAGATTAAGTAAAAATACTGTAGACGGGCAGCCCTATCCCGTGTTTACGTACCATGCGGCTGTAGGTAATTATTTCAAGGACAAGGCCGAGTCAAAGTACTTTTAGATAGTTTTACCATGGTAAAAGTCAAGTCAATCGGCCTGTCGCCGTCCGCTGTTGTACGTAGGTCTCCCCTAGTGAGCGCCAATCAATCCGGTCTTAATATACCTAAGGGACGCATATCAATATTACTAATTTAACGCAAAAATATAATATTCGTTAAGTCATATGATCCCATTTAAGATTTCTGAACAACAATGTTCCTCATGAACCATAGTATCGCAAATACCGTTTTATAAAATGCAAAGACACTCGCTCGGCGCCCCACTGACAACTCGGACCATCATAATGTAAATGACTTTCGTTATGAAAAATAGCGAAAGGATTTTATGCGAAGCCAGCGACAACATCTGGAATATTATATTCCAAATTTTCTCTTTGACGGGCTCGTCTGTTTATAAATTCCATTGTTGTGGCATACGCGGAGATATGGTCTATCAGAATTCGTTGTTTATACCGACTTTGTATGTCTTTTCAATTCCCTTTATGAATTACGTTTACCAAGTCATTATTGGATTCATTATGGAATACATGTTTTATTGACACCATAAAATTCTTTTTTAGTACGAATGTTGAAATTATTTATTTACTTATTTATTAGGTCACTAAAATATTCAGAAACATTGTGAGATTTGGCATAGACGGCCGCCATTTTGAATTTCTTTGTTTTGAGGCCGATTGACCTCAAAATCGAAATATGGGCATATCTTTGGTTACAAAACACGGATCCAATGCGTGATTTGAGAAAAATAGCCGCCATTTTGAATTTCTTCGTTTTAAGGCCAATTGACCTCAAAATCGATATCTGGGCAGGCCTGTAGGTATAAAAGACAGATCCAATGTTAGAATTGAAAAAAGTGGTCGCCATTTTGAATTTCTTTGTTTTAAGGCCTATCGACCTCAAAATCGATATCTGGGCAAGCCTTTAGGTACAAAAGACGGATCCAATGTTAGAATTGAAAAAAGTGGCCGCCATTTTTAATTTCTTTGTTTTAAGGCCAATTGACCTCGAAATCGATATCTGGGCAAGCCTTTAGGTACAGAAGATGGATCCAATGTTAGAATTGAAAAAAGTGGCCGCCATTTTGAATTTCTTTGTTTTAAGGCCAATCGACCTCAATATCGATACGTGGGCATGTCATCGTTTTGTTTTAAGACTGATTGGATTTAAGATAGATATTTGGGCTTGTCTTTAGCCAAATAGAATAAATCGAGGTTGTAATTTGACTAATTTAAATATGCAATCACATCAAAATTAGATACTTTTAAAAATTAATAAGGTAATCAACCTGAGTAGCCTTTTAAGTCTGGTGAAGGGGGGTAAATAAAAAAAAAAGATACAGTAATTGAATGGCCACCCAACAGGGTATAACGATGTGGGGGAAGAAAAATATTATAAGATAATTTCTACGACGCGGCTAATTATTCTTATAGCAATCGTTGAATTGTTAACGACTCCCTGATTTTTAACCGATTTTGATGCTTTCACAGAAGAATTTACTTTATTTGCTGTTTGCTGCCACGGAACACTTCTTTCTTCTCCAATTATTTATTTTGCGACATAACAAAGCTGCGATATCGTCATTGAAGAGAATTGAATAAGCATTGATGGTGGCCATATTATTTAAAAGTTCTATAATTAGAACCTACTACCTACTATAGTTTGTGGCCATGTCCAGCGGATTTTGATTTTAAAATCAATAGCCCTTAAAACAAGAACATTTAACATGGAATGCAGTTCTCAAAATTCCAACCTCGATTTATTCTATTTGGCTAAAGACAAGCCCAAATATCTATCTTAAATCCAATCAGTCTTAAAACAAAACGATGACATGCCCACGTATCGATATTGAGATCGATTGGCCTTAAAACAAAGAAATTCAAAATGGCGGCCACTTTTTTCAATTCTAACATTGGACCCGTCTTCTGTACCTAAAGGCTTGCCCAGATATCGATTTTGAGGTCGATTGGCCTTAAAATAAAGAAATTCAAAATGGCGGCCACTTTTTTCAATTCTAACATTGAATCCGTCTTCTGTACCTAAAGGCCTTCCCAGATATCGATTTTGAGGTCGATTGGCCTTAAAACAAAGAAATTTAAAATGGCGGCCACTTTTTTCAATTCTAACATTGGATCCGTCTTCTGTACCTAAAGGCCTGCCCAGATATCGATTTTGAGGGCGATTGGCCTTAAAACTAAGAAATTCAAAATAGCGGCCACTTTTTTCAATTCGAACATTGGAGTCGTCTTTTGTACTTAAAGCCATGTCCGGGTAGCTATAGATTTTGAATTCAATCGGCCTCAAAACAAAGAAGTTCAAAATGGCGGCCACTTTTCTCTATTCTCATATATGATAAAGATTTGCATCCAACGGAAACAAAAAATAAGCTTAAAAGAAACCAGCTGTAGATGTTCAGTTTTCATACATTTTGCAGAAAACGACCCGAGCGTGGATCCACGCTCCCGGCAGAGTTTGAACACTTTTTTTGAGCGTGGATCCACGCTCCCGGCACGCGAGGGCTTAATAAATAACAGAGTCAATTCACTTGATATTTTTTTTTATTTCCTCATTAATTATTTACATTTTATTTATCACAATTTCACAGTCAATACATACATCTACTATGTACAAAATATTACAAAAATCCTACTAAGTTTTATTTACATCTATACACAACTTTCTGGTCCGGGTATTTCTTCGGCTATGAGATGCTCTCGCCTACTTAGCGTCATAGTGCCTGAGACTGCTTGTTTATTTGTTACTGAAGTCCTTGGAGGTGACGTTACCTGCAACAATATTTTGGATTTTTAATAACGAAAAGAGAAAGAACAATTTTTGTTTCCTTTTTTATGAAAGACAAGTATTGAAGTAAGTATTAACTTCATATTTTATCAAAAAGCAATTTAAGAGCGAGCTGAATAAAAGGGTTACATGAGCCATTCGAAGTCATTCAGGAATAGTTCAGTATGTCTTAAGTGGATAAAATTCTATTTAAAATTTTCCAAGGTTTCTTTCATATTATTATTCGATTTCCTGCATTACATTGTGAAACATTTTTTTTAAATCGTAGTCTGTTTTCCTAAAATAATGTTAACATTATTTTTGAACGACTTCTTTTCTATAAACACAAATATTATGTTTATTTCACCCACTAATTTCTAGGACATCGAAGAATAACTAAAATCGAAACTTTTAGTGCAATAGATATAAATTATAAACCCTGCAAAACGCAGCGAACAAAATTACTTAAGACTGAATAACGCAAACATAATCTAGATATACATACATATACATATACACTCACGCCTGTTATCCCCGAAGGGGTAGGCAGAGGCGCAACTAGTGCACCCACTTTTCGCCGTCATTCCGTCCCATGATGTGATAGGGGGCGAGCCTATCGCCATATCGGGCACAAATTCCAGACTCCGGGTTGATACTGAATAGAAAAACTCAATATCACTTTGCCCGACCCGGGGATCAAACCCGAGACCTCAGCTTTGCAGTCGTATTGCAATACAACTACGCCACCGAGGCAGGCATAATCTAGATAATAAAGATAAAATGCGGAGAAGAAAATAAATTATCATAATAATTAGCAAAATACAAGGAATAAAGGTATTTTAAAAGGTAGCACAAATTTTCAGTGTACTTCATTACGTTTCCCCGGTTTGCGAACCGACTTTATGTGCAATCACGAACTAAGTATGACTATAACTTAATTAAGCCCGCATTTTAATGAGTTAAATCTTCGATGTCAGAACAATTTTTGATGATGAATAATTTTAGAAGTGTCTGCGAGTTTTGCATGAGTGGAATGATGCGATTATGATTGGGCTACAGTATATTTTAGCTTAGAAGGATCATAAAAAGTATGTGGTGCTTAAAATTTAAATATTCTAATATGTAATTAACATAATTTAAAATTCATTAGTTTATTTTGGTATATTAAGGTAGATATACTTTAAGTCTTTAATTTCGGATAATGACGAGCATTAGTTAAGGAACCTGGATTAGTCACAAGAACTGGATAATTACTCATTTATCAAACACACACACACACCCACACACACACACACACACACACACACACATTTATCATTGTTTCTTTATTTTATTAAATTAGCAAAAAGCGTATCGACAAGCGACTTTAGTTTCTGATAATCTTTAAAAAAAATCTTTAAATGAACGCCCGTGGTATACTAAATTTAAGCCTTTACCATTATAAAAGCAATCTATTATATGTGTTCTGTATTCCTCTAAATAAAATGTAAATTAGTCCCTCTAATTAATTAAAACTGTCATGTGACAACGTTCAATGCATAGTGACGTCACTCGTTCGTTGACAGCGGTTTGTTAGCGGTAAGATTTATCATTTTGACGCGAAGCCGCTCCGTCCAAAGATTGACGGATCCCACCGACGAGTGTTTATGGAGACAAACTGTCTACGACACAACACCGTGGCATGAATCTTTGAACGAAATCCAGAATGATCTGTGTCACTTACGGGCAAATGGCTGAAGGAAGTTATACTTAGGAATGTTAATACTAACGTTGAATGGAATAAAAACTTAAATTTTAAAAGTAATGTCGTCTTTTGGGATACGAAAAATATGATTATCATATTTTCTAGTAGTAGTAGGAACGGATGATTGAATTGTTAGTTGATGATCCTGTTCCTCGATTTTCATTGCTTATAATAAAGGTCACTATAGGTTAAAAATAAGCAAATACCATTGGGCTATAAATATGATGAAAAATATCCGCCCCCATTGCAATTATTTTGCACACCTACGGCTGAATGTAACAGTTTCCTTTATCACCTCGCTCTTCATTCTATATTCAAAAATTCAATACACATTTTAAAAACACACTCGTTACTGACCGCTTGCTCGTGCAGCTCGCCCGACCACTCGTCGGCGTGGAGAGCACCATTTTTGACAGCTGCCTCTAGTCCGCACTTGACGCCTGGGGGTTCCCCGTCTAAAATAACAAATTGATATTTTTCATATTTGCAGTTTTATCAATGTGCGTTATTCGCTTTTGTCGAAGAATTTATGTTTTAAATTATGGCTTTGTTACTCGGACTTCATTCCTACTATAATAATGTTATCTAAGCACACAATTTTGTGACGCCTAATCCAATTTCCTCCGTATGTGATCATACTTTAATCTTCTATTTATATGTATTTCCCAGAAACTAAATGTTTAGATTTGTCCTACATATTATAATTAACTTAGCATATTAAGGATTCTAAAGTATTTATAGATACTCCAGGAAGGGGAGGGGGTATATAACTGGCAAATCTGATTGTTTATGAAAATATCGCGTACCTACGTATCACAGAGTATTACTTAGTTTAAAGCAAAAAAAAAAGATAACCATGATGTTAAGTATGAGCAAATGTAATTTTACAAGTGTGGTAAATAAAGAAACAAACTCAACCTTTTCATCGACGTGCGTTATGTACCTACATCATTCTTATATCTTATTCTCTCGAAATACAAATACCATAATAATTTTTAAATCAATTTTCCGAATTTTATTTTCAAATACATTTAGATGATGCAAAACTACATTTGTTCAACGCCCTTTTATAATTAAACCCTTTATAAATGCCTTAATTACGCTTTCTCAACGCCGTATACATACTTTTATGTACAAATTAATCTTTAAAAAGGCGGGAATGTCGTCTCAAAGAGAAATTTTTCTTGCACCTAAAAGGCAAAAGGCTTCTAAAGGACGCCAAGCCAACATTCACGCACATTTAGTAGACACAAGATTCTTTGAGTAATGCGTCTAACGAACTGTAACATACGGGTTCAACTTAGTTAAACATTAATATGGAATGAGATAAAATTCTGATTATACGTTTAACATCTTGAATACATCATGCTGATAAGTAATTTTATTTCATAAAGTAATGCCATTACAATAAGCACATCGCACTGAATAAAAATATAGTGAGTGGTTTAGTTGAAGTTGTAAAAAAATATACGACTCTCCGAAGAGTAAATTGAACAACACGTTTTTTTTTTCGCGGTGAAAAACGCGTTATCGCTACCACCACCGGGGGGTGAGTGGGACGGTTATGTTGGTTTCACACAGTCTTACGGCCCAATGTCGACACTCGGGAGTATAGCTTCATCCGAGCGACCATTGGACCGAGTCCCTAACGCTATGTACACCCTACACTGCCATACCAACCAAAACCCGCGGTGGCCTTCTTCGGCGCGTATGGGACGGCCCCGGGGTATCTTGTTGCACTAAGATAGCTGCACGGGACCGCCCCATGCGTAATGCCGCATTGCGGCCCCTCTCTAGACAGGGGGGGCTCAGATGCCCCCGAACTCTAAAGAACGCCTATGGCGTCTACGACAGCGGGAGACCAACCACCCGCATTGTCGTCCACCTTGAAGTCGCTAAAAATTGGAGCGAGCAGCCCCCCACTGCTCACCCCGTGACTTTCTCCAAGCCCCATTTAGTCGACGTGGGATTCTAATATTTCTAAGGTTGGATGGCAACTGCGTATTATTTCAGTGTTAACTTCTGGAAAACTCTTTTTAAAGAGGCCTTTGGCGCACTACGAATCTCAGAATTTATAAGGCCTACAAAGTTCAAAGTTAGGTGTCGAATTCTTTATAAGGGATATAAATCTACTAGGTAAGAATTCGTAGAAATCCCATACCTAGTGAAATGAATCGGAGTCATAAACTTTTCAAGCAAAATAAATTTCTACGCAAACGAAGCTACGAGCAATGCGGTAGTTGATGCCTTTTTTTAGTACATTTATCAAAAATATATACTTTTATGCCGTTCAAATGAAACTGAAAAATAATTTTCAACATTAGACAATAAATTAGTAAGTATAAAGCTTCGAAATTTGGTGGAAGGGGTAGTTGTCAAATAACTGCAATATTACACTGTGACGTCACTGGAAGTCGCCGGCTATAACACTGCGTGCGTGCGAAAGAGATAGCGCGATATTCCCTCCACGTCCCCACTTTTGTTCACAACAATGAATGAAATCCTCCTAGCCAGTTTCAGTCACGGCGGCCAGTCTCAACGGAGATCAGCCAGGTACGCAGGAGATATTATAGTGCACAAGTGTGTGCGCAATACATAGGTGCACTCGCTATTCCTTCACTCTCATAGTCCAGTGAGACGGCAATCCGACATGACCGAAGAGAGATCATGCGCAGGACCAACAGCTTTACGTGCTTTCCGAGTAATTTTTTTAAGTTGGAAAAACCCAGTCATAAAGTTTTTTTGGCCCGACCTGGCATTCGAACCCAGGACCTCAGCGCGCAAATCGTACTCGTAACGCGTACGCAATACAACTACGCTACCGAGGCAGTCAAATCACAACAATATTTCGAATATGAATAACTGCTTTATTTTTCAACCAATTTTGATGCTGATTACAGATAAAATTTTCTTTATTGTATTGTTTTCTGTTACATATAAAATCATTTACAATCTAACAAAGGAAACTAACCTATCGATTAAAACAAAACACGAACCATCACCATGTATTAAAAACCCTCCATCTATAAACTTCATCAGGCGTAAATTGTATCAGGAAAATCATACTTTGTGTATTTTAGATCTCAAACTCGCTTTTTTATTGTTCTGACGTGGCCACTGAAACTGTGTCCCTACCTCTTTTCTTTTATGCCAGTGTGGTGCTTCTACGAACTAGATCTAAAAATTTAGTTCTCATATCTTTCAATGTTCAAAGAACTTAGTTCCTTTGTTGAAACTACTAAAACGATAAGGCCTTTGCCAGAATCAAGTCATGACAATGAACGATAACGCTAAAGAGAAAAAAGAAATCCTTTCAGGGTTTTCAGTTTGCTTTTAAATATTTTGTTAGTAGAACTATTTTTCTAAAGATCTTTGCGATTCATGATTCTAATAAGCGACCTTATATTACTGAATACATATTTTAGATTAAAAACTAAATTATTAAACTATTTGAAATTAATATCTGATGCCACCCAGGTCGAGCTAGGCTCATGGATTCCTTGGCACCTTTTGTAAAAATATGATTTAAATATTGATATCTTATCTTCGTAATATTCGACAATGATACTGTGATGCATCTGTTGTGTGCTTTCGTCTTAACCGCAAGGGAAAATCACATAATCTAAACAAGTAACTACAAATATTGTCATCAATCTCGCTTCGCCTTAACTTAAGGTAATATTTTTTTTTTTGCGAAAATCTGCTATCTGACACGCCATACCATGACTGTATTGACTAAACAAAACTATTTAAACTGCTCTTCGCGTAAAAGATATCAAAAAAGAGTAAAGGTAAACGTAATTGACTCACCTGGGGGTGGATTCAAAATGTCCGGTTGGGCCTGCTTGGGTGGCTTCAGTGTGTAAGCCACCACGTATTGGCCGTCTCCGGAATTTATTTGCAGCGCGGATGATTGTTGTTTTATTGGCTGTCGGTCTCTGGTTAGGTTGGAGATAAAGGACTTCATTAAGATAAACATTTCTAAGTATATTTTTTAAACACATACACTCACTCACGCCTTTAATCCCCTAAGGGGTCGGCAGAGGCGCAACAAGCGAAACCCACTTTTTGCCGTGCGTATTCCGTCCCATGATGTGATAGGGGGCGAGCCTATCGCCATATAGGACACAAGTTCCAAATGACACTTTGCCTGACCCGGGGATTGTATCCGAGACGTCAGAATTACAGTCGTACCGTAATACAACTACGCCACCGAGGCAGTCTCAGTATTTTTTTAACTATTTGTATGAAATAAAATTAAGAAATATTAATAATTATTACTGACTGTATAAAATATATAGTACAAAGTAAATACCAATTTTACATTGCTTTCTAGTCTGGTTATTATAATCCAATTTTCTTGATACTCTTATTAGATTAATGCCTATTTACATGTTAATTGGATCACTGCTAAAATTATTTCTACGTAAATCTAAATTATTGACCTACGTTCATGTTAATGCATTTTCGCGTAGGAAGTATTATGTTCACAAACATGCAACGCAGCCATTAACTACAACATATTGTTAGCCACACTAATGTTTCGTTTTATAATTGAATTAAGTTAGAAACATTAGTTATCTTTAGAATTGAATAAATCTAGATATTTTAGTCTGTATTGTCCGTACCTTTTTCTTCTTAAGAAATATCCAGTAGAAACGACTGCGAACGCAGCAAATATTGACGTAAGTATGATAGCCCAAAATGTTGCTTTGGTTACTCCTGCTACTAATCCGTTGCTGCCATCTATGAGGAAAATCATATATTAATACTTTTTAACCGATACTTGACTTTATAGGCATAGCTTCTGCTCACGTCTTTACCCCCGCGAATGTTCGTTTCCTTGACAAATGAGTTGACACGGTTAAACAAAGCTTTAGCTAATTTAATACTAGCCTTTGCCCGCGGCTACACCTATACTATCGCGCACTTTACGAAAATTAAAAGTTTTTCCTGAATCTAAATCCGTTTATACACTTTTCCCGGGATAAAAAGTAGCCCAGAACCTTTTCAGGGTCTCGGAACTTTTTCCATACTAAATTTCATCGAAATCCGTTCCATACCTTTTGAGTTTATCGCGTACAAACTTTGTCACCCCTTTTTACCCCCTTAAGATTGAATTTCGCAAAATTCCATCTTAATGAGCACCTACGTCCTAAAAGGAATCCCAATGCAATGTGAGCCTCTCTAGCACTTGTAGTTTCTGAGATTTTGTGATGAGTGACCTCTCGCTTTTATATATAGGTTATAGATGTATATTGTATATTGTACAAATAATTTCGAGCCGCCCTTCTTCTTCTTCGTAACTATTCTTATTAGGTCTCTTAGGTCTTTACGAAGAGCAAGAGTTTATTTGAACATTTATTTCGAACCGAACATATCGGTACTGTAATATATTGTGACCCTTTGACGAATGCTACCCTGTGTTCAGTGTACCACGACGCTGAATATTTTCTAACAATGCCATTTCGCTAACTATGAGCTAACTTCTATAACGTTTATCGAAGTACGACACGAGCTCACGCGACTTGCTGATCTATTTCATCAAAAGTAATCGCAACACACATATTGTAATCTTTCTTATTCTCACTTTTCACATTCTATTATAAATGAGAGTTTATAACATTATTTTGATGTTTGAATATGTGTTAGAAGTAAACGCAGAAACAATCAGAACGGATTTGGATG
The DNA here is from genome assembly GCA_949316025.1 of Lapara coniferarum. Taxonomy (NCBI): domain Eukaryota; kingdom Metazoa; phylum Arthropoda; class Insecta; order Lepidoptera; family Sphingidae; genus Lapara; species Lapara coniferarum. The sequence continues at coordinate 28,539,061 of OX438925.1, read as the reverse complement.
AAATGTGGCAAAACGGTAGACCATCTTCTGGATTAACATAAAGGCTACTGTTTATCCCGATAACTTGCTCCCATGGGATTATTTCCCATGCTGGAATGTTTAATCTAACATTTACGCGCTTAGACTAGTTAACCATCTCAAAGTTTACGCAGGGAAGCCGCGTGCAACAAGGTGTTGTCATATAATAAAATTCACAAGCGCCATGTTAATTTGGTCGCATATTAACCCTTCAAGCCCCGCTTATATATACAGATGTATGGGAAAACCCTATAGTATATATGGACACCGGTGTCCGTTGCGGGGCTTCACGAGTCAACAGGAACATTATAGTATGTATTGAGAGGTTTTAAAATCGTCAATTAACGTTTTATGTTCGTTAATTCCAATTCAAACGTATTTATATTTTATACCTCTAAATGTTCTATTAGGAACTCACCCTTAACCATTTAGTGACGTCATTCCATTTACATATTTAATGAATGAATAAGATTTATAGCCCGTGTTACTAATTTAGAAACAGTTTCCGTTAACATAGCTGACTACCGTTCCAGTAGCTAAACGAACCATGTGAAATTGGAAACTAACATAGCTACAATAGAATCACATACCTACTAATAGTCATTGCATACGTCCGTACTAATTATGATTGGAGATTTCAATAATGTTGTCGGTAGTTTAATTACTGAAAATCAGTAAAGTAGTGCTCTCTCGTAATTTTAGTTCAAATATTTGTGTGTTGGAGTGAGATGCAATGATTCTAGTTCATTAGGCCACGTGATAACATCGAATTTATGTCTAACCATCTATTAGATTGGTTCCTTTATTGTCTGACTAATACCAGTCAATTGCACAATAGGCCCAAATGACCATGTGATCGGTTTCTGCACAATTAGTTTTTGGACGACAAAGCGGTACATCATATTGATTATGATAGATATGGTATAGCTATATCTAGTTCACGCTATGGGCATTGTAAACACTAATGACGCGTCCATTAATTTATTCTAAAGCATTGGTTAGTATTCGAAAATGGTTTTAGACGCTTTCAGGATTACATAAATATATCACAGTTGTTTCATTTTGGGCTACAACTTATATTGATATGCAAATATATTATGAATATTTTTTATTCCTTAACCATAAAATAGTACTCTAATACTTCAAATATTATACCTGAGAAATGCAAATAGAAAATTTCATTTTGACAAATACTTTGACTCAAGCGGAACCACGAGCAAAAACCGGTATGACAAAAAATACTCCCAAGCACTTACTATTTACGACAATCAAATTATTCCCTTGGCTATTTAATGCCCTACTAAAAATAATATTTAAAAGGAGCATTATTTCTCCCTCCTTAAAAAACATGTGACATTTCATCACGAAAATAACTTGCTTTAAAAATAAGTTTTACAAAATATAACAATGCCTACTTGTATAAATAAGTTGCTCAAAGTTGGGACTGTAGATAGCCCACGAAGGGAAGAAGGCACGTTAATTTATACTTTACCTGTCCTTCTCTCAGGGTCTTGATAAGTTAACGCTTGAAGCATTATTCGGTCCGATGCCCCTTTATCATTCCTTGAATGTACAGTCAGTCGTAATGAGTTGCCGGCTGACCAGATAACTCCCGCTGGTACTAGGAATATAGCCACACCATCTACGAACAAAATTCAATAAGATAACTAAAGTCTTCTGAAGGCAGAGTGGTATAAACGCAACTACCAAAGACTCCATACAAGACTTTTAAGACGGATTTAACTTTTAAGAAGATTATAACGAGCGACACGACATGTTGCAAGTTATCCAGTAATCCAGCAGTTATCTCATTGCTTGGTTTGATATCGATTATTTATGTAGCATCATTTATTACTGGCTATATATTCTTGGAATATTGAATACCTAATTGCAAATTGGTATTTTTTTTTTCAGCCTGTATTACATGTGACCTGACACAACTAGCGAAAAAAGAGTGTCATCCACCTCTGCCAATTTCTGAAAAGTATAAGGAAAGAAGATGCTATACAAATTAAGCTATAATAATCTTTGTACTCACCAGTATCATTGGCTGTAACATTAAATTTAATGATTCCACTGCCAGAGTCCAGGGCTTCTAGAACAACTAGTTGGGGCAGACCTCCGTCATAGCCTGTCACACACCGAACAATGAGAGACTCCCCGACGTCATCCTTATTGGAGTCTTCGATCCAGTTCGATCCATTGCTTGCTGATATCGTGCAGTTTCTTGGCGGTGATGGCCGGGCTGACAAAAATTTGTAAAACGTTAAAGCTTATCTAGGAAGCCCAGGTGATTTGGGAACTAAAATTAGGAATAATGAAGTGGCATCAACTATTCAAATATTTAAAATTTAAATTAAGATGTAAAAATCAAAAACAAAAGTTATTGGTAACGGTAAATTGAATTGAATCTATTAGACTATATTTTAACCTTGTAGATTCTTCTGCCATAAAGGAGTTCAATCATTACAAATTTGTTTTTGTGACAAATAGTACTTTAACAAGATATAGCTAGCGTGATAACGCTAGCTATATTGGTCTTTGTGCTTGCTGATTAGTAAGCATTATGGGTGCAAAATGACGAATACAGTACTTTATGGTGATATTATTATTTGTGGGATTCCCATTAAGCTAGCAAAATGCTCGTCTCGTCCATAAATAATCCTCAAATTATAAACATACCTGCTGGAACAATTTGAAAGATACACGGCTGCACTTGTCGACCGACCGTGTTACTCCCTCTGCATGTTAGCGCCCCATAATCTCTCTCGCTGGCGGGTGTGTACCGAAGTTCGCTTATACTGCCGTTTACCGTTCCTTTACAACACACCAGATCTTTGATGAGCAAACTTTACACATCCGTGCAAATTTATGACTAAATGCTTTGTGTTTGTAATTTGTTTTAGCTAAGTGCGGCTCACTCATTCGCTGGAGTAAAGGTGCTTTTTTGTAGATAAAGTTAAACAAAATGCTAAACATAATAAACTCAGTTATGAGCTAGACTTTGAAGGCTTAAAATATGCAATTATTATATGCAAGATAGCCTACCATATCTAGCAGGAGACACGTTAAAACTTTCGCCGCTGTTATTAAACTGCCATAGAAATGTGACGTCATCTGGGTCGGCGTGCACTGAACATCGAACCCGCAACGCTTCATCCAATGCCGCACCCACCACTTGAGGCGACGTTTCCGCGCATACTGGCGCATCTAAATGATAATAATATCTTAATAAAAGTGTACTGTAAGATAACTAGATCATCAGTTGCGGTTTCGTCCGCGTTAAAAGCCTTGTACTGTCACCAGCATCAGTAGCTGAACAAATTCAAAATTTCAAATTGCCTACATACTTTGTGTTCTTGCTAGTCTTTTCTTCGCTTAGCAAAAATAAAATAAAAGAGATTTGCTTCACTTCATACGAAGATATTTTTTTATCAGTTTAACTTAACGCGTATGTAGGCGATTCGAAATTTTGATTTTGTACAGATATTTGTGCTGCCTACATCACAAAAATCCCTAAACCCTAAATCCTTCACTATACCAATCCATGGCGCCACCCGTACGACGTTAATTCATAATTATAATATTTTCCACACAAGAACATTACTGGTGTAAAACGTAGCTTATACTATGTTAATCTAGGACATGGCATATTTGTTTGTCAAATTTTATCCAAAACCGATCAGCTGTTTCTGAGTAAAATTCCAAACAGCCAAACATTTAAGTATTGAAACATTTTTATATACTATCGCATTATAGTGTGATAAGTAAGTGTAATAAGTATTATCCTACTAATATTATAAAGGCGAAAGTTTGTAAGAATGTATGGATGTTTGGATGTTTGGATGTTTGGATGTATGGATGTTTGTTCCTCTTTCACGCAAAAACTACTAAACGGATTTTGATGAAATTTGGCACACGGATAGATTATGTCCTGGATTAACACATAGGCTACTTTTTATCCTGGGAAAACATAAAGCGGGACTTTTATCCCGGAAAAACTTTTAAACGCGGGCGGAGCCGCGGGCAAAAGCTAGTTTATAATAAGTATGATACGATGATAATATAACAAAAGTACTTGTCAATTATTATTTTTTTTGAATGGCAGAGTTTTTACAAAACTCTTTTATTACTCTGTAATAAATTAGACAGTGAATATTATATAAGTACTGATCCTATAGCTAACTTTTTTTTTAATAAGATGGAGACACTAATTTGGTTTGAAATACTTTATATATGACATGAGCTATGTTTTTTTTATAAACCACTACAAAAACAATGCAACAATACTATTGCGTTCTATCTCGTATGTATTCCTTTAATTAGGTTTCAAAACAAATAACTACTATCGTACATTTGGAGTCTTGCCACGTTAATTTAAAAGCTAATTAAATAAATCCACAGCGCTATCTCAATTAGTTACGATCTAAGTAAGTTATTTAATTGGTAATCTGGGGTGACCTTTTACAGAATCATTCTATGATTAATCAATTAGTCTATTGACATTATTAGAAGCTATTATGAATTCTATGAAATTTTGAAGAGTAATCTTGAATCTGTGCTAAAAAGGACTAACATAATGAGAATGGAATATATAGTTGGCTTTTATTATGGGGTATATAATAAAACTGCTCAGTCACATAATAAGGATACGTGGGTGAGAGATAGCCGACTGCCTTGTTTGTCTTGAGGTATGTTCGTGAGGAAATCTGGGCAAAATAGATTTGTTTTGTATTATTTATCCACAAAAATAACACATAATGACGTGGTCTTCCTTACATCTTCCTTACAATAGGCAGGCCGGCATACATGTGCCAACGGTCCGGGGATGTATTTATCTTTTGACGGTCGGTTTGTTTTGGACTCCACTTTACTTAGCATCAGGTGCTTTGAGACCAATTATTCACGCGGGCGAAGCCGCGAGCAGAAGTCTAGTATATTATAAAACAAAGTCACCCGTCTTTCTGTCTGTCTCAACGCGATAAACTCTAAAACGACTGAACGCATTTTAATGAAATTTGGCACAAACATAGATCATATTTAAAATAGGCTACTTTATATCCCGGTAAATATAATAATATTTTACAGATTATACGTGTAGAGTGAACGAGGAACTACCGCAAAATACACCTACTGAAGTAACTATTTTAAAGTACGAAGTTTACGAAGCCAAAAATTGCCTTCAGAGATGTTTAAAAGACTTGTGCTCGCTTGAGAAGTTCACGATTATCGTTTCATTTAAGTATTGAAATGATAAACGCAAGTTTGTGAGTAATCGGAGCAAGAACCCTAACGAATAAATTTATATCCAAGAAGCTTAGAAAATGTTTCATCTCGATGTTGCAACATCTATCGTATCGCTGTTGTAAAAATAAAAGTCAAGCGAGCAATAACTCCAGACATTTCGGTGTTACTGCATCCTACCTTCATGTCAACAATTAAGTTTCAGCCAGTTGGGTGCGGAAGGAAACGCTCCAAATCGCCAATATACAATTGTCTATAATAAATCAAACGCACGGACAACGTTGTTGATTTATGTATCCACACTGTATAATCAACGTGTAACACTGCCATTCAAACGTTGCTTTACCTTTCCCGAACGGCCATTGGAAAATTTAAAATTCAAGGACTTATTTTTGTTTGTGAAATCCAATCTTCAAAATTGAGAAAAGATGAATTTGCTTAATGGGGTCCGAATTGTAATTATACAATACAAATCAGGGGAGCCTCAGAAGGTCGCAATGTTTCCGTTATTTCAAATCTATTTAACTTTAAGCAATTAGTGAAACTGATTTGAATCTCAACAAATTTAATTTTATTAATCGTTTGTAATTTCGTGGACTGAGTCAAAACATTAATCTTGTTCTATTGAGATTTAAATAATAACATTTTGAGGAATTAGAAAAATAATGTATTTAATTGCTGATTTTCATAAGATGCAAAATATTATTATGCAGATACAACTAACGAAAGAATTCCACTGTTATAACATTTTAATTGGACTTTGGTCATAGTGAAAACATAGAGAACATTTTATGCTACATCCGAGGTCAAATTAATTTAAAAGCTGTTCCATACAAAATCTGAGACACATAAGTACGTATTAACCTCTCGAGCCCGGAGCGCTGACCACACTTGCGCAAGCGCAATTTTCGCGTGTCTGTCAACACGCGAACCTGACTGATCACACAGATGAAAATAATCACACGATTCTTCAATGGTCAATTTACAATCCAACCGCCAATTTCAGCTCAAGCAAACGTATCTTTAGAATTTGAAATGAAATTTATACGAAGCCTACGAATAAAACAAAGCTCTATGAATTAAAGTGTAGCCACGAAACAACAGATTGCGAAGGTTCAAGGGGAATCTCAGTAATATTAGGCAATAATTTTGATGATTTACCGCCTGTGCCGCCTTCCCTTGCCAATTACTATGCGGACGGTCGACCACGGAAGGAAGTTGGTACGTCGATCCGGACCGCAATCATTTGAATACTATTCGCAGACACATCGGTATTTATAGGTCAGTAATTCATACCGCGCCCGTTGACGTTTTATGGGTTATGTGTGTCCGATGTATATTACAAGAGGATTAGGAACATGCAAATGAAGTGTCTACTACCGGAGCACGCTATATGAAATTTCCACCTTCACACGTAAGGATACAGTTTTGTTTACGGACCGAGGATAACATTTAAATATGGGTAATGTAGATTTTGAGGCGTGTAATCAAAAAAGGGATACATTGCATCGTGTAAGGAAATTGGTACCGCTATTTTATGGTCCAAGTCTTCCGTAAACAGTGGTTTATGTTAGACGCAATTTTATTTTAAACTAGCTTTTGCCAGCGGCTCCGCCCGCGTGAAAGAGTTGTTCCGGGATAAGAGTCCCGTTTTATATTTCACGAGGATAAAATGTAGCCTATGTCCTTTTTCAGGTTCTAAAATATCTGTGTACCAAATTTCATTTCAATCGGTTCTGTAGTATTGGCGTGAAAGCCCGACAGACAGTTATTAATTTCGACCAAATTTGATTACCATAAAAACGCTTCTAGTGAGTTAATCTTAAAAGATAGACATATACTGTCGCGAACATTTTTTTAGATCATTTCAAGAGGAATAATTCTTTCATACATATATTTTTGGTATCTTGAACCGTTTTCGCAGCGCACGCAATGGAAGCCCTCAAGGATGAATAATTTTCCCCGTTTTTTTCACATTTTCCATTATTTCTTCGTTCTTAATAGTTGCATCGTGATGTTATATAGCCTAAAGCCTTCCTCGATAAATTGTCTATTCAACACAAAAAGAATTTTTCAATTCGAACCAGTAGTTCCTGAGATTAGCGCGTTCAAACAAACAAACTCTTCAGCTTTATAATATTAGTATAAATTAGTATAGATATTTTCTGTGATCTGTAATATATATCCACATTGGAGGGTGCCTATATTTCCTTATTGGTACTTCAAGCTTGCATCGCATGATTTAAATTTATTCGCGAGGAATAATGCATAAGAGTAGATACAAATACAATTTTAGAACTAAAATGCATGCCTCCCGCGTTTCCAATGTGCGTTGAGGACATATTCATTAATCACTAATTAACCTTATCGACATCACTATGCTTACCATAATACATTACACCTAAAATTTTAATAAAACATAGGAAATAGTATAGTCGAGACGGGCTGCACTAAGCGACACTGCGCAGGGGCTGTTGCGTATAACAACTTAGAGAATTGAGTCAGAGGAAGCCCGCAGCCGTCCCTAATGCGCCGAAGAGGAAAAAAAAGTAGTACCTAGTAACTAAATAGTAGTAGTAAGCAAACAAGTTCCACTCATTCTATCGTTCATACATTCTATCGTTCGTTCGTTCGTGCTATCGTTCATTCGTTATATCGTTCATTCATTCTATCGTTATCAATTTTACAGTACGTACTTACATTGCACTCTCAGTTTGACGGCTTCGCTGGAGGTTTCCCCTCGACTATTGGCCGCCTTGCAGGAGTACGCGCCCGCCTCCTGCCGCGTCACCCTCTGCAGGACTAGCGACCGAGTACTCACGATGATCCCCGACGCCATGTTCTGAGATACCGGCCTGTCCTAAATTAATTTTATCTTTATTTTACTGCATTCTATAACTCTGTTAATTGAAGAAAAAGAAACATTCGAATTTTGAACCTCCTTTTGGAAATAGGTTGATAAGAGTTATTTTTACACACGATAGTTTAATTTTTTATTCGATCTTATTCTAGGCTAATTAAAATATTATTATTTTAAACAGAAAACGTATCATTCTTTTAAAGCCGTGTATTGACCATATTATTATACTTGATAAAAAATTTCCTCGAAAAATATCTATTATCGAAATTGAAATGGAACATCAAACTAGTAAAATAATTATATTATGATGTAATGTGAAAATGTAGGATTGTCAGAGTAGCCAAGGTTAGACATAAAAGCAGACTTGAGGGGGAAACTAAGTGTTCATTTGAACTATATGGCTTGTTTACACTAACCCCTAACTCTAAACGATCTGGTGAAAACTAACATGCAAGAGACCAACTTTAAGCAATATTGAGTATACGAGAAGCTGTAACAGTAACCGTTATTAAAAACGACGTTAACTTCATAGCAATAATAACTTGTTCTAGTCATAAAAAAATAGTATTTTATTTTAACAAATCCAAACACAGAAGCAGACACGAAAAAAAACGACAAATTGTCTACGATAGCGAGAAAAAAAAATGAGATTAAAATACTAAAATATGCTTGATGTTTTCTTTGTAAGTAAACCTACATACACTTATTAAAATCAGATAGAGCAAGATAATTCTAAGTATCTAGATCGCCTTAAACAATACTTTATAATCACACCCTGAAAGCATTTCCATCAAAATGTTGTTAAACACTCAAAGATCAAAATCATGTAAATTCTAACGATCTTATTCATAAACAGTTTATAAACTTGTTCTTGTTATAAAATTTGTGTTCTTTCGTCAAAATTCAATATTCCTTCGAAGAAAAAACATTTGGTAACTAAAATAAGTTTACAAATAGTTTGTATATCGTAAGATAACAGCACGAAAAAATCTTACGTCATGAAACCAAGATATCCTGTGCTCCCTTGGGTTGGCCCGTACGATGCACTCGAAGTAAACGTCATCGCCTTCTTTGATCTCGTTCGGGTTGAGCGTACTGCCGAGAGTCAGCGACACCAGAGGACTGTCTGGTGGCAAATATATTTCTAATTGAGTGTCGATACGTGTTCCAGTCTATCGTATATCATTGGTAGTGAAATGTAAAAGTTTTCTTTTAATTTTATTTTACAATTAGTGACTTGAAAACCGTTGAAAATTTTCATTAAGTGATTAATTAAAGTACTTCAGACGCATCTATAAACTAATTTGATCTCAGACTATTTCTTTAATCAGAGATATCTGTTTTAGATATTTCATTAAGCGTTGCAGTTTCATTAGTCTTAATCTGGAAGTATCACTAAACAACACTATCCTATTAATATTACAAAGGCGAAAGTTTGTAAGAATGTATGGATGTTTGGATGTTTGGATGGTTGGATGTATGGATGTAAGGATGTTTGTTCCTCTTTCACGCAAAAACTACTGAACGGATTTCGATGAAATTTGGCACACGGGTAGATCATGTCCTGGATTAACACATAGGCTACTTTTTATCCCGGGAAAATATAGACCGGGACTTTTATCCCGGAAAAACTTTTTAATGCGGGCGGAGCCGCGGGCAAAAGCTAGTTTATAATAAAACATTTACTAACATACAACGTTGAGTTGAAATTGGTCGTCTATGGTCCTCGTGGGTAGGCTGGGATTCGAAGCGACGCATTTTATAATCCCACCGTTGTCCGCTGGCGTGGGACTGTACACTAGGGTACTAACTGACCACGTTTCGTTTGAGTGGTCTGTTACCTGGAGAAAGATGGCATTTATGAGAAGTTTTAAAAGAAACAATGCAATGTTAGATATTAATGATGATAATTTGCATGCAAACAGATGGCGATTATTACTGTAGGAACACACATCCTCCATTCCTGAAAAGGTAGGCAGAGCTGCATTCAGAGCACCTACTTTTCGCGGAGTGTGTTCCTTCCCATGATGTGATAGGGCTAAACCCTATATTCCACACACACACACACACACACACGCACACACACATACGCACTCACACAAACACGCGCGCGCGCGTGCGCACACACACACACACACACTTACTCACATATTATTATTTTCCATACTTTTAACTTTTTACTCATTACGTAAAGCGCATGTGTCATGTAATAAACCCTTCATTTGCTAACTAGGTTAATGATTGCCTACGACACAAGCCTAGCTTAGTATGGGAATCATGGTAAACAAATGTAATATGAAAAACCCTTGAAAATGTTTAATGTAATCATAACTGAACCTATCGCCACGTCGAGCACAAGTTTTAGACTCCGGGCTAATACTCAGCAGAAAAACCCAATTACAGACTACACAAGATACACAAGATGTAAAACGCCGTAGGTGCCCAAGTGAATGTGTTTCGGTACAGGATCAACCTATGTTTCCGGTTTGGAAATTTTTTCCACGTTGAATAAAAATATATGGGCATTTATACGCACACTATCAGTTCTTCTTGTATACCACATTTCAATATAATTTTTAACGTCGGAATGAAATATGTATCCTAATATCGGCTTTACAACGGCCACAAACCTAAATCCGACAATCCATCAATTCTCGAAGAGCGTTAAATTATGACCCTAAACCTCTTCTGTAAAGCCCTTTGTTCTATAATTAAAAAAAACTACAAAAGACCTAAGGTAAATATTATCCTCGAAAAGTAAAGTAAAACAAGTTGATTTACTCGTCCATAATCATATTTCGTTTATTACTCAGCACTCATATTTTTATGTACAACCTCTAACATCTCGAATTTTAGGTTAATACTTTCTTAAATAAGTTCATAAAAGCTTTCAGCGTTTCTGAAATGTATTACTGAAAAGCGTGCCGTACCATTTGCTGGCCATTGTATTTCATACGGACGTTCTAAAACAACAATTAGTCTGTGAATCGCGGTCCATCAATGGTCGGATACGATCGAATGGTACCATCGATTTAAAAGCCACACAGTGCTTAGCTCCAGAATGGAAGTTAATTGACGGTTACCTTCGGCATCAAGCCACGGCAATTTGGGCTTCGACGTATAACTTTATTTACACATTGTGATTTGGGCTATATGGGCAATGTCACGTGCTTCAAGATGTTTAGATAAGGGTAATTTAAAAAAGATTATGACCGCTAGTGATTCACCGAAAGTAATTGTTTTTGTTATATATACCTAATTATGTTGCTTCCAGTGAATAATTAATCGATTATTTTATACAGTTGACATCATCAAAATTAGTCTATAAGTTATTTATGGGTAAATAATTTCAAACAAAAAACATATTTTTTATACAAAAAAAAAATATTGTTCTACGTCCCAAAATAGTTAAACAGATTTATTTTGGTGGTATTTGGTTTTATTAATTTGTTAAGGCCCGCGACGGACATCGGTGTATGCATATACATAGGGTTTTCTCATACATCTATACATATAAGCGGGCCTTGAAGTGTTAATTTTCTCAGCATAAAACCACGTGTGTCATCATCATCAGTTACATGACGTCCACTCCTGAACACAGGCCTCCCCCAAAGATTTCCAGACGTTTATGCACTCTGCTAAAATCATAACCTTTTGCCGTAGTAGGCTGAAAAAAGTTCCAACCGTAGACATTAAGATCGAGGTACAACGCGATTCAAATAAGAATAGGATCGACTTTGCGCCATATTGTGACATCTGAATCTATATATATTAATATTATAAAGCTCTGAGTTTGTTTGTTTGTTTGTTTGAACGCGCTATTCTCAGGAACTACTAGTTCGAATTGAAAAATTCTTTTTGTGTTGAATAGACCATTTTTATCGAGGAAGGCTTTAGGCTATATAACATAATGATGCAACTATTAGGAGCGAAGAAATAATGGAAAATGTGAAAAAAACGGAGAAAATTATTCATCCTTTAGGGCTTCCATTGCGTGCGCTGCGAAAACGGTTCAAGATACCAAAAATATATGTATGAAAGAATTATTCCTCTTGTAATGATATAAAAAAATGTCCGCGACAGTATGTCTATCTTTTAAGATTAACTCACTAGAACGGTTTTTATAATAATTAAATTTGGTCGAAATTGATGCATTATTTGTTAAGAGTTGTATCAACGTCATAATATTAATCTTTATCCAAATAAATGTGTTGGATAGAGTGATTCAACGGGAAGGCTTTTATGTACTTTTAGCCCGGAAAAACTTATTAACGCGGGCGAAGCCGTGGGCGAAAGCTAGTAATTAAATATAATATTAAGCTAATTAACAATATCTTTTTTATTTGAATTTGATGTAAGATTCAATTATACACAATAAAATAAACCTTTATTGCTATGCTCGTAAGTTTTTTATGCAATTTTTGTACTTTTCAAGTGACATTTGACACATAGAGGACATTGACGTTCCTATTCTTATTTGAATCGCTTTGTATCAAATAGTAGTCACCTTTTCCTTTTCAAAACTCCTGTTGTCTTTATACCAGGTGATCTGTGCAGCAGGCCTACTGCCTTCAGCCACGCAGCGGAGCGTCGCAGCAGCACCAGCTATTAATTGCTGCGGCCGATTCAACAGCGACACGGAGAGTGGAGCAACTATACATCAGAAGATTCATTGAATGTTTTTGCATCGTGCATCGTATGACGAGACGAGCATGCCGTTCGCCTGATGGTAAGCGATACGACCACCTATAAACAATAGAAACACCATCCAGCACCTTGAGTTACAAAGTACTGTGTGGCATTCCACTGCGCTCGTCATACTGAGACATAAGATGTTAAGTCTCATTATGTCCTGTAGTTATGCTGACTACAATGCCCTTCAAACCGAAACACAACAGTGCATGCACACTGCTGCTTGGCGGTAGAAATAGACATTGCGGTGGTCCTCATCCAGACGGACTCTTACATTTGAGAGTCCTTCCACCAGTAAAGTTTGCTTGATTAATAGATACATGTGTCACTTTAAGCTAATATTAATTTGGTATCTATTCCACTCGTGACTCGAATGAGTGTTGAAGTGAGTACTTTAGTATACAATAAAGTAGGTACTCCGCCGCATTTGTCTGTCTGTTCCGATAAAAATAGCATCACTTTTATAAACCTCCAATAATTTGATTAAAATAAACAATGTGGGGTAAAAGGATTAATAAAATCATTTCAAGTGGGAACTGAGTTCCATTAACCGAAATCGTGGTATTCCATTCTACAAGACTATTTTGTTAGCTGGCGAAACGTAAAAACATTAAATGAAATGATAACATTGGGAGTATAACAAAATTTTCACACTTGTTAGTATAGCGGAATGGCGTAAAAAAACATTCTGTTACACGATACCAAAATTTTACTTCTTGTATCGAAATAATTTCGTTGTGAATGTTGAAAAATGTTAATTCAAATTTGAGATGGAATTTGGATTTTTTGTTAAACTTCCGCCATTTTAATTTTATTGTTAAGTGCATATAAATTCAACTGCATGTTGATTCGGGCTATGCTGGCACAAGACGGGTTGATGGTTCTCCATGGCCTTCTTTATTTCAATAGGGACAGGTGAAGCTCAATGGATTTGTTATTGAATTGTGTGGGTGTAGCCAGTACATCAGAGTAATAATACAATTTCATTCATGGTTTGTATCATAAAGCTATGTGTTTCAATCCATAATCTTTCTGGTGTCAACTAGCAAACATGAAACTACAAATAACTGTCTTATTGTAAACTGGTTGTCACGATGCCACTTGTTAGGTTGCAGTTATAAATTTGTATGTACTGAAATGAGTCGCTTGAGGAGTATAACAGAGCCTGTACCCAAGACACTTTTCTATAAGCTATAACGCCAATAGAATAGAAAAACATGTACAGGAATGACGTATCCGCGCGAAAGACATCGGTCGATGTATTCGCATACATTTTTTTACATTTAATTGACCCAGGAACTCGCTGGATGCTGGCCGCTTTTGACAGGTCCACAGGACATGTTCAGTAGTGGATGTCATGTGTCTAATGAGTATTGTTTTTCTCTTTTAGCGTTGACGCTTTTGGAAAAGCATCTTGGCTACGGCCCTAGGTGTACCCTTACTTACGGTTCATTTCAAGCCTGATGACTTTCTCTTGAGGTGGCACCAAGTTCGTATTCGAGGCCCTACACTTGTATGTAGTATTCAGGTCCTCTCGCTTCAAATGCTGAAGTTCCAATCGATTCACCATCACATGGGTATCTGTTTTCATCCCGATGTATTGAGGAGCTGGCGTCCCGTCGATCCACCAGGAAACCAGAGGTTCAGGGCGACCTTAGACAAAAACCGAAAATCGTAATTTTAAAGTACACGTTTATCATAGTTAAACGGGGTTTTTCATAAATAAATGGTTAAACGGTAAGAATTATGAAGTATCCGTGGTTACAAACAAAGTACGGTAAAAATTGTTAAAATATATTGGATTTAAACATTCACTTCGTGGGTAACATCTGCTTAAAGATTCTTTTACCGGTTCTCATTCCTCATTTAATAGAGTATCCTGCAAAATGATTTTGGCATTGACCCATATTTTAGGCGTAACTTATACCTCTTGTTTCATTCAACACTCAATGCTAGACTAAAATACTAGCAGCTAACTTCACGGTTGATATCAAAAGGTAATGACTCCCACTGGCTTTCAAATCTCACTACCGTTAATCCTAAGTTCACAGATACGTTGGATACCTCCTCAAAAAATGAAAATGCCGAACAGTTCAATTTTTCTATTGCTTGATTTCTTTTATGGAAACATTGGAGGAGATATTCTATCTGAATGGGTTCATTGAAAAGTCCGCAGTATGGCCGGTTGGCGACGAGCCAGTACGCGGCGTGGATTATCTTCGGCTGTGTGCCCACCAATTGTGATGATGCAGCGGAGCGGACAGCGAGGAATTTAGGCTTTGAACCTGTTATCAAACTCTTGCCTAATTATGTGATCTAGAACGTCTACAGCGATAACCTCGCACTATGCTTATAATGTCATTGTTACGTTTTGTAAATAGTATTCAAAATGAGAAATATTTATATAAAGCAAAATGCTTTGCTTCATTTAGTTGAGGTGCACACACGACATATTATATACTGACACCCGTATTCACAAACATTACTTTGGTGATACTGCGTCTGAACGTACAGTGTCCGCTATTTCATAGTTTTCTTTGGTGTTGCTCTTCTTTGTTTATCTGACAGCCAACTGAAGTAAAGTTGTATCACCATATTAGCCAATCACAGAGCCTATGCATACGCACTACGAAAGCTGTCATGCCGAAAGCCCTGAGAAACAGAGTTAATATCACAGAATTGCTCCGTACTTAGATAAGTAACGTTTGTGAATACGGCCTTTGACCTATCAAGCCCTGCAACGGACGCCGGTGTCTGAGTATATAGGGCAAAAACATACATAATATATATCTATATATAAGCGGGGGTTGAATTCATTCAAAAAGCATTCAAAAACTGTTCGAAATATTCAAAACCGAATACTAAACTGATAGATATAACTAGCAATTCAGTTAATAACTGCGTGAATCACATTGGCTTAAGTGTGTCAGTAGCCACGTATCAGTGGCGCGCAGGCATGCTTGTTCCGTTCGCATCTAAGTTTCCTGCAAATGACCAACCGTACCTCACAGTTTCTACTCCTGACATTAATGTTCTTTTTTAGTTTTGTAATGGCTCCACAGCGTACTCGCGTGGTATTTGTAGCCTTCTGGATGGCCTCCGCAGCGGGGATAAGCTCGCGATATTTTGTCCAAACGATAAAACGATAGTAATGTGTGCGCGGCTGGTACTATTAATGTCTCCTTTGTGTTTTATTTGGATGTAAAAACATGTTACTTTGTGGTCTGATGTATGAAATTTCCTTTATCTGCCGTATTTTAGCGAATGGAATTTGTTTCAGACGTTTATTTGTTACCTTTATTTTTGTGCAATGGTGAATCAAAATATGTCTGTAGACTCTATAGGGTTAAAAATGTTTATTTTCATTTGCTAATGAAATGGATTTAGTTGTTTCTTTTCTTCAAATCCTTACAGTTCGAAATATGATATTTAAAGTCAAATAACTATTTCATTCACTCACAGATATAAAACTTTAGCTGCGGCCTATTATTTGAAGTGGAGTAGGCAGATTTCGGAATACGTGTTGCGTTGCAACGAAGTCATATCGTAAAATTAAATTTTTGATCGATGACCTGGACTGTTCACAATATAATACATATTGAAACTATTCATTTGTTTTATTTTAGTCTGACCTGTTTTTCAATATCGTTTTGACTTCTTTTTATTGCTTTCACTCGTCTATTTCAACGTGGAGTATAGCATTTAATGAAATACCTTTCGAACGAAGTTGCTTTGACACTATATAAATTTTGAATGAGACATGGATTAGGAAAAAGTATTTTAATGGCAATATAGTATACTACTATTCTGAACGTCAAATTATTGGGATCCCTATCGATTAAATGTGTATATGACTTACCTCCTCGTACTTCACATATAAGTACCAAGGCTGCACCCTCCTCTAAAGGGCCCACTACACCGGAGACATCAGCCCCTGATTTATCATAAAGAAGCATTTGATGTGGTGGAACTGAAACAATAAGTAATTATTAAGATATATCATTGCGTACCTTGTCTTGTTGATGACTAGATAAAGAGCTAAGAGCAGGAGTTTTGCTGAAATTCGTGGTTCATACAATCATTTGTGTTAATACGGGATTCGTGTCTAAAATGATTAATTTTATTACTGACTAGCATTGCTCGCGGCTCCGCCCGCGTGATAAAGTGATTTTTATTAGCGAAAGATTATTAAAAATCAGTTCAGTAGTTACTGAGGTTAGCGCGTTCAACCAAACAAATGATCAATAAAACAAACTCTTCAGATTTATAATATTAGTATAGATTAGTCGCCCGATACGCCACGCAGGTCAGCAATTTTTATTAACCTTAACTATCCTATGTGGACGATAGCCTGGTTGGGAATGGAACGGTCTGCTGAAGAGGAGGCCCGTGCCCAGAAGTGGGACACTATATACTACAGGGCTGGCATTATTATGGTACTATTCACCTACCCTCCATTTAGCTTTTTTTTTTGTTTCATGCAAATAAATCAAAGATTTACTATTTTGGTACATTTTGGAACAGGATTTTCGAAGTCTCTGTGCGGTGGCCATTGTTAGATGAAATTCTGAATTCAATTTCGGTGTTGCGGTTGCTTTGTGAGGGAGTTGCGGCTGTTCTACTCTTTGAGAGTTAGTCCAAGAAGGACATACATGCAAACTGTTGATGCATAACAATACTGGCTTGTACAGTCAAAGTCAACTCAAATTCAAAATTTCAAATTGCCTACATACTTTGTGTTCCTACTAATCTTTTTTTTCTCTTCACAAAAATAAAACAAAAGAGATTTACTTTACTTCAAACAAAGAAAAAAGCTTCAGTTTAACTTAATGTGTATACAGGTGATTTAAACTTTTGGTTTTGTACAGATATTTATGATGCTGACTGTACCTGTCACTTTCATAAGATATTGCAAATAAATAAAACGTATATAGTAACTCAGAAGTGTAATTTTTTTGGTACAATTTTTTTTCACTTATATTTGACTAGCTTTTGCCCGCGGCTCCGCCCGCATTAAAAAGTTTTTCCGGGATAAAAGTCCCGGTTTATATTTCCCCGGGATAAAAAGTAGCCTATGTGTTAATCCAGGACATGATGTATCTGTGTGCCAAATTTCATCAAAATCCGTTCAGTAGTTTTTGCGTGAAAGAGGAACAAACATCCATACATCCAAACATCCATACATTCTTACAAACTTTCGCCTTTATAATATTAGTAGGATATCAGGGATACACATACACACATATTTTGTCTCCAAGGGGTAAGTAGATGTGCAAAAAGTACGCCCATTTTTCGTCATGTGTTTTCCAAGATATAGAGGCCTGTCCTTATATCGGGCTTAAATTTCAGGTCACTAATATATATACACATATGTACATACACTCACGTCTTTAACCCCCGAAGGGGTAGGCAGAGGCACAACTAGTGCACCCTTGCTTCTTCCGCCATATCGGGCACAAATTCCAGACTCCGGGCTGATACAGAGTAGAAAAACCCAATGTCACTTTGCCCGACCCGGGGATCGAATCCAAGACATTGAAATTGCAGTCGTACCGTAATACAACTACGCCACCAAAGCATGTCACTAAAAAACGGCAAACATTTTTTTATGAAGAAGACACAAGTATTTTGTTCGAGGCTTATAGCCTATATGTAAATATTTTCTTTACCAAAAATATTATTGAATATGTGCCGCAGACAATATTCACGGATCGTCTAGTTACCGATTTTTCGCCCGACCGCAATCTATTTGTACCGTAGATTAGATGCGGATTAGTAGTCAAGTGGGGAATGGGCCACCAGATTTATGAGAAACCTACATTTGTAAATGGTAGTTGAAAAAATAACTTAGTCCATATGTGTCATAACTTATGACAACCTTTTTCACGTTAATTATTGTTGTTATTTTAACTTGAAAAAAGTTGTCTGTTTTAATTGTGTAAATTACTATTTTGTTTATTGACCATAAAAACCATTCAAAATTCCACTTTTTAAAGTAACCATGTAAATCAATTTACATATTCTTAAATATAATATATAACTATTGAACCCTGATATCACGCAGACTATGTTAGTTAAAATGTCCGTTGCCTTATTATAATAACAGTTCTAATCATAGATATCGGCAGCGTGTACATTATTTGACGTTATTATTGCGCACCCTCCATTCAATGGTAATTGGATATTTTCATGATATGAATACTGCTGATTATGTAAGTAAGAATTCTTTGTGAACAGTCCCTTTATAACAAAAGCTTTTGCAAATTACCTCTCGGCACGAGCAGACTAATGGATTTCAATGGAGTTGCATATATGCGATGTAGGCTTACTTTTAAATGCTTTGTTCTGTGCAAAAGAAATTTACCTCCCTCATCTCCTTTGCCCACGTCTTTCGACGCCTTGAATAGGGTAATTTCTTTGAAAAGCTCAGTGGTAGTTTGCTCTGTTTTTTATAGGCAGACTGTTTATTACGATATTCTATTCTCGTTGCCCGAATTCTTATTTAATAATGTTGCAGTGCTGTCATATAATAATCTTATTAGAGTAATAACATGGAATAAAAATGCATGAATGAAAATAGATAAATCCAAAAATGAACCTCACTATCCGTATACATTTAAAGAAGTTCAGCACAGTGCCCTTACATTTCTATATGATATTGTAAAGATAATATAAAAATGATGCAGCGAGTATCAGTGGAGTTGAGTAATTTATTTTTCGAACCAATGACTTAGATATTCGGTTTTCTATAATTTAACCCAAACCTCATAATAGTTATAATTTCATAGTTTATTTATTTGGTAAAAAATAATTTCCATTGACATCATGAAAACGAACATCAAAATAATCAGGTTCATTAACGAGCAAAATAATGGTATCAATCCCGAGCACTGATAAAGCCCAGACAATTTGATCTATTTAAATCTAATTTCCTTTTAAATTTAACCTGTCTCCTGCAGATTTTATCTGTGTCATCGTCGGCCTGTGCGGCCAACGTTTTTATCAGGATGGTTGAGCAAGCCGATCCCCAGTCGACAGTTCATAATTAAAACGTCTACGCGATGTCATCACTCGGTCGCGATGCCTCTGCGATTCATCCGTAATGACTAAATTGATTCCCCGCTGTCGCCTCGTAAAATTTACATTTAAAAGTTCTGAATCATTTTCACTTTATTACATCGTATTAATAAATAGCTCGACGGTTTGCGCTGTCATTTATATGTCTATCAAACTTTGTTATTCTGTTTTATTTCTAGTTCATTACATTATTCGGGCAGTTGCAATATTTAGAGGGAAATGTAGAAGTTTGTTCTCATTCTATTTAACAATCCCAACTATGGCAGTCGCTTACGTAGGTTCTATAGCATGTTTATACTGTTAGCATATTATCTTCTTTTTGATCAGCGTTTCAATGGTTATTAAAAAAGTTATTTCTATAACAACATTTGACTTACCAATAACAGTCAAACGTATTTGAAAATTTCTCGTCGGTGAGTTCTTGAAGTCGACTCGACACCTGTATACGCCTTCATCGTCCAATTGCACGGAGCTGAGGGTGAGCGCCGCCGGCTGCGCCACGGTCGCGAAGTAAGCCCTCGGTCCGAACGCGCCCGGATCCGACCACTGCAGGGCTTTGTTGAAAGAACGGCCGCGGACGTCGAAACTGTGACAAACAACATTTTATCCAAATACGAAGCAAGAGTAATTACTTTGTATGTGTGTGTGAATGTTACGCTCTTATATGTGTGTGATTGCTCGCGGCTCCGCCCGCGTGAAGAAGTTTTTCCGGGATTAAAGTCCCGATTTTTTATTTCCCGGGATAAAGAGGAGCCTATGTGTTAATCCAGAATATGATCTACCTGTGTGGTAAATTTCATCGAAATCCGTTCAGTAGTTCTCATTGTTGCCACGATGCAGATAATAACGTGTTATATTTGTTTGTATTTAGTTTTTTCTCCCTTTTTATATATAGTAGATACATGTGTGATACTGTTATTGTCCCAATAATAAAAAAACAGTTCTTTCTTTCTAGTTTCTGCTTCTAACAAACATACGAACAATCTAGTATTTTCACAAACTTTCGTATTTATAATATAAGTAAGATTCGTGATATAAATCACCCGCATCGTTCAACATTTAAAAATAAACAACCCCCAACATTGTACTCAACTTTAATCAAAGTGCGTACCACTACGCGTCAAAAATTTTATTTTCTTCGTAAAAAAAAACTGTCAAATTGTAGAATCAAGGACCGGGCCGGCCGGGTGAAGTTTTTCAATTTCCGGGCAGGCTACATTTTCTCAATCTCAACCTCCGTCCTAATTTATACAGCAAGAAGCTTTAAGATGATTTGATTGTACACCCTGCTGTTACCAGGTAAATTTAACAATCTTTTTACGACGGTATTATCTCAACAAAACGTCGGCGCCGCGCATTTATTGCCTTCCAAATACTTATAATTGCTATTTCGTGTAATCGCTGTTTGGTAAACAGCTGCTGCGCTCAGTATACGATCTGAATATTGCGTGGATATGAATGATATATGGCTTCTGAATATATGTAAGGCTTGAAGAAATGTCAGGAATGATTAACATTAACTTGTGTTTAAAAGGTAGGTAGAGGCCGTAGAGGTAACTAATCTACCCAAAGCAGCTGAAATTTTTGTCCTGTGAATTGATACGACCAAAATCAGGGTTCGAAGAAAACCGATTTTTTATATATATCGGACTAGTATTGCTCGCGGCTCCGCCCGCGTGAAAAACTTTTTCCGGGACAAATATATTTTCCTGGGATAAAAAGTAGCCTATACCTAGCACTCAGGAGTTATGTAGCTTCCTATTAGTGAAAGAATTTTCAAAACCGGTTCAGTAGTTCCTGAGATTAGCGCGTTCAAACAAACAAACTCTTCAGCTTTATAATATTAGTATAGATAGGTATATATCCAGGCTAAGAAAAAGAAGCTAATTTCATTTTGTAATTGGATTAAACACTTAAAAATGCGAGAGACATTTTTAAAATAATATAAGTCATTAAGCAGTAGTAAGTAAGTGTCATATTACTATATGTTTAATAAAAAATAGTAATAAAAGAAGTAGTGTTTATTTGGGAAATATTTTTTTAATGAACACTTAAAAAATCAAGTACCTATTCCTGCCTTTCTTCTTCGGGTCGTCATCGCTTAGGTAGCTAGTGAAAGGCTGGTAGGTTAGCTAGGCTAGGACCTTTTTATCCTCGCCGGCGAGGACCGTGGCGTTTCCTTTCCTCGTAATGTAAAGATACTCCTTCCCTTTCTTTTATATCAGCTCCACTTCTCCTTTCCCTAGCCCTATTCCCGTCCCTAATGTCCGTGTCCTCTGTACCTATCAGCCCGTGCTGGTTGTTCAATATTTAACTTTAAATTACTTCATTGGTTTATTATGTACCTTTGTTATTGTGTCTACCTTCATGTCATGACCTGTCATAAGTGCTTTTTTATAAGCCTATTTGACCAATAAATGATTTTTTTTTTTTTTTTTTTTTTCAATAATCTTAATTTGTTTGTGGGATAAATCAACTAATTTTAATAACATAATAACTAAATATTATAAAGCTGAAGAGTTTTTTTATTTGTTTGTTTGAACGCGCTAATCATAAACTACTAAACTGATTTGGAAATTCTTTCACCAATAGGAAGCTACTTTACTCCTGAGTGCTATAGGCTACTTTGTATGCCGGGAAAATATTTTTATCGCGGAAAAACCTTTTTTACAGGGGCGGAGCCGCGAGCACTACTAGTAATATAATAATTAGAAAAACAATAATGAGTCAACGTTTATCAAATCTTTCGAATGTCATGCATGCGGGGATTCCCTAGAAAGTGAAAATTAATAACGCTAGGAGTACCAGGGAATCCACATTTTTATTACCTCGTAAAATTAACCTTGTACAATATGAAGTTATGGTTTGAATTTCAATAAAAAGCTATCTGTGCTGGTTTAGTTAAAGGGAATTTCCCGAACTTTAAATGAGGTGGCCATTTTAGGAAACAATCTAAATTATGCTGACTTGTTATTTTTACGCTACGTGTTGCCAGGATTAACTTTGATCTTTAATTTTTTTAGTTCACTAGACAGGAAAAAATCAATTGATATATATCAAGATAAAAATCAATTGATATAATTATATCGTAATATGTATTATGATATATATCCGCTGTAATATATCGGCGAACCCTGGTCAAAATATAGGAAGTTCTAAGTTAAAATCGAATGGGTGATACTTTGTGTATCTATACTAATATTATAAGGCTGAAGAGTTTGTTTGTTTGTTTGAACGCGCTAATCTCAGGAACTACTGGTTCGAATTGAAAAAATCTTTTTGTGTTGAATAGACCATTTATTGAGGAAGGCTTTAGGCTATGTAACATAACGATGCAACTATTAGGAGCGAAGAAATAATGGAAAATGTGAAGAAAACGGGGAAAATTATTCATCCTTGAGGGCTTCCATTGCGTACGCTGCGAAGACGGTTCAAGATACCAAAAATATATGTATGAAAGAATTATTCCTTTTAAAATGATCTAAAAAAATGTCCGCAACAGTATATGTCTATCTTTTAAGATTAACTCCCTAGAACCGTTTTTATGGTAATCAAATTTGGTCGAAATTAATGCATTATTTGTTAAGAGTTGTATCAACGTCATAGTCATAGAGTGATTCAACGGGAAGGTTTTTATGTACTTTTAGCCCGGAAAAACTTATTAACGCGGGCGAAGTCGTGGGCAATTAAGAATATATATAGGCAATGATGACCAGTTAATGCCATGTGACCTATCTCCTCCTTCACCATACCAGCTCTATATTATGTACTGCCCACTGCTGAGCACGGGCCTCCTCTCCAACTTAGTCTTAAGGCCTTACTCCACCACGCTGGTCTAGTGGGAGTTGGCAGACTTCACATACCTTCGAAATTCTGATAGAGAACTTTTAAGACTGGTATCCTCGCGATGTTTTCCTTCACCATTAAAGTGAGGGATACTTCGCAAAGAAAACACACATAACTTTTCAGAAAAGTCAGAGGTTCGTGGCCTTGGGTTTTGAACCTGCAGTCCGTTCCACTCCCAACTAGGCTATCGTCGCGCCTTTACAGACTGTTATATAAAAAAAACGTAATAAGACCTTCAGGCATTCACAGTATTGACAGGCACACGTTCTTGCACGTCAAACAGAAATGGTTTCTTTGAAGAAAATAAGGTTCCTATTTCCTTTTGCTTACAAAGAGATTGGCTTTCATTCAATCTCTCTTTAACAATTACTCAATCGCGTAAATAAAAATATTCAAATCATTACCTTTGAAATACGGAGTCAATGATCGATAAAATATTTTCCACGTGAATTAAATAAGAGATGATAGAGATTTCACAACAAAAATTTTGTCATGTATTTTTTTTATTATTGTCACAATATCTGAAAAGCTTATAAATAACCTATGTCTTCAACTTATTAATATTTCTTTGTGTATAGTAGCTCGTTGTACCACGGAATAAGAGTATATATCATATATTTACCCCCAACAATTCACCAAGAAACTATACAATAGCTCAAAGGTAGTCATGAAAAAATTACAACAGTTCTCCCCCATCATGGGTACGCGCATATTAACGTCCTCAAAATATCGAAGATTCAGTGACAATAATCGAGTTATACTTAACATTAATACATCCAGGCCACGAATACTCAAGTGCGATTTCCTTAACGAGCGGCAGGTGACGTCTTAAGTGCGTTCCGTTGTAGGTGTGTTCCTAACACTAATTGGATTGGTTGTGCTCGGCTTCCGTTCATCCGTTTAAGGTAGCGACGAACGGTTCATTAGTCCCAACTTTACGATGTTAATTAAATACGCATTCATGCTAAAGTTTTTATAACCGGCCGAGTTTGGACCACCTGGTTTTGTAATTAAAGCTCATTATTGTGGTTGGTTGAAATCTTATTTCGGCGATTACAATCAAGATCCAGAAAGTATGGCAAACCTCAAAGTAATTATATTATAATTGTTATTTATTACTGAGTGTAAAATAAAGTATGAATAACTTGCGGAATTGCTAAACTTAAAAATAATTTCATGCCATTTGAATATCTTATAGAAGAATTTTATAATAGGTTAATAAAATTCAAAACCTACCTGTATATAGGTTTTCCTCCACTTTTCCGAAACCACAGCACCATGTAAACGCGGTCCTCGTTAGCGTCAGGCGTGACGTCACAGGGCAATGACGCCGTGCGGCCGAGCACCGCGTCAACGTCAACCGTCGACACTGAAAAATAAATACACGTTATTTACGAAATATTGAATTTGTATTATGATTTGTGGCGTGGTGAACTAAGGCCTAAACCTTCTCAGTAGTGGAGGGTCGTCAACAGTGGGCAGTATATATTAAAAGGCTGGTATGGATTATTTAAAGGAATATTTTATTTATTTTTATTTTATTCATTTATATTAAGGACTCTAGAAGCGGCGATAGGCTAGTTGGGAATGGAACGGACAGACGAGACGAATGTCCGCAGAAGGCCTCTGATTTTCAAAGGTATATGAAGTCTGCCAACCCATACTAGGCCAGCGTGATGGACTATGGCCTTAACCCTCTCAGTTGTAGAGGAGACGCGTGCTCAGCAGTAGGCAGTATATAATACAGGCCCAGTATGGTATGGTAAGGACTCTAGGGATTCCGTAATCCGGGAAATCCGTAATTATAGCAATAAGCTTGCCCTCTGTTACATACTAAGTGACGTAGCTGGCGAAATGTGGATATGTGTACGAAAATGGCAAAAGAAGTAATACTATATTTTTCATAACTAGGTTCTATTATTGAGTGTGTAAGAAATATTGTTATGATTTTTATTTCGCCATAATTAAAACTAAATGATTACTGCTAAATAATTGTTTGTCATATTCACAATTAAAAATACCATATTTTAAATCATAAAAATATGCCCTATTAAAGTATGTATTATAACATCTATGAATGTATTTAATTTCTCACTGTATTCAATAAGTAACTTTTATAGCATTATTGAATAATTGTTGTACAAAAATAGATTCGCGAGAAGACTCCCTGGAAAAAAAATTACGTAAAATTTTCTCCATGTCACTTCACTAAGCTTCAGCGAGCTCATAAGATTTACAAACGAATGTCAGCCCAGAGCCGCCCATTTACATTTTAGAATTAATACAGAATGAACATTAAAACAAAATTTATTGCACCCAAGACAAAAAATAACTTTAAGCATAAGAAACTCCGTGTCGACGCTTCATGATAAAAGGAAAAATGAAAGGAATCCCTGGTGTAAAGCCAACATTTATTCATTACGAAAGCATTTTAATGAAATTGCTGTAAAGTAAAAGCATAGTTACATACAAGTCCTGGAGATGGCCGTCCCTTCTTCAATCAGAAAATGAATACTCACGCAACCCTACATTTATGCGCGAGGAGATAAAATATTAATATCCTAAAATCCCTTCGCTTCAGGAAGGCATAACTCATTTCCTGGTTCCCATTGTAAATTTATGTAACTCCAAAGCCTAATATAATCATCATCTTAAGTTTAATAATGATGTGTAGAAAAACCAAAACGAAGGAACGTTTTATCAGTTCCGCTAACAGCATGCGAAATCTCTTTCGGTTTTTGTCAAATCTGTTACTATAATGTAAGGCGGTCTTAAATTTGAGATGGACTATTCGAGAATCTTATTGCGCGTACCGTCGGATCCGATCGACATTTATCTATATAAAATTAGAATATAGGGGTTCGCGACCGCGAGTAGCTGTTACGAGAAGCTATAGTCTACATCTGTTACAGTCGTTTGTTGTAATGCAGAGTGATATAGCGAATGATTTAAATGCATGTTATGCAAAATATAGAATCGTTTGATTTTAAGATGAACTAGGTGTTACTAGCGGCTTCAATCGCGTTAAAAGTCTTTTCCGCTTCAAACCTCATAAAACATTGTAAAATATAAACCACCATCTAGTTAAAAAGTCTGATAAATATCCATTATTTCTCACGGGAGCAAGTTATCGGGAAAAAAAGTATCTATGTTAACCCTGGCTAACGTGGACATAGTCTACCCGTGTGCAATATTTCATCAAAATCCGTTTAGTTTTTTGAGTTAACTCGTAACAAACGTTCGAACATTTTATACAGACTTTTCCAATTATAATGTTTGTGAGATGAGATAAAAAGTGAGGTAATTCTTAAATGTTAGATCGATACATTTAATTGTCTATAGCGTGAGTAGGTGGTTCCAAACGGTGTTCTCAACTATACATCTCAAAGAAATCTTCCATGAGTTGACGTAACAGCTCCCTTTTTATTCGCGTACCTAGTGAGTGAGATTGTCGGTCCCACAAAACTCAACTCATTACTTTTCTAAATAGTCAAAATGTTTATAAAACTTGTTAAACATTTTGCTCCCTCTTAATCAGTGTATATAATTATACTTAACTCTTAACTATTTATTCACTTATAGTATCTATTTGCTTCGTTTTCCCACTATTTTGTTTATCTATTTATTCCCATTCGTCTAATATAGGCAATCAATCCGTGAGTCACTATCCATTAAGTGAGGGTTCCAGTTGAAAACCAGTGCCAGGCACACCTTGCCTGGCAATTTATGCTGAACTGGATCCTTTTTGACAGTATCATGGGATGCACGTTGCCCGCATGCTTTATGTTAATACCTTAGTATTACTTTTTAGTGAATTGTTTGTGAGCGTCCCAGCATATTGTGCAAATAAATGTTTCTTTCTTTCTTTCTTCTTTCTTTCTCCCCACGGGAGAACCTAATATTAAAGACTAAAATCTGTTTTTTTCAACCTTAGTTAGGGTAATCATCGGTATTATTAAGCTGGACGTGCTGGCAGCGCTTGGCGCACTCGCTGCTCTGCAAGTGCGTCCAGCTTACTAAGACCCGGAGAAATATATAACTACAGTTTAAAAAACGGCCCCTTACTGACATTATTATAGCAAATGAAATATGTCTCAATGTACTAAGAGATAACTTCCATAACCAAAATACGTTTTCTCCAGTAGACCGGGCTTGTTAGATAATAAAAAACCATAACAATTTAAACGTTGTCGCATATCACTAAAACAACCATGAATGCGCATAAAGCAAGTATTTTGGCTTAACTGCCTGTTTGGGAAAAACATTTATCTCAACCAAGTTAATTGGCTCCCTGTGTTTTTCCTCTGTACATTTATACGCATCTGTAAACTTAGGTGCCGAATTTCTTTTGGCAATTTAGGTACATGTAAACACACAGGAAATGTGGATCAATTGAATAAAGCAAGTCAATTCAAAACGGTTCAAGGGGTGTTTAAACAAATTAATTAGATACATATAATGATTCTCGAAGCTATGGAAAACATATCTTATTGTGTACTTAAATTATAGTACATGGGATCATAGTTCAAAGTTTAATAAAATTTTAATATTCATTGGCATCTTAGAACTTTGTTTGGGATGGAGCAGGTTTTTAGTCGAGGTTTTATAGTGTTTCAGGCTTAGATTAATTATTAAAAATTTAATTTTATAAATTGCCCCTCACTTTTTGGTACAACGTTTTTAGAATAGATTATCGAAAAATAATAAAATGTCTACTCGATTGTCAATGATATCCACGCCTGTGAACACCTGCATTTTCGCAACGACTACCCACAACGCATCCATAAGGCTTCATATTTACATATTAAATTTCTATGGGCAGCAGTAATATGCTAGCAGAACCATTCAATCGATCAGTAGACATAATTAACTACAACGTGGCGTAGGTACAGAAAATTCCGAATACACTGAACATTACGGGGCTATCAGAGAACATAAATACAAACGAATCCTTCAATTTCTTACACAAATACACTCCCCATTTATCCAGGATATTATGGAGCGGTATCGACCTACACAAAGGTGCTTATTACTTAGCACGTGTATTATGAATACGTACCTGGCAGCCGCATCAAATGAGTTGGCCTAAAAACGAGTTCGATCACGCGACGCTTTTGATTCACGTCCGACGCTGAAGGAAGTCGATAATCGTCGAGCGAATCTACAGCTTACTACAGTTTATACAACGTTAACGTGTAATGTTTTTGGATAGTGGGATTTTATGGGTCACCTGGTGGTAAATCGTCCATGAACAGCCTGAGGATTTGTGGATACGTAGAATGATTAATAATAGGGAGGGAGGATTTGTCTTTTTTTATTGCATCGAATGACGAGATGGGCATGCCGTTTGCATGATGGTTAACAATACGACAACCCATAAACAGTAGCAATACCATCCAGAACCTTGAGTTACAAAGTACTGTGCGACATTCCATTGCGCTCGTCATCCTGAGATATAATATGTTAAGTCTCATTATGTCCAGTAGTTACACTGGCCTGTCCTTCAAACCGAAACATAATAGTGCATGCACACTGCTGCTTGACTGACTTGAATAGACATCACTGTTGTACCTGCCAGACGGACTCTTATAAATGCGAGACCTTCCATCAGTAAAAACGCGGTACCATCTTGTAAAGACGTGGTAGCAACTTGGACAACCATGCTGAGGATAAAAACCATACAGCGATACTTTAGATCAGCATGACTGGTAGAATATGAACAATTGATACATTTGTCATGTATGACCAATTGATTATTAAACTAATAAAAATTCAATCGTTTGCAATTTAAGTCACTTTTATAATCACAGTGCAAAAACACCAGATGTACGTAGGGAATAGTCTCCAGTCATCTCTAATCGATTATTCAATTCGAATCCGTCTCACGTGAAGATTCGAAACCGGTCAGCGGTCCACCGGGAACGTTGGCTCCCCTCCGGCACGACAGCGCGTGACTTGACTTTATTTTTGCTCTGCACCTTTGTTCTATGTTCACACAATAGCTTACCGTAATAATCTACTGAATGGCAATTTAATTTTCCCTTTATTTTCCGATTGTATCTTGATGGGATTTTAAATGAGTAAAAGTCACAGTTAATTATAATAAATCTAATTTTATATGAATATTGGGTATAAATCTAGTCCCACTTTTTCTTTTGGTAGAATGCCGTCAGACAAGCCTTCATTTGTTCATCATAATGAGTCATACACGAATGATCCTCAATGTCAAAATTGTAGTGGTTGCGTGAACGACTTTTAGTAAAGGGATACACGGTTTTTGTTTTTCCCGCAAACTCACTCTGTATATTTTAATGGAACTAAATTGGTGCATGATTTGTTTTTTTGTATAAATCTGAAACGAAGGTAATTGTGATAAACCAGAACTGCAAAACTTTACCTTAGTACATGTGAGAGTCTTTAATTAATTACATATCTTCAAAGATGAGAGTGTTTATGCTGACCTTTCCTTCCTTATATGCAGAATGAAGCGATGACATCATTGTTTTAC
This sequence comes from Lapara coniferarum, assembly GCA_949316025.1. Classification (NCBI taxonomy): domain Eukaryota; kingdom Metazoa; phylum Arthropoda; class Insecta; order Lepidoptera; family Sphingidae; genus Lapara; species Lapara coniferarum. The sequence goes on along the minus strand of OX438925.1, from coordinate 28,508,816 downwards.
ATAGTGATATTTTATGGGCCAAAGATTGACATAGGCCACGGAGAACAGAAGAAGAGTCCTTCGTGACATAGGCTTCTAAATCCGGAAAATATACGATTCTACTCAAGAAAAAAACATTACCACGAATAACGTCGAGAGTAAGAGTTTGTATATAATAATTCTATGATATAATAATATAAAATCTGTATGCCGAGTAACGCTCATAGAAAAGCAATTTATTTCGAATAAAATAAATAAATCAGAAAATAAATTAGCTTTTAAGAATAGCTATTTAGGCCCAAGACGTCTCGATTTTCATGCAACCAATTCTAGGTCGCAAAATATATTTATAAAAGGGGATTTTGCGAGATTTCAAAGTCTTGAAATATGTCTCCGTCATAACAATGCCTTTGAGATTTTAAAAGCACGAAGTGCTAATAAACAGGTACCGTTTGCTGTTAGTCAAAGCTATTTATATCAATTCTTTGTGTTTTTAAACGTGCCCTAGAATCTTGTTAAGTTTTAAGAAAAAAAGCTTTTTGTGGAATACTTTTAATTCCAAATTCAAGTAACATAAGGCTTATAATAGTAACAAAATAAGAATGAATACTACGTAGTAGTCTGCGAAGTGGTTTTTTCTGCTCTGTATTGCTGAAGCCGATAATTATATCTTTCAGTCAATCAACATTTACGGCCGCTAAATCTATCGAGCCGTCAAGCATTAATAACTTTAATAATAATATGATAACTTTATTGAGCTTTTTTTTTTGTCCCTGACATTACTCTTTCTAGCCTGACGAGGGTCGGCTTATGAAAGAACACCGGTCTTTTGGGTGAGTGCAGAAGGCGCTCGCAACCCTTAAAATTAAGCGACCACGCTGAGGGCGACCCACTAACGGGTCACGAACCTCGGCTCAGGGCGGCCACTGAGAGGATAAGACATCAGTGACTTTATTGAGCACCAGAAATTAAATATACAAATTCCATTGTGGTACACTCTCCTGAACTAGGTTCCCCCATACCTGTATGTCAGGAGAGAGTACATTGTAGTTGAGCTTTCTTTAAAATAGAGTAGCCTATACTAAGAATTATGAGACTGTAATTTTAAAGTGAATTTTTTTTTATTTATTTATCATTTTATTTGATCCACCAACAGATACATTAGTTAGCTTACACATATAACGTACCTAAACCAAATCTTATTATATATATTGTTCACCTGATTACAGGCGAACCCAACTACGTTATATAAAACTAAGGAAGCAGACAACGATGTAAAATAGAAAACATAAACTTAAAAATATACTTAACTACTATTATGGTGGCAACAAAACAGTCATGCAGACAAAATGACGTCAACTAAAGGGATAAAAGGGGCAGATTATGATGTTTGGTGGGAGGTTTTTTGTCTTTCATTCTTTTTCCACCATGGAGCTTTATGATTTGTCGCTTAAACACCAAGTGGCTGCGAGAATCCATGATGTCAAAATCTTTTGGGAGAAAGTTATACAACAACTTAAACCTGATTACCGGAGAGTTGCGTCCCAAATTTGTCCTCCAGTATTTACAAAAAAATAATTTTTATGCACGGGGTGTCGGTAGTCTTGATGGAGCGTTAATGGTCACTATTTTCTGGACTAATTCGTGACAGTTTATGTCTCCGTTGCAAATCTTGCGTAAGAACATTAGGTCTAATAATTTCCGTCTGTCTGTGAGTGACATAACATTAAATTAAGCCAACCTATCTTGATATGACTTAAGCGCCTTTAGTTTATGGATACCGTAAGTTAAGTGATACAAGAATTTCTTCTGTATTCTCTCTATTCTATCACTGTGAACCTTATAAAAAGGATTCCACACTTGAGAGCAGTATTCTAGAACACTTCTAACAAGTTATTGGTATAGAAGCACCTTTGTTTTGAATAATTTGAAGTTTTTTGAGTTTCTTATTATAAAGCCTAGCATTTTTGCGGATTTACGGTTTATTTTATCAATATGGTCTCTAAAGTGTTATTCATTGTCGATGACTACACCCAGATCCCGAATGCGATTGACGTTAAGTAATACGTGATTATTGATTTTAAACTGAGTTTCTAATTTGTTTTTATTTCTTGAAAAGGTAATGTGATGGCATTTATCTAGTTTGAGTGACATTTTATTGTGCTTACACCATTCGCTTAGATTACTGTAAACTGTAAAGGAAAACATGGTAATGAAACCTAAATCCCTGAGAATTCCCTGTAGGAATTTCTAAGGTATTTGAAGACTGCCAATCCGAACTAACACCTTTCGGTCGGCACGGGCCTACTCTACTATTAAGAGGGTTTCCCCTCTTAACAGTGAGCAGTATATAATGTATTATAAATTATTTTAAAAGCCCTCTAGGACTAGCATTGTTTTTTATTAAGTACTTTTAAAGTATCAGAAATAACGTATTCCAGTCCCATACAGTGATTTAGAATTAACGTTACATGTTGTTTCTATTGTTTAAAGACAAAACCGTTTCGTAATAAACAATAAATTAAAGGTATAAACAAAATAAGAATAAAACAATAAGTGCAAGACTAAAATAGGCTATAAAAAGCTGTGAAGCAATTTAGAAATCAACGTCAGGTGCGTGACACAAACCATCACAACCAGTTTTACTATAATGAAACTGGGTTCATTAATACTATTTAAAACATACTGATACAGTTAATTAAATACCACATAATTTATACCACCCGCTGTACATAATTTAATTAGACGCATCGATAATAAAAGTATGTAGAAAGCCACTTGATTGAAATGCATTCAATTTACCTGCATAGCGTGAACAGTGGAATAATTATAATTATTCTTTGAAATTAAACCACTATAACCGATTGTACCGCGGTTTTAAAATTTACTTTTTCTCGACGTTTCGAAGGCTTTGCAGCACTACGTAGTCTCGGGGCGGACTGAAGTGTTGGTGGTCTGAAAAGATAGTGTTACCAATCGACTTTCACACATACATAGACACTCACGCCTGTTATGCCCATAGGGGTGGGTAGAGACGCAACTAGCGCACCCACTTTTCGGCGTTATTCCGTCCTTGATGTGATAGGGGGCGAGCCTATCGCCATATTCGGGCAAAAATTCCAGACTCCGGGCTAATACTGGCTGCTGACCCGAGGATCGAACCCGAGACCTCAGCTTTGCAGTCGTACTGTAGTATAACTACGCTACCGAGGCAGTCTATAGGCAATGGGGTCTATAGGCTTTTGTTTTGGGAATGGGCGTCAACACGGACGGAGCCTCGAGCAAAAGCTAGTTTAAACATAATTCATCATCATATACCTAAACCGATCCCAGCCATATCGCGTGACCATTCTGATATTAACTAAAACAGCTTTTGTCCGAATTGCTCTAATGAAATTATTAAAGCAAAAAATAATGAGATGTGTAACATGCGTAATTTAATTAATTAAATGTTATTTTAATGGAGCTTGGTCTGAGGATTGGACATGAGCAAGAAAATTTAATTGTAATTCGGTGTTCTGTAACAAAATACTCTAGACTTATTTAAAAGGGTATTTTGAAACCAAGGCACATTCTACAACTTTTGTACGTAGGATTAATTCAAAACCTTGAAAAATGTTTTATGGAAATTTACCCACTTCAGAACGTATTATACGAAACATAGTTTTTCATGAGAATATTCTTTCACAAGCAATGGTGTAAAATGTCGACAAAAACTAGTAAAGTTATAGTAACACTCAGATGGAAAGACACGCGCACGCGCGCCTTTTATCCCCGGAAGGCGTAGGCAGAGGCGGAACTTTTCGCACTGAGTATTTCGTTCCATGATGTGATAGGGGGCGAACCTATAGCCGAGGATGTACAAAAACATTTTTATAAATTACGTATCTCCATTCAATTGCATAGTTTATGCAAGCCATAACAATTCAATGGAATAATCATCTTGATAATTTTATTACCGTACTAGCCATTCAGATGCACACGCCTGTCGAAGAGGCAGAGAGAGGCGCAACTAGTGTACCCACTATTTTTTTGAAATCAAAAGACAGTGAAAGTTTTGAGTGGAATCAGTGATTGTACTGCTTTATCTTCTTCCACCTGGTTTTATGCTGTTGCGTGCCAAGACTCGATACGTGGATACAGTACATCCTATAACTACTGTATAGACAGGTCTTAAAACATCCGAAATGATAACGGAGAATAATGTACATTTTGTGAATAGCTACGTCGCGAATGACCTATAAAGCTCAATATATTGGTAATCATTTGCTTATATATCAAACTTGCTTGTAAAATTACTGCTGCTCGGCTTAACATCTTCATTAAGTCGAGCTTGCATAGGAATTTTGTGACCAATTTTTCTCAAATTCGAACTTGGAGCTTCAGGTATTTTAATAAAATATCCTTTTAAAGGACGTAGCGCAATTCGCATGCTCTCCGTAAAGGTGTACATTTGCATGATTTTAATTAAATTCTACCTTCAGCTTGCAATAAACTGTAACAAAAAAATCTACACTTAAATGAGCCGGCCAGAACAATAACAACGCGAGTAACGATTAATAAAAAAATGTACCTAACATATTTCAATGAGATTAACAAAGAAAAGTTATAATTTGAGACAATGAAAGTTTTTCAAAACTGCTAATAGTAGTGAATCGTAGTATATTTCATCATCGGAATTGCTGTAGACTTCGGACAGTTCACGAGAGTTGGGGCCTGTATCACCGGTTCCAAGTAAATTTCATTATAGGTAATGTATAATAATTTAGTACTGATTTTATTACCACATATTCGGGAGCATAGATTAGAGTGTAACTTTTGTATTTTGTTAGCTTATACATTTATAGCACGAGGAGCATTTATCGTCTAGTGGTGAAATCGGCACTTATTTTCACGAGAGAATGATCCTCAAATTTCAAAATTCGAACACAGATATAAATCATGGCATCTTTTTTATTGCATCGAATGATGAGACAAGCATGCCGTTCGCCTGATGGTAAGCGATACGATCACCCATAAACAGTAGTAACACCATCCATTACCTTGAGTTAGAAAGTAGTGTGTGGCTGCACTCGTCATCCTGAGACATAAGATATTAAGTCTCATTATGTCCTGTAGTTAAACTGACTACAATGCCCTTCAAACCGAAACACAACAGTGCATGCACACTGCTGCTTGGCGGTAGAAATAGACATTGCGGTGGTACCCACACAGACGGACTCTTACATATAAGAGTCCTACCAGCAGTTAAAATTTATGCAAAAATGTATACATATGCAGGCATCGGAAGTTTCTTTATCGTGTTCGTTAGCACCTGACAGTAACGTATAGGCGACGCAGACATGGTTTCACGGCAGCTCGTTAAGAGCTGACAAACTAAGGTAAGACTATGGTTCGTTAGTGATTCGACTCTCGCTTCGAAACATCGATCTCGTTTCATGATGTTTTCGAGTGATTATAGAGCGGAGTAGCGGTTCATCGTGCAAATTGGGCCCGAAGTATGAAAGGTGTTTAGAAAAAAATACAAACACACGAATTAAGAACCTCCTCCTTTTTTGGAAGTCAGGTAAAAATGTAACAAGGGCATGTTTGTGGCAACATAATTGAATATCACTCGAAGTTGTTATATAGAAATGAATTCTATTCTAAAGTACAACATCGAATGACCATTGTCGGTATATGTAGGATCGTTACGGCTAAGTATTTAGCTTTTCTCAATATTATAAAACTAAAAGATGTTATTTAATTGAAATGGACTTAAAAGTGTGCGAAAAATATGTTTCCGCTTTCGGTTATTTATCGCGCCTGGTACAACATATGTCATTCTGCACGCCACATGGAGTCGTCGCCTGCCCATAAACAAATTGGGCCTTAATCCCCTCATGCGTGTTTAACAGTTGGATTACTCGATTAACCGCCCTCCAAATTTCAAACGACGTTGTCGAGAACCCGAAATTCGCTCTTTTAATTGACCGAAAAGACCTGTCACAGCCCCGACCCGTAAAGTTTGCAAGAGACTTTTTCATTCGGAGAATTTGTTTTTGGATCGGAAAATAATAAGGCTTTCGAACGATTTAAATACGGTCGTTCATTAGCGTGTTTTCAGAGTCGGTTCGTTTAAGCATTAATAATTTAAAATAATTGCATATAGGGTGGTAAATATTATTTTATTAATAACACTATACTATACTGGTCAATGTTATGTTCGAATTAAAATTAAATAAATTGCTGTCTGTTTAAATGTACCAGGTGTTCGTGTGCGTTTTCAATTTTAAATATTTTTATTAGTCAAAAAATCACCTTTTGTAAGTATTACCGTATTACATACGTTAAAGGGTGTTTCACACGGTTTTATTTGCATGTATTGGTTCGGAAGCTTCAACTAATGAAATTATGAAAATACAAAAAAAAAATCAGTTGTTATCGTTATTAGAGTTCTTAAATAATGCAGAGTGACCAAGCATTACAGAAATTTAAAACAAGCAGTTCAAGTATTATTAAAAAAATTATTTTTCACAAATGATTCATTGCTTTATACGAATAATATGGTAGTTAATTTTAAGGCAATGGTCTATAAATATTATTCTTCTTTTATCTGCTTACTGCGGGCTGATTTGATTCAAGTACTTGACACTTGACTCAAATCAGCCCGCCAAATATGAACGTTTAAGAAAATAAAACGTGGGAACCTAGCGTTAAAAAATTCCATCCGAAATGAGCACAAACGCTCGCAGTCTTTATTCAAAAGCTTTGTAGGAGTTAACGTCTAAAGAGGAATGGGTCGATGAGCGAGAAAATAAAATTCGTCCTTGTTTACCTTAAAAGACCTGAGATATAATTTGCTAACTTTGCTAAACAAAATTGTGTGTGTTCAATACAGAAACATATTACAAGTATTCTCTTATCCCCTGAAGAGGTAGGGTAAGGTGTTACTAGCACCATGAAGTAATAGGGGGCGAGCGTATCACCATAGTCACCAAAGTCCAGACACCTGGATACTGAGCAGAAAAACTATATATCACGTTATGCGACCTGTGGATTGTATCCGTTGCCTTAACGTGACCGAGATAGTCAGTTAAAAATAATTGAAAACTTATAGCCGTCTCAGAACCGTAAATGGTCCCAAAATAGGCTTAACTAAATCCAGTTTACACAACTTGCGTGTTTCCACTTGTTTCCTCAATAACTGTTCTAAAAATAGCACATTTCGTATACGTACAAACCATCAAATGTTAAATAGCCTTTCTAGTTCTGAATATAATTTTTATAGATTCATTAAATATTTAATAACGCCTAGCTCTTAATGTCTGCAAGTCACGGACGTGGAAAATTGATTGGCCGTAATGTGCGGCCCGAGCACTAGAACATTGCAACATTGTGTGCCTTTAATCAATCTACTTAGTGCCTCCTACATTATGTTACAAGGTGACGATAACAATATTGTTTCAAGTATGTTTATGACTTTGTACCATCGGTACTCACTGCACGTTACTTCGATTTTTCTTCTGATTTTTTTTCGCCTTTCACGCTACAAAAATCCCTGATAAGTGAAGTGCACGCTATCTATGTATTTCAAACATCAGATGAAAAAGTCCGTTATTTCTGATGAGAGCAAAGGCGGTAGTTACCGGATTAAAAATTAGCCTATGTGTTAATTCAATGTTCTACACGTGTACCAAGTTTCCAAATCCGTTAATCTGTTTTTATGTGTATTTCAAATTTCATGTGTTTGAAAAAATAGGGTTTAATGAACAAAAACATACCAATTAAAAACAATTCACACACACACTCACACACAGTCACGCCTTTTATCCCCGAAGGGGTAGGCAGAGGCGCAACTAGTGCAGCCACTTTTCGCCGTTATTCCGCCCCATGAAATGATCGGGGGCGAGCCTATCACCATATCGGGCACAAATTCCAGACTCCGAGGTGATACTGAATAGAAAAACTCAATATCACTTTGCCCCCGGGTCGGGCAATCGAACCCGAGACCTCAGAATTGCAGTCGTACCATAATACAACTACGCCGCCGAGGCAGTCAGTTAAAAACAATTCCAACAACTTCTTTTGTCAAAAAATGTATTAAAATTACAAAACTACGTAACATGTCCATGTTTGAAAGGTGACGTAAAATGATAGGTCAAAGAAACTCAAAATATCTTAACGTAATTCAAGAGGACGTGAGGGATACGAAGCCTCGAGATGAAAAGTCACCGGGCCCGCCGTAGTATATGGGTTTTATTATTCTGTATGTCAATTCAGCTGACAGCATTAGGGTTTTCCTCCTTTATCAAAAAAGCTGACTAAGTATATTAGATGCGAAGGTTCGGAGTGGTGAGAATAAAGCTAAGTATATAAGGAGTATATAGTTTTCTAGAATATTCGAAATAGCAAGGGATAGTTGTTTCTTTTCAACAATTGAATAAACGTGACAGCTATAATGCAGTAATACAACCTAACATTTGCAGTTATAATTATTCAAAGAACCAAACCATACTGCGATCTATAGATTGCTTAAAATATGCCTGTGGTAGTTTTTATAATAATCGATATTTATAATATATATAATCTTCAAATCTGACTAAACACCGCTTGCACGCGACGTACATTGTGAAAAAAAAAACGATGAGTGTTAATATACATGCAAAGTGTAAACATATTTAAACACATTGTAATCAAGACGTCTACGTATGTATAGAAAGACAAGTAGCTTAACAAATAAATGTCTATTCAGGTCAGAAAAATATACGTACATGCGCTTGCACAATGGACACTCTTGGCTACATGGCATTTTTTAAGTATAAGTAGACTGATTGAAACTACTACGTGATACCTTACTAACACATGAAAATGTTTTTATTTTTCGACCTAACAACAAGCAAGACACATATTTTTATTAAAGCGACCTTGAGCTATTATTTAGTGTTCTCTGTGGAGCATTATTATTTTCTATTTTATATAATACAAGCTTTGGCCCGCGGCTTCGCCCGCGCTAATAAGTTTTTCCGGGCTAAAAGTACATAAAAACCTTCCCGTTGAATCACTCTATCTATAAAAAAAAACGCATCAAAATCCGTTGCGTAGTTTTAAAGATCTAAGCATACATAGGGTCAGACAGATGGACGCGACTTCGTTTTATACTATGTTAAGATTACTTACTTTTGAAAACATAGTCGGGTTGCCCTAGAAACCGTGGATTGATTTCAACTCCTTAATCTATTCAAGTAATCTTACTAATATTATACAGGCGGAAGTTTGTAAGTATGTATGGATGTATGGATGTCTGGATGTCTGGATGTAAGGATATTTGTTACTCTTTCACGCAAAAACTACTGAACGGATTTCTATGAAATTTGGCACACGGGTAGATCATGTCCTGGATTAACACATAGGCTACTTTTTATCCCGGGAAAATATAAACTGGGACTTTCATCCCGGAAAAACTTTATAATACGGGCAGAGCCGCGGGCAATAGCTAGTACTAATATTGTGCCCAGCGTTGAGTTAATACTTACTCTACTCTACTTTAAGTACAATATATTTGTACATATTATATCCAATGTGTACTGTGTATATGTACACATATAAGACGATACATAATAATTGCTTGGAGTAATTTAGTATACCACTTATACGGTTTAGGCTTTTTGTTTGACAGGCAGAATTATTGCAGGTTAACGTATAAGCCACATTTACTTACTTTTCAAATTGTTTAGAGAACCCTCAGCGAGGTTTCCATTCATTTTCTTTTAAGGTTAATATCTAAGAAACTGTTAATTTATAAATTATATATGAGACATATTTTCTATACGAGACTGGTTTCACAAAATACATAAATTTGCATTATTTATGGGCCCAGTACCAAATATTTTATAAGCCAAAAAGGTATGTTAATAATTATTGCTGAGATAGCTACAATTAACAATTATTATCTTGAATTAAAAATACGTATTTATAACAAAAGTTTACGGATATAAATGCCAACATATTACGAAGAAAAATTGTTATCAAAGAACAAATTTGTCAACGGATAACTACGTACTCACATATATTTTCCTACGCGGGATAAATAAATTAATCACAGCAACCCGAGCAAAATCTGTAAAATAAAATGACACATAAAGCTTATTAAATTACGCACGAGAATTAATTGGCGCGCAACTTTCCCGCGCAATAATACATGAACCGTGAACCGTTCATTTTTATTAACACGCTCTCGCACGGCAAAAGTCACTCCTTACATACAGCCAAATAAAACGGTAATTAACTTTTTGATGTTAAAGGGTTTATTAAATACTAAACTTTACAAGACTAATCGAATATTCATAGTCGTTTTATGTCTAAAAATAAACACTTTTTTTATGCCTCGACAAAAGTCCGCGACTACATAATATAATATGCATCTCGTATGGTTGACTCAAAATCTCAATTATTATTTTATAAATATTGGTTAAAGCCACACTATAGGTTATTCTGAATTTGTTTGCCAAAATATAATTATTTGACATTTCCCATGTAGAATATCAGGTTCTGGGCCCCGATAATGAGCAGAAAAACCCAACATCACTAACCGAATCGACTATTCTCATATTTCAGCATGGCAGTCGTACCCTAACACATACTACTCAATTAAGAAAAATACCACTAAAGGAAGACTAAAATCAAAGAAATTAATTGATTATTATTTTCCAAAATTAAATGACACCACACGTAAATTGCGTCCATGTAAAGTCACAATTAACTAAATAAATCTTAGTTACAACCCAATGACATACACAAAACGATTCCTCTGAGTAAGTTGGGGCTTAGGGAACGCGACCCTTCTATACTGAAATTCAGTAGGTATTCGTCACACACGGCTTTGAAACTTCACTGCGCACACCAATTAACTCACGGTAGCGGGTAACGTTTTAATTGTAATCAAAACATCAACGAACAGTTTCTACGCTCTGTAACTTATTGCCTAACTCCAAATTAATTTATGGATGCGACGACCTTTTCCAGCGCAAAGTTTGAGCTTAGATAATAAACAAATTAATGCTTAGTTTCGAGACCGCCACTTTATATACGGCGGTATGTTTCGCGCTATTTGTATTTTCAAAATTACAAAGATTAAATTATAGTAATTTCTAATTGCTATTTGTAAAATCAATCCAGTCATGTTAGTCGTAATATCTCTGCCAGCCAAATACGGCGCACATCATAGTGCTCAGCGTAATCTGTTTATCTGGCTCTTCTGTATTAGTGCCGCCGGCTGCCAATATTGAATATTGCCATCACGACGGTGAGCAATTGATTTAAATGAAGCGTTGCAGTGTAAACTATGAGCCCGGCTTCAATCCCGACTGGGGTAAATAAAACCATTCACTATTTTAAATCCTTTTTATAATTGAAATTTTTAATTATTAAAATAATTAAAAATAAACCTTTAATAATTATGTTTGGTGAAACACAGCTAGCTAGGGAGGCTAGCGTGGTGGACTAAGGCCTAACCCCTCTCAGATGTAGAGGAGGCCCGTGTTCAGCAGTGGGCAGTATAACATAATACAAAGCTGGTATGGTATGACTGTTAAGATGGTTTTAAACATGCACACAATTTACTGAGTTGTCCTATCTGTCAATATTTAAGCCACTTAGAAATAATACTTTCCAATTCTATGTTTTTTTAGTCCACTGTGACCGGGTTTTTCCAACTATAGTTATCTTTTTGTCAGGGTCTTACTAAGCTGGACGCGTTCGCAGAGCTCCAGGTGTTGCGAGCGCGCCCAGCTTAATAAGACCCTGACAAAAAAACTACAGTTGAAAAAACGGGGCCTAAAACAATATTTAGACGTATTCCTCTGCTACGTTTAGAATAGATTAGCTGTAGTAGAGAATTGACTGCCCAGTTTTAATGCCTTTATAAAAAATAAAGAAATTCATAATTTATAAGAAATTCATTGCTGATTGTTGTTTGCCAGCAGAAATTGAAAAAGCTGTGATACGTGGCGAAGCAAACTCTCTCTCTCGAAAGAAAGAAATCCCTAAGTGAAACACCAGAATCAAAGAAAAAAAGCAATTCTATGTATAATTTAAGAAACAACTTTTCATTTCATACAAATCAATCTTCGATTTTTCCAGAAAATTCTATCAGAATATTATTTCGCTTTATGGGTTATATATGTTATATCTCTAGTATGCTCAAAGAATGTACCTATACAAAATTGGGCCAAACGTTGGACCAATTTCTAGATTAACGGATTATATTATTTGATCTGCGCTTACGGCATCGGTTAAAGCCACTCTTATTAAAAAATACCCTACCCTATCGTAGAATACATTTATTATTCTCGTTTAAAAGCATGGCTTATATTCAAGGAGCCTGATTGTACATAATCTAAAAATCTTCGACCCTTTCGACCGTTTAATCTACTTTTGGAGCTAAACACGTAGGCTTAATGGTATAAGAAAATTAGTCTCTACCTTACCAACGCAACCACCTACATTTCCCCATAGAACTCATTAACTCAAACCTCTGCAAATTTAACCTTATAATATGTTAATAAATTCACATTTTGCGCAACGATATACTTGAAATTTTGTATGTATACCCCTTTACGCGGGTTCGAAAATCCAGAAAACCACATACGACTCGCGAAGTTCCCCGGGCACCAATTAACCTCTAGGGAGCAATCCCCAAAGGTATTAAACAAAATTGACTTCAATATCATTTTATAGTTGCCAACTGAAAATTAGATTTTACCTAGGCATGCGAAACTATGGTATGGTATATGTTTTACGGTTCTATCGTCGGGACACTTGGGTGGACGGAGTTATTGCAGTTAGATTAGTTTTGAGGGATTTTTATTAGTTGGAAATAATCCTGTTCATATCGAATAGAAACGCGAATATAACAGTGTATTTCTCATTAAAAATACATAGTAAACGAAATACTGCAGTGTAGTTTAATTATGTTATTTACTTTTTTAAACATTAAATTAATATGGAGTGTATAATGCATCGGACAAATAAATATCACTAAGATATCGCAAATGCCCTGCTGGACTTTAAAGAAACAATCATTAAAATATAATACTATAGGGACAGTTTAAAATCATAAAAAAATATGTTTTATTAAATTATGCACCGTCACAAACAACAAGGTTCTCTTTTTCTTATTCTCTTGATCTTTTAGGAATTTTAGTTGTTCGATTATCTGCATCTTGTTTATTTGTTGTTTCACAGTGCTTGTTTCTATTTCGTCTGGTCATCTGGCGTAGTCTTTTTTTTCTGTACCTCACTTGTCATTGGTAAAATTTTCTAAAGGTCAGAGCCAGGAAGAAAAAAAAAGCAAGGTGATCATACCTAGTGCCCTGTGGTCTGGGGGCATCTAAATAATTTCGCCACGGCATCCCCTGCCTGTCGTCCCGCCCTGTGGATTGGGGGCGTTTGGAGAATTCCACCACGGTATCCCCTGCCTGTCGTAAAAGGCGACTAATAGGGGCCTCCGGGGGTCACGGGTGGGCGGGACGTGCCGCCCACCCATTAGTCTAGCCAACTTTTGTGACCCCCGTGATGGACATGTCCGAGGCAGGGTGTCTCACGCTGCCTCGTACACCAAAAGGAGGACACGGTACGGTGTTTCGGGGGCTTCTGAGCCCCCGCAACAGGAAAAGGACCGCAACAGCGGTACGTGCAGGGGCGGTTGCGGACGACAACTTAGACGTGAGTCGGAGGAAGCCCGCAGCCGTCCCTAATGCGCCGAAGATGGCATTTAAAAAAAAAAAAAAAATCCCCTGCCTGTCGTAAGAGGCGACTAAATGGAGTTAGCGAGAGTCGCGGGGCGAGCAGTGGGGGTCTGCTTGCTCAACTACTCCAATGTAAGCGACTTCGAGATGGACAACAATGCGGGTAGTCGGTCTCCTGCTGTCGTAGATGCAAAAGCGTGCTTTTGAGTTCGGAGGCTTCTCAGTCTCCTCATTTAGGGAGGGGCCGCAATGCGACATCGCGCAGCGGCGGTTCCGTGCATCTATCTTTGTGCAACAAGATACCCCGGGGCCGTCCCGTAGGCGCCAAAGAAGGCCACCGCGGGTTTTGGTTGGTATGCCGGTGTGAGTGTACATATACTTAGGGACTCGGTCCAATGCTCGCTCGGATGAAGCTATACTCCCGAGTGTCGACATTGGGCCGTAAGACTGTGAGAAACCAACATAACCGTTCCACTCACCCCCCAGTGGTGGTAGCGATATCGCGTTTTTCCCCGCGATAAAAAAAAGACTGCCTCGGTGGCGTAGTTGTATTACAGTACGACTGCAAAGCTGAGGTCTCGGGTTCGATCCCCGGGTCGGGCAAAGTGATATTGAGTTTTTCTATTCAGTATCAGCTCGGAGTCTGGAATTTGTGCCCGAAATGGCGATAGGCTCGCCCCCTATCACATCATGGGACGGAATAATGACGAAAAGTGGGTGCACTAGTTGTGCCTCTGCCTACCCCTTCGGGGATAACAGGCGTGAGTGTATATGTATGTATAAAAAAAAGGTAAACATACCTAATTCAAAGAAATATGATCTAAATTCAAACCTTGTTTAGTTTTACTGCACAATCAGATACGAACGCCAAAAAGCTATAGCCGACCCGTTACGCACCTCACAACCTGTAATGTCTGCAAGCTGAGCTGGCCAGTCACGCACAACAAGCGATTACTAAGAATTACTCGAAAATCTATGAATATAACCCATAACCTGCCTCTTTGGGTCTATGCGGCCCTCGACGCGAATTATCCAAATTACAGAGCACATATTCAAATATTAAACAACATGAGCGCTTTAGTGGTCCCAACACTACAATATTTGTAGCAATCCGGAAACCACACCCGGGTGGTATTAAACTGATAGCGCAATTTATTATAAATAGCAATATCCATTCAAAGTAATCGGATTGATAGTGATTAACATTTTATACATACGCCACTGACTGAGAATATAATTGGAATTAATAAATCAAATCGATTTATAATTTAATATTATCTATCTCGCCAATTACTACCCTGTATCCCTATTGTTCGTAAAGGTACGAAAATATTAGGAATTTTACCTATAATTTGTTTCTTTAATGGAATAGGGATGACCTATGGCCTTATTAAACAAATCTAACGACGAGCCACTTACCTGTAATGGTCTGAAAAACTCAGTCAATTTCCCGACCCAGGACTCTGGGTATTAACCAACAGTCCTATTAGCCATCTAATTGGATGATTCTAAATATAAACACATTATTTCTCAGTTTATTCTTTCTTCTTTTATAAAAACATTATGTACGAAAATTGTTGATTTTATATTGTTTTTTTTTGGTCCTGTAGACCAAAAAAAAAACAGGATAATTATGGCGGTAAAAGAGCAAGTTAACCACTTGATATTCATTAGTCTTAAAACCCAAAAATTAGAAGAAAGAATCATTAATGTGCTATGGAACCTAAAGTAAATAAATAAATAAAGTAGAAATTAGGGAAAGGGTTTTTATAAAAGCTTTTGTTTTGCTATTAATTATTTTTTTAGTTATAAATATAGGGTAGTTGACTACTTTTTTTAAAATACAATTATGAAAAATGTATGCTATCCAAAATTTAATGAAAAAGATTTTTCAAAATTGGCGCGGTAGTAAGTTATAAAAGCTTTGAAATTTGGTGGAAGGGCTAGCTGTTATATAACACCAATACTAGACTGTGACGTCACCAAGCGCCGTCGGCCATAACCTGCGTGCGAAATAGATAGTGCGATATCCCCGCCACGCCCCCACTTCTGCTCACATGAATATTTAAAATTAAACAGCTGCTTCATTTTTCAATAGATTTTGATGCTGATTGCACAGAAGAACTTCTTCTTCGTAATATTTTCTGTTACATCTAAAATAATGTACAAAATACAAACTACCCCATTCAGTTGCAAGATTTGATCCGAACAATTCGATTCCAGAATCATAGACCGCGACATAAAAACCCCGGGATAAAAAAACATCTTGATTTTTTCTTATCGCCTACAGTCGACTTTTGTAAAGCTGTGATTCCGAAGGACGCGGCGGACGTGTGCGGGATCGGTCTCATACAATTTAATACTGCATAGTAGTGCCGTCTGCCGTCGCGGCACATGCTGTTGCCGTCTGCCGTTTGCCGCATCCTGCGGAATCACAGCTTAAATCCTTCCAACAATTGTTCAAGCACCACCAAACTATTCCTAACCTATGCCGTTATGAGTCTTTAAAATTGGTATGTAGACCATCTTGTTTTCCACCATTTAGAATTTTTTGTTCATCACCGCTAGAGTTTACCTATGTTGATATTAGTTAAGACACAAACCGTTAAGCCGGGCAGAAGTACTGGTTCTTTTCCAAGGGTTGACCCTAGACGCAAGTATATTCATATTATAAGAGAGCGTAAAAAATAACTGGTCCGCCATCTTAGGCCGTTCACCATGTTGAATTTAGCATGACGTAAATTAGCTAACCATGTATTGTCATTCAAATCAAATGAGTATGCAAAATTTCATCGCAGTCGGTTAAGGATAACTGCTTAAAATTCAGTTCCAAGATTCGACCCGAACATACATACAAACAAGCTAAATAAAAGCTTATAAAAATATCCCAAATATGCGAGTTATGTAACTAACTTAGATTATTTTTCGGTATTCAACCCGCATTATGTTGTAGATAAATATGTCTATGACGTAACTCTATATGAATGCGGGCTACTTAAGACCGGATGATTGGCGCTCACTTGGGAAGACCTACGTTTAGCAGTGAACGGTGATAGGCTGATTAATGTGCCTCTATAACATGAAAATATTTGATACTAGCTTTTGCCCGCGGCTCCGCCCGCTTTAAAAAGTTTTTCCGGCATAAAAGTCCCGCTTCATATTTTCCCGGGATAAAAAGTAGCCTATGTGTTAATCCAGGACATGATCTACCCGTGTGCCAAATTTCATCGAAATCCGTTCAGTAGTTTTTGCGTGAAAGAGGAACAAACATCCATACTTCCAAACATCTAAACATCCAGACATTCTTACAAACTTTCGCCTTTATAATATTAGTATTTGATATTATGCGTTGTTTCTAGAAACGAAATACATCATGATGTTGCCCTGATCAATTTTATAACGGAAATAAACGTTTCGGTAAATAAGTTCTTAATGGATGTCAGATAACGTTTACAATCCAAAAACAATGTCATCATAAATATGTTAATGGATCTTAATGTGACACGAAGTAACTTTCTTAACGATAAGTTAAAAACATTTAAGTCATCTATTAACATGCCAGTTACTTCATTAACAGTAACATCAAATCCGGCAGTTGACACAGTTATGCCGACTTTACAACCGACTGCCTCGGAGGCGTAGTTGTATAGCGGCACCCAAGAGGGTTCGATCCCCGGGTCGGGCAGTGATATTGGATTTCCTATTCAGTATCAGCCCGGAGTCTGGAATTTGTGCCCGATATGGCGATAGGCTCGCCCCCTATCACGTGACGGAATACGCGCGGCGGCGGCGAAAAGTGGGTGCATTAGTTGCGCCTCTATCTACCCCTTCGGGGATAAAAAGCGTGAGTATGTATGTGTATATAACCGGATGTAAACAAACTAATCCCAGAAGAGGCAAACATGGGCAACTTTGGCGGGTTTACACCTTCTTTACGAGGGTCCCTATCCGCGTGATTACAAATATGCTACCAGCAAAAAATAAATTACATTTGCGTGCGTTACTTTACTTTAGCTATAGCTTTTACTCTTACAGTTCAAAAAAACCTATCTATAACTTATGCCTTTATGGTTTACTTGAAATTACGCGATTAGCTACCCTTCGACATCCCCCGCCTCTGAACTCTTAGCGTTAGTCTCGAGAGGGCCGTATACTCTGGCTGCGAATTATCAGGAGTACACTGAAAGGGGCAATAAAATATAAACATCGCCTCCGCCGTTACATGATGAAACCCATGTTAGGTGTTGATT
Organism: Lapara coniferarum; assembly: GCA_949316025.1. NCBI lineage: Eukaryota > Metazoa > Arthropoda > Insecta > Lepidoptera > Sphingidae > Lapara > Lapara coniferarum. The sequence continues at coordinate 28,490,860 of OX438925.1, read as the reverse complement.
ATAAAAAGTTAGTAAAGTTTTAGAACAAATTATGGGTTTGGAATTGATCACCTGAACATCTTCTGTTGTGAATAATTCCTACCTTTTTTTTTTATTTTATTATTATTTACAAAGCATTCCTGTTTTTGATTAATAAGTGAGTTTTTGTTATTATTGAATACTAGCTTTTGCCCGCGGTTCCGCACGCGTTAAAAAGTTTTTCCGGGATAAAAGTCCCGGTTTATATTTTCCCGGCATAAAAAGTGAAATGAAATCCTCCTAGCCAGTTTCGGCCACGGCGGCCAATCTCAACGGAGATCAGCCAGGTACGCAGGAGATATTATAGTGCACAAGTGTGTGCGCAATACACAGGTGCACTCGCTATTCCTTCACTCTCATAGTCCGGTGAGACGGCAATCCGACATGACCGGAGAGAGATCAGGCGCAGGACCAACGGCTTTACGAGCTTTCCGAGGCACGGGGGTATCACACCGCCAACTTCCTGACTCCGAGCTGCGACTGAGTAAATTTTAAGATGGAAAAACCCAGTCACAATTTTTTTGGCTCGACCCGGGATTCGAACCCAGGACCTCAGCGCGCAAATCGTACTCGTAATGCGTACGCAATACCACTACGCCACCGAGGCAGGCATAAAAAGTAGCCTATGTGTTAATCCAGGACATGATCTACCCGTGTGCCAAATTTTATCGAAATCCATTCAGTGGTTTCATTTCACTAATAGGTTACATTGTCGCTAAAAGTAATAAGAGTTTTTCACTCACACACACACACACACACACACACACACACACACACACACACACACACACACACACACACACACTCACACACACTGACACTCACTCACACAAACACACTGACACTCACTCACACAAACACACACACACACGCACACGCATACGCACACACCCGAGCGAAATGTCAGTCACGTGAGACGTGCAAGGTGATCTAACATTTCGTTAGCAGAAAATAGCAATTCCTTTCTGCTATTCGAATGGAAACCACTTTAAAATCCATTCATATCAACTCTAATATTTGGTAGAACAAACACATTACAATATTTTAGAACACGCAATAAAACCCACACTGGTGCTTTTAGTTTAGATTATTCATACAATAGAAACTTTATAATGTGGCATACAATAAAACAATTTCGCGTCAAATTGTCCTCTATATTTTGTTGTGTAGGCATCGTCTACGCCGCGTAGAGTTTATCTTCGTAGGCGACTACGTAAATGGGTTCATGAAAAATTAACACTGATAAAAAGTAAATATTTAAGTTCAATAATTAGAGGTTACATATACCATACTGATAAATCACTTGCGAGAAAGTGTTGATGTAAATAGAATTCAAAATATTTTTAAAAAAGAGGCAGGAACTATGATGATTCTATGATGTAGAACAGCGGTCGGCAACATTAATCCGTATCTCGACCGCGGAAAATGTTTTTGTACCTACAGGTCTATAGGGTTACATGGGATCTAACATACCTAGCTGGTGAAATGTGGGTGTGATACACCTCTGCTTATCCCTGAAATAAGAAAAATGCGAGATTCTATGTATGTATTTTTATTTATCTTGACCCTTCAGAAGGCTTCAGACAACGAACATAAATATAAACAGTCCGAATTTCGCGTAGGTCACGCACTCATTTCGGTTTGTGAGAATCAAAAGTCCTTGACCCGCAAACATGTAAACGTGCTATATTTTACGTCAAAGACGTTGATCACATTAATTATTAAAACCATACATTTTGCCCTGTAACGTTGTTCAATCTTTGAGGCTTTGTGCTAAGACGAGATTAGGGGTTTAAGGTTGTTAGTGACGATAAATTGTTAATAATGTTAAAATTGTACTTACACGCCTTAGAGCATTTAACAACACATTTGTTAAAGAAGGTTTTATGTCCTTTTTGGATTATGTTTTAAGTACATAATATAATAGCATCAGTTTATAAAATACATTACAAACTAATTGCATTTCATTATCTGCTTGCGCCGAGTACTGGAGTTCTACGGCCACATAGCCGGATCGAACAACTGATGGTTACTGGCAAAGTTGAGGGCAAACGTCCGACAGGTCACAATCCCATCAAATGGTCGGACCAAATCCGCTATAATCTTAACACCAAACTTCATGTTGCGCTCCACAACGATAAAGACAAGAACAGGTGGTGTAATTTGATCAAGACAAACATTACTCCGTGTTCAGGGGATCACGACTCTCAACACTGAGGAAAACGATGCAAAGAGAAACTACATTACAGGCTAGCTGACCCATATATAAATCATAATGATTTTTTAATATAAGCCTGTATAAACTACATTTTTATAAAAGAAATCGTCGTCATAAACAAGAACTTTTAAAAAAGAACGTTATTCTTGACTCACCTAAGCAACTGAATAAGCATAGAACACGTCAATATTGGAGAGTAAAATTTTGATACTCCAACAGAAAGATGGCGCCCAAACCCGTGACCCTACTATCAAGGAGGACACATCGCAACTTGCGATTTATTTCGCCGAAAGAGAATTGTATTTTGTACCTGCGACACTAAAATAAATCTAAAAGTACGTTTATAGACAACCCTCTTATCTTAAGGTTGGACAGACCTATAAAATCGTTTTTCATGATGTTTCCGTATTATGAGGATGCTGAATAGATTATGGTAAAGTGGTAAGGCTAAGATATTTTTGTCTTATAAATTCATGACTGCCTCGGTGGCGTAGTTGTATTACAGTACGACTGCAAAGCTGAGGTCTCGGATTCGGTCCCCGGGTCGGGCAAAGTGATAATGAGTTTTTCTATTCAGTATTAGCCCGGAGTCTGGAATTTGTGCCAGATTTGGCGATAGGCTCGGCCCCTATCACATCATGGGACGGGATAACGGCGAAAAGTGGGTGCACTAGTTGCGCCTCTGCCTACCCCTTTGGGGATAACAGGCGTGAGTGTGTGTGTGTACGTCATCTGACATCCAATTACTTTACGATACAATATGATTAACATGGTAACCCGTCTTTGACGAGAAGGTGCGAGGTTGTATTTAGTATTTAGACGAATCCTTTAATAGACAATAAAATCAATCTGTGGCTTGCCAAAACCATAGGTTTTTTTTTTTTTTTAAAATGGCCATCTTCGGCTCATTAGGGACGGCTGCGGGCTTCCTCCGACTCACGTCTAAGTTGTCGTCCGCAACCGCCCCTGCGCGTACCGCGTTTTTGCGGTCCTTTTTCCTGTTGCGGGGGCTCAGAAGCCCCCGAAACATCGTACCGTGTCCGCCTTTTGCTGTCCGAGGCAGCGTGAGACACGCTGCCTCGGACATGTCCATCACGGGGGCCACAGAAGTTGGCTAGACTAATGGGTGGGCGGCACGTCCCGCTCACCCGTGACCCCCGGAGGCCCCTATTAGTCGCCTTTTACGACAGGCAGGGGATACCGTGGTGGAATTCTCCAAACGCCCCCAATCCACAGGGCGGGAGACGTCGGTCAGTCGTCCACCCGACGCCTCCTACGTCTCGTCTGGCGGCGGGAGGGATCACCACTGCGCTGGCGATCCCTCTCGGCACTCTCCTTCCGCGAGAGGACCGCCTCGCAGAAGTGGGCCACCGCCTGCCAGGCCTCCCGGCCGCCGACCATGGAAGCGACCACGGCCGGCAGCGAGAGGTCTTCTCCGACGACTGTTCTGAGAGCGCTGCGCTCCTCATCCCAGGCTGGACAACACTCCAACGTATGTTGGGCCGTGTCCATTGGGCAGTTGTCACAATAGTGACACACGGCCGACTCCTCTACACCTACCACCCGAAACAGGAACTCACCGAAGCAGCCATGCCCGGTGAGCACCTGTGTCAGGCGGTATGTTGCCGCTCCGTGGCGCCTGTCCAGCCATTCGGCAAAGACAGGACGCACTGCCTCTACGACCCGGTGCCCCCACGACGGGGTCTCCAGCCTGAGACGCCACTCCTCCACGGCGGCTCGCCGTAAGGCGGCCCTCTTGGCCTCCACCTCCTTCAGGGCCGGACGCTCCCCGCGACTGAACGCCTCCTCCCGCCAATGGAATACATCGGCAAGGGATTTGGCGTCCAGGTCCCAGGGCAGAAATCCGGCCAATAGGCAAGCCGCCTCGAAAGAGACCGTGCGGTACGCCCTGACCGCCCGCTGCGCTAAAGCTCTCTGCGGGGCGCGCAGAAGGGCGACGCAGGGGCGACCCAGGGAGTCAGCCCAAACGGGGCTGCCATAAAGGGCTATGGACCGCACGACTCCGTGATACAGCCTCCGGCAAGGGAAGCCAGGACCTTCCAGGTTGGGCAGCAGGCGGGAAAGAGCGCCCGCTGCCCGGGACAATTTCGTCCTCAACTCCTTAAAGTGGGTGCGGAATCGCCATCGGCTATCTAGGACTAAACCCAGATACCTCATGCTAGAGCCGATGGGGATCCGCACCCCCCCAACGACGATGCCGGCACCGGCCGGTGGCCCTCTCCGAGGTCCGTGAAAACACACGGCCTCGGTTTTCTCGAGGGCCACCTTCAATCCTAAACGTTGGATTCTCCGAACTACTTGGCCGGTGCCCGCCGCCGCCAGAGTTGCGGCGTCCCGGAAGGTCCCAGCAGTCGCTGTGACTAACGTATCGTCGGCGTAACAAGTCACGCCGACGCCCCGGAGATTGGAACCACGGAGCACCCAGTCGTACCCGATGTTCCACAGGAGAGGGCCCAAAACCGAGCCCTGTGGAACACCGCACGACATCGCTCTTCGGTGCCACCCATCGGCGCCCGGATACACCACGTGCCTGTCAGACAGGTACGCGTGCACCAGACGCCGGAGATAGGGCGGCACCACGTGGTACCGCAGTGCCTCGTGGATGCAGGGCCAGGGCAGCGAGTTGAATGCGTTAGAAATATCTAACGATACCGCTATCACTACACTGCCTCTGGCCACTGCATCCTCCGCCTGTGCCTTCACCCGCAGAATCGCGTGGACAGTGGAACGTCCCCTCCTAAATCCAAACTGCTCGTCGGCCAGATTTGGTCCGACCCTTTCAAGGTGCTCGACGAGGCGGTTATGAATGATGCGCTCGAAGAGCTTTGCCACCTCGTCGAGCAACACGATGGGCCGGTAGGCCGACGGCGACTCTGCGGGTCGTCCTCCCTTCTTCAGCAGGACGAGCTTCCCGGTTTTCCAACGCACCGGGAAGACGCCCTGCTCCAGGCAGGCGGTGAATAAGCTGCGGAGCCTCGGGCCCAGGTACTCAACGGCTAGCACCCAGGCTTTCCCGGGGATGCCATCGAGCCCTGGGGCCGTGTTTTTGCTCCGCAGCCGAAGCACTGCCGCCCGCATTTCAGCGGGCGAAACCTCCGAGATATCCCTTGCCGGATTCTCACTCGACGATGACGCCACATCCGGTGGCGCCATCGGTGGAGGAGTGAACTCCACGGTGGCCGGGAACAAGGCCGCGACGACGTTGGCCAGTAATTCTGGCCGGAGACTCTGCGACAGCGGGGGCGCCGCTGGGCGAAGCTTCTTCATCACCATCCGGTAAGGGCGCCCCCACGGGTCCCTGTCGAGAGTCCCCACGAACGCCTTACGTGCCGCGACCTTGGCCCCATGAATGGCCACCCGCAGCGCTCTCTTTGCCTCTTTGTAGAGGCCATAGAGCTGCCGCTCCTGGTCTGCGTGGTTTTCGTCTCGGAGCCGGCGACGACGATGCCTGGCGTATCGGCGGCGCGCAGCAACGCATGACGCGCGCAACTGCGCTAGCTCCGCCGACCACCAGTACACCTGTCGCACCGGCGAACGGCGGAGAGCTCGGGGCATGCCGGCGTCGCAGACATCCGACATTGCCACCCCGAACCACTCCGCCTCCTGCTCAACCCGTACCGGCCCGTCCGGCACGGGGAGCCACGACATGACCAGAGCGGCCAGCACTAGGGCCTCCCCATCGAGGCGACGAAGCGCCCAGCGCGGGCCGTCCTGATTTGGGGCACTCGGTACACCACCGGACTGGACACTCGGGGACGCGGAGACGCCGAACCTGATGTAACGATGGTCCGACAACGTCTCCACGCCCACGAGGACTCTCCAGTCCCGGACACGGCGTGCGACGGCGGCACTCGCCAACGACAGGTCTATAATAGACCCGCCGTTGTGCCGCACGCATGTGTCCACCAACCCCCTGTTCAGGACGACCAGGCCGACAGAGATCGCCCATTCCTCCAGGACCCGACCACGACCGTTCGTCGCCGGCGAACCCCAAGCCACGGATTTGGCGTTGAAGTCGCCGGCGACGACCGCCGGGTGAGGTTGGCCTTGTTCCACCAAGGCCCCCAGCCGAACGAGGAAAGACTCAAATTCGGCGAGGGGTCTGTTGGGAGAAAAGTACACTCCTACTATCCAAATGTCTCCCAACAGAACCGCCACGCATCCCCTGTCCTTCGCTACTTTTTCGAAGGGTGGGGAGCCAGCGGCGCCCCGGCTGATGATGGCCACCAAGCCGTCAAGGTCCCCCGCCCAGTTATCCCGGGGGGGGACAAAATACGGCTCAGCGACCACGGCCACTTGCACCGACCACTGCGCCAGGCTTTGGGTCAACAGGTCCTGGGCACTGGCACAGTGGTTGATGTTCGCCTGGAGGAAATTTAGTTCCATTTATTGGGCGATCTCTACCACGTCCATCGCGGCCCCTTGCGGTGGGCTCGCTGCCTGCGGCTGGGTCGAAGCCCCAGCGGCAGCAGCACTTCGTACCCCGTCGCGACGCCTATCGCGACGGGAGGGGGCGGGGCACGCCTTCCCGCCCACCGGATGTTTGCCAAAACCATAGGTGGAATTCAAAATAATAGATCCCATATATTACCTCCGCCACCAATTGATTCACGAACAGTAAATATCTCCTTCAGTCTAACAGTTTTTGTAAATGGTTGAATGTTTGTTAGAAGACAGTAACCACTGAACGGATTTGTATGAAACTTGGCGCACGGATAGACCATGTCCTGGATTGACATATAGCTACTTTTATCTGTAATCCACTCCGGTGGGAGATATTTGATTCTAAATCAGCTTTTTAAGTAGATGGCGCTAGCATTGTCTAAGTAGCGCTATGGATCGCTTCATACATTTAGGGACTTTTGGTGGCGGGAAAGACTACTCATGTGGGTGAAGCCGCAAACAACACCTACTATTTTTTGTGAGTCGAAATAATTTTAAAGTAATTCGCTTCGCTTAAAAAAAAATCGCTTCGCTATCGTCAATGCAATGAGTTTATGAAAAACTAGCTTTTGCCCGCGGCTCCGCCCGCTTTAAAAAGTTTTTCCGGGATAAAAGTCCCGCTTTATATTTTCCCAGGATAAAAAGTAGCCTATGTGTTAATGCAGGCCATGATCTACCCGTGTGCCAAATTTCATCGAAATCCGTTCAGTAGTTTTTGCGTGAAAGAGGAACAAACATCCATACATCCAAACATCCAAACATCCATACATTCTTACAAACTTTCGCCTTTATAATATTAGTAGGATATAGTTGCATATTTTAACAATGTTTTAAAGCAAATACACATTTATTGTTTTTATAATAATTATGAAAGTTAACACAAAATGTTTATATACTAATAATTAAATTACAGAAAACTTTTGCATTGCTCAGTAATAAACATCTGCTGAGGAATGATGATTTTTTTTTTTTTTGGTATGGCCATCTTCGGCGCATTAGGGACGGCTGCGGGCTTCCTGCGACTCACGTCTAAGTTGTCGTCCGCAACCGCCCCTGCGCGTACCGCTGTTGCGGTCCTTTTCCGAGGGGCGCCCCTGGCGTTCGAGGCAGCGTGAGACACGCTGCCGTCCATCACGGGGGTCACAGAAGTTGGCTAGACTAATAGGTGGGCGGCACCTCCCGCTCACCCGTGACCCCCGGAGGCCCCTATTAGTCGCCTTTTACGACAGGCAGGGGATACCGTGGTGGAATTCTCCAAACGCCCCCAATCCACAGGGCGGGAGACGTCGGTCAGTCGTCCACCCGACGCCTCCTACGTCTCGTCTGGCGGCGGGAGGGATCACCACTGCGCTGGCGATCCCTCTCGGCACTCTCCTTCCGCGAGAGGACCACCTCGCAGAAGTGGGCCACCGCCTGCCAGGCCTCCCGGCCGCCGACCATGGAAGCGACCACGGCCGGCAGCGAGAGGTCTTCTCCGACGACTGTTCTGAGAGCGCTGCGTTCTTCATCCCAGGCTGGAAAACACTCCAACGTATGTTGGGCCGTGTCCATTGGGCAGTTGTCACAATAGTGACACACGGCCGACTCCTCTATCCCCGCCACCCGAAACAGAAACTCACCGAAGCAGCCATGCCCGGGACGGATGATGATGACGTTTTATAAACAACAGTAACTAAAATAAATACATTCTTGGATTGTTAAAGCACTGCACTAATTATTATTAAATTAATCATTTACAATATTGGATCTTTGCTTCACAAGTAAAATATTACCCAATAAAAAAAAATATTCTGAAGTAAGATTTTATATTCATCAAACAATTATATTAACCGAGGCAAAATGAGCTTTATTTTCTATGTTTTTGAGGTGCAAAATTCTCACCTTGGATTACTGTTGGTAATTTGCGTTCGCCCGAAGCGATAGGTTCTTGTGTGAAAATCGACACTCACTAAAGAAAAGCATATAAAACACCGTCTTTCACATACACGGTCGATTTTGAAGTGGGGACAATAAAGGTAGAAGGTACTCTAAAGACCGCTGTTGGTACAGAAAAAACATTCTTAGAAGATTGTTTTTTTTTAATGTTTGGAGACATTTTGCTAAAGTAAGTACAATCAACAAGAAAATTAGCTGTATTAAAATTATGACATGAATTGATACTGTACGTAATAATAAGACGTGTGGCACTCGGAGACTGCCGCGGTAAAGCTATTGCATGGCATTTTTTATCAACTTATGTAATTATAATTATTTATTTATTTTATTTTTTTCCTATTGTCCAAATTTCATTCGTGCCTTAACGCCGAAACTCTAAGCAGGCAATTCTAACATTTATAACCTCTTTGAACAGATATAAAAAAAAAACTTTTTAAATATTCAAACTCAGAATCACGACATCCCGCCACGGGGACATTCTCATCAACTGCGCGCGATTGACATTTCGATACGTTTCACTGACTGGACAGTTTTTAAATACACGGTAATTTCGACCTTTTATCGTTTAACATTCAGCTCATATCCTCTTACATATTGTATTCTTACAAGACTTTTTTTTTTTTTTTATCGCGGGGAAAATCGCGTTATCGCTACCACCACTGGGGGGTGAGTGGAACGGTTATGTTGGTTTCACACGGTCTTACGGTCCAATGTCGACACTCGGGAGTATAGCTTCATCCGAGCGAGCATTGGACCGAGTCCCTAACACTATGTACACCCTACACCGGCATACCAACCAAAACCCGCGGTGGCCTTCTTCGGCGCCTACGGGACGGTCCCGGGGTATCTTGTTGCACAGAGATAGCTGCACGGAACCGCCCCAGCGCGATGCCGCATTGCGGCCCCTCTCAAAATGAGGAGGCTGAGAAGCCTCCGACCTCAAAAGCACGCTTTGCGTTTACGACTGCAGGAGACCGACCACCCGCATTGTCGTCCACCTCGTAGTCGCTTACATTAGAGTAGTTGAGCGGGCAGACCCCCACTGCTCGCCCTGCGACTCTCGCTTACCCCATTTAGTCGCCTCTTACGACAGGCAGGGGATGCCGTGGTGAAATTCTTTAGATGCCCCCGTACCACAGGGCACGAGGCGCCGGTCAGTCGTCCACCAGACGCCTCCTTCGTCTCCTCTGGCTACGGGCGGGATCGCTCTGCTCACGATCCCGCTCGGCGCTCTCCTTCCGCGAGATGACGCACTCGCAGAAGGAGGCCATAGCTCGCCATGACCTCCAGCCGCCGACCATGGCGGTCACCACGGCTGGCAGCGAGAGGTCCCCTCCGACGACTGCTCTAAGAGCGCTGCGTTGTAGGTCCCAGGCTGGGCACTCCTCGAGAGTGTGTTGGACTGTGTCCTCGCGACCGTTGCCACAATGATGGCACACGGCGGACTCCTCCTTTCCAATCCGACACAGAAACGAGCCGAAACACCCGTGGCCCGACAGCATCTGTGTCAGACGGAACAACATCTTATGAAGACAGGTCGCACTGCCGCGACAGTCCTCAAGCCCGCACTCGGGCTCTCCAGCCTGGTATGCCACTCCTCCACGGCTGCGCTGCGGATGGAGGCCAGTTGGGCCGTGACCTCCCTCGGGGCCAGTCTCCGCCCGAGACGTGATGCCTCTTCACGCCAGAAGAATACTGACGAGAGGTATTTGGCATCCAAATCCCATGGCAGAATACCGGCCAACACGTAGGCCGCCTCTTGGGAGATTGTGCGGTAGCCCCTGATGAGTCGTTGCGCCACTAAACGCTGCGGTTTACGCAGCAGAGCGACGCATCGAGCATTCAGGGACCCGGCCCAGACGGGGCAACCGTATAAGGCCATGGACCGCACAACTCCAGCGTATAAACTTCGGCAGGGATTACCGGGACCTTCCAGATTTGGCAGCAGGCGACCTAGCGCCCCTGCTGCCCGCACCAGTTTCGGCGACAACATCTCAAAATGAGCACGGAAGTCCCATCGGCTGTGCAACACCAACCCCAGATACTTCATTGTGGAGCCGATGGGAATCCGCACCCCCTCCACTACGATATGGGCCTCAGAAGGTGGCCTCTTTCGGGGCCCGTGGAAATAAAGGGCCTCCGTTTTATTCAGGGCCACTGAGAGGCCCAGCCGCCGAATCCTGCTCACCATGTGCTCCGTACCAGACGAGGCGAGCATGGCAGCCTCCTGGAAGGTCCATTCTTACAAGACTGCGATATAAAATTTACTTATGAAATTTTACACTCTACATGGTTGTGATAGAGTTTAAAATAAATTACAAGACTGCGATATTAAATTTACTTATGGAATTTTACACTCTACATAGTTGTGATAGAGTTGAAAATAAAATATCACCGCTGTGCCGGTCGGAGTGAGGGGTGTTAGGTTATTTTTTCGTTACGAAATTTCTGGATTCGGTCTCCACGCTCAAGGCCCGCCATAGAAGCTATGCAATAGCTTAAAAACAACTAAAGATGTTATTGGTTATTCGGAAAAAATATGTTATAACTGCTACTATACATTTTCTGGACTTGTGTGCAGCCCTCAATTCCTTCGCATTCCTTCGTATTGAAAGCGCCCTAATCATTTTACCGTTACATTAGAAATGGAATCGAATTTACTCGCATATAAATTTCATGGAAATCAATACCGAAACGTGAATTTAGTTACTAATTTTCTATAAACTAGATATGCAAGCAGTGAATGTGTTCGTATATAGGTTTTAACTGGCAACGAACGTTAAATAAGTTTATGAGCAAGTGTCGTTTGCCATATAACCTACAATGGTTTACACTACCTGTTTCTCTGGTTCAATTAATTTATGTTACACTAGCTTTTGCCGGCGGCTCCGCCCGCGTTATAAAGTTTTTCCGGGATAAAAGTCCCGCTTTATATTTTCCCGGGACAAAATGTAGCCTAAGCGTTAATCCAGGACATGATCTACCTATGTGCCAAATTTCATCGAAATCCGTTCAGCAGTTTTTGCGTGAAAGAGTAACAAATATCCATACATCCAGACATCCATACATCCATATATACTTATAAACTTTCGCCTTTATAATATTAGCAGGATTTTCGGAAGGTGTTCATTTATTAAATTCAAGTAATTAGAATACAAATGTCTAGTAAATATCCATGATGATCATGTTAAACCTATATTTGATTGTTGGGGACATTTATTTCATCTGGTAATTTGTATACAACGATATCCACAATTTAAAAAGATCTCATATGTGTCCCTAAAGCGTATCTTATAGTCCTGAACTCTTTTATACATTTTCAAATTTTCCAGGACATGGATTCGAATACGCCTAGGACCGAGACTCACGTTCATACCCAATTTAAATTTTAGTAGCATAAAATCTAGTAAACTACCATATACACAATAGATGTCATAAATATATAGTGTTTTAATTAAAACCGTGTGAAAATTATCACACAATATTATGTACACAATAATATGAAATCTTTTCCCGACAGCCCATCGCGAGATTACAAAAGCCCGTGCAAAGAACACTCATTATTTTAAGATTATGAAAGTTAAAATTTAACGGCAAACGTTAACTTGTCGTGCTACTGTGTAACACAGTACGTAACTTCATTCGTGAGAAGCGAACTTGCGAAATTTATATTTAAGGCGCTACTAAGTTAAAACCTGCCTCACAAACTCGCAGTTTTAGGGACAACGGCGGGTAAAATGGGCGGCGGAAAGGCGAGACACTTTAGAATTTTAGAATTTTGTCACGGAAAACTTTGTAATTTCGCAACGAGGCGCTATTCGGACGTACGACAACATAAATCATCGTACTTCTTTGTTTATATGCCAACTTCAAGACATAACTTAACAAGTCAAATTCAAAGCCAATAATAATGCTTGATATAACCAGCCCATTGAGGTGAAAAGCAATTTTTCGCTTACATTAACCGCCCAAGCGAATGTAACAAATGAAGTAGAACAGAATCCACAACTTCACTTTTAAATTGAAAGAGCACGACTTGAAAATTCAATACCAGATACACTCTGTGAACTTCGTCTTTCACTAACAATTAGTTCCGGCTCGCTATACAAAGGCCTGGTGTACATAAGGCGTGAATTGGCCGCAGCCGACGCAGTACGAAGCCTTGTTTGGTATTAGGTATGTACATAGGTTGCTTTGTTCGTAAGTTAAGCATTACACTCGGGAAATATAGTAGGAATGTTCGGCGTCGCTATGAATATCCGAGACGCTTGGGAGGTCTTCGTAAACACCATAATGTAGTACGTTTATGCCATAATGAAACAATTCGCAACTCTAGGTGTGTGGTTTTAAATATATCAGTGTTATTTTGTACCAGATCAAGTACTGTTTGGAGATAATCTTTATCATGTTTTGACTTTGGGGGAATATTTGTGCAATGCAATTAATTTCATAATTAGTCGGCTTTGTTTTTATCGTAGGCTTTTGTTGTGAAGCGTTTTTAGTAAATAATTATTTAGGACGTTTGAAAAACTCATTCGTCAATTCATGTATCCGATTTGTAATTGAAGATCTGTTAGCGTTTTATTCTGAATCCTTGTTTATCGAATGTAATTGAAAACCACTTTCAGCACAAGGTACGGGAGTGCATGCACTAACGCTCAACATTAGGTGCACTACGCGCGACCACACTAAATTGACTAGGACTGGACTTCATTGCATTACGCACCTCGCATCCCTTGCCGCTCACCTACAGGTGATTAAGGCATCGTGTACACGTTTCGACGTCTGTTTTAATTGTACAGGATTGGTTTGTAGTGTTTCGTGTTCATGCCCTAATCCGGAGTGAGACGGCGCAAATGTACAACCTCATTGGAGTATCGCATTTGCTAGTCACCTGTACAATATTAATGTTTTTATTTATTTTTTTCCTAAAATGCAGTGTTTGTGACTTTTGTACCTCTGCATAAAGTGCAAGTTTTTCGACTATGGCGTAACAGGTCGAGAGTACCTACTATTCGTGGTATATATTATATCATATTAATCCTTACTAATATTATAAACTAGCTTCTGGCCGCGGCTCCGCCCGCGTGAATGAGTTTTTCCGGGATAAAAGTCCCGCTTTATATTTTTCCGGGATAAAATGTAGCCTATGTGTTAATCCAGGACATGATCTACCAGTGTGCCAAATTTCATCGAAATTCGTTCAGTAGTTTTTGCGTGAAAGAGTAAGAAACATCCATAAATCCATACATCCAGACATTCTTACAAACTTTCGCCTTTATAATATTAGTAGGATGCGAAAGAAACTTTGCCTGTATGTCACGCTTGCACGCCAAAACTACTGAACCGATTTAAATGAAATTTGGTACATAGATAATCTAGAACCTGAGATCGAAAATGGGCTAATTTTTATCCCGAGAAAATATAAAGCGAGACTTTTATCGCGGAATAACTTTTTCACGCAGGCAGAGCCACGAGCAAAAGCTGGTATCTACTATTTTGATATTATAATTAGTTTATTTTTCTACACAAAGATATGACTGTTTTTATTATAGTATATCAATAAAGTAAGTCACGTGAACCAAACTATCATTAACGCTATCATAATGCCCGTATAATAAGTATGCCGTACACTTGGTACAACAGAAGCTGTTGTGTACAGTCAGGAGCTTAAATAGGTGAACAAATAGAAAATTTCAAATTGCCTACATACTTTTGAGTTCTTATTGACCTTTTTTCTCGTCACAAACATAAAAGATTTACTTTACTTCAAACGAAGAAAAATTATTCAGTTTAGTTTAACGCGTATACAGGGTCATTTTGACATTGCGTGACTAAATGAAGCAACATCTTCATCTATACCTCTGCCTAACATCGTGCAAAAAATTATCAATGAATAACGAATACTTTCGCCAAAAATCCCGGTTGTAGTATTCCAATTTTATTATCATTTTGTAGTTTAGTGCAAATATGGTGTGTGCGTAAATGTATTTCTGACTGAAAGTGTAATGTTGCTGCTGTGACGAATACTCCTAGAGCAGTCGTAGTGGCCATTAGGGCGTGTAAATTAAGTTACATTTTATTGATATTTATTTTAGTCGAAACTTACGCTTTTTTATTTACACATAAAGTTAAAATAAATTAATGAAAAGTGTTACTTTCAATGAGATAAGTATGTGGTTTCATTTACTAATACAATGTCAAAATGACCCTGTATAGGCGATTTGAAATTTTGTTTTTGTTCAGCTTATGCTGCTCACTGTACAAGACCTAAGGTAGACAGTATTATTGTTTCCACGTTGCGATGGCTGCAATATCACTTCCACTAAACACAGTTCCAAACGCCAATGGAATACCATTGTTTAATAAAGGTCGGAATATTCACTTCATCTACCTCGTACAATATCAGCTCCGTTCACCTGTGCACTATCATTTTATCCAATTTAGCGCTTCTGGTGCTGCAATTGTTTTTGTATTACAATAAAGACAGCGCAAGATATATCGCTAGAAATGTTGGAGCGACCTATACTTTTACCTGAATATTGCGGTAAGTACTGGCTATAAACGTTCCGAAACATATAATCAACGTACAAGATCTTATAAAATACTATTGCAATCGTTTCGTCCGTTCTGCATCGATGGCGTAGTTGTATCACGGTACGGCTGCAATGCGGAAGTCTCTCGTTCGATCCCCCGACTCGGGCAAAGTGATATTGGATTTTTCTATTCAGTATCAGCCCGGAGTCTGAAATTTGTGCCCGATATGGCGATAGGCTCGCTCCCTATCACATCATGGGACGGAACACGCACGGCGAGATGTGGGTGCATTAGTTGCGCCTCGGCCTATCTCTTCGGGGATAAAAGGCGTGAGTGTGTATATATATGTGTAATAGTTTCGCTCAAGCGTCGATGCAGCTTACAATTTTGTACAGTAAATTCCTCGTTTGTAGAAAAAACTCATGAAAAATTAACAAGATTGCGTACAATGCGATAACAACTGAGCTGAGTAGGCTATTTCGTAGAACTAGGTTGCTCTAACTAGGGAAAGGGAATCGTTTAAGCCCCCGTCGAATTTTGTGCCACCTGGGACTCTCGTATTAAGCACGCCGCGCCGGTGTAATTTTCGGTAGTACGATCACAGTTTAAGACTTGCCTGGGAAAAATAATACTGTGTTGCTGGTGTTTTACATACATAGTAATACCGGCTAAGTAGTGGGAAGTACTGGACTAGGATTTTACTGTACACGACCGCAACATACCTTTGCTTCATTTACTTTCTTGTAAAAAAAGAGGAAAATATTTTTTGGAATTGCTGATAGTTGTTTACTGAAGGTTTTTTTTACCCTGGTACGGTAAAAAAGTTATCATGTAGATTGTAGTACATATATTTAAAACATATGCCACGTATAACGGTATAACATGCTCTTGAAAAATAAGTATAATATCGATGTTTTTAGAAGTATAAAGAAATTCGTATAATTTGTAATTAGTTGGAAACAATAAACCTTCTTTATTATTTTTTAAGCTTTAACGCCGAAATAAAAAAGCCTACATATCTGAAAATTTTATATACTAATTTGGTAGGAATGTGAAATCTGCTAAACTCGACATTATAATATTTTAATGTAGCTCTTTTTGACAGAAATTGAAACATAACAGTCTGTTTATATTAATACATATACAACAATCAACTCAGAAAACAATCGTGAAAATCTCTGCGGAGTGACAAACGAGGGTTACATTTGTCCATGGCTAGGGCTGCCATCCGTCCGGATTTCCCCGGATTTGTCCTAGTTTGAACGGCGTCCGGGGGCCGTCCGGCAGAAGTTTTAAAAAGTGTCCGTGTGAAACCCGGACACTTGTCAGGGGAAATCATTTTTTTTATAGTTAAGCGATAAATTGAAATGAACCTTAGTTAAAAATTCATTAATAATAACTCGCATTCAAGAAGGCACGGCAAAAAAATTTTTCAGAGGTGTCCGGGGAAAAACCCGAATTTCGCCCAAATGTCCGGGATTTTTGCCGCGTATATCCGGCGTCGGCAATTTAAGTGATGGCAGCCCTATCCATGGCGTACCTGGGCTTAGGAATACCCTGGAGACACGGATCGGCTGCGTAAGGCCCTTACCAATGATTTACCGCCATAGTTTAGTGCCATTCTGACTTAATACCACTTGCTCTTTCATTAGAGTTGTTTTTCAGTCCATGTTTCAACTGGTAACTACGAACTATGAATTATTGTTAACTATATTATTTAAAGTTTTGTTATCTATTTGCGCGTATGATACGTTTTTAACATTCGTGGTATAGTGACTCAGATAAGAAGAAAGAAAGAAAGAAACATTTATTCGCATAATATATAGGGACGCACACAAACAATTAACAAAAAAGGACTTTATACATATTACATAAAGCACGTGGGCAACGTGCATCCCATGATACTGTCAAAAAGGATCCAGTTCAGCATAAAATGCCAAGCAAGGTGTACCTGGCGCTGGTTTTCAACTGGAACCCTCACTTAGTGGGTAGTGACTCACGGATTGATTATATTAGATAAATAAGAATAAACAGATAAACAAAATAGTGGGAAAAGGAAGCAAATAAATACTATAAATAAATAAATATTTAAGAGTTAAGTATAAATAATAATACTTATATATAGGCATACGGTGCGCCTCGAGCCCCCGCAACAACAGGAGACGGACCGCAACAGCGGTACGCGTAGTTGCGGACGACAACTTAGATGTGAGTCGGAGGAAGCCCGCAGCCGTCCCTAATGCGCCGAAGATGGCCACACAAAAAAAAAATACGGTGCGCCTCTGCTACGCCGTAAATTATAAAAATATACAAGACATAGTAGTTAGTGTCCATGGTAGCTTAAGTATATACAAACAGATTTTATAGCTGTTTAAGTTATGTTATCTGCATAAAAATATCTTAAAATGAACTCAATATCTTGCCTTACTTAAATTTGTCAGCATTTCTTTGATGAATGTTTTGCTGTAGTCCTTGTAAGGTTTATAGGAAATGCGTTTTTCTATTCCATCCTCAAAGTCCAAGTGCTTTAGAAAACGATTGTAAGTAGTTTCAAGTCACAATGTGCTACAATCGTAATTAAACATTACAGAACTCCAGAACCTACCAACAAATCTGAAGCAAAATAAACGGGGCCATACAAAAAAATACTTTTTAAATTTTCAACAGCAAACACACATTTAGTTAACAAAGTCCTTTATTTTCTCTGTTAAATTCATAAACATTCGATCAGTTTTTGTTTTTATAAGCATAACCTTTTGCTCCCGGTTCCGTCTAAATATAGACAGACTAGAAACATTAATGAAACTTCAACATTTCAGATTACAAAATAGAGTTTATATTTGAGACGCTTCCCTGATTTAAAGAACTTAAAAGAACATTTACGCAGCCAAAAACCCCGCTACCCAGCTCCAAACAAACATACGCTAAGAAGCCCATCTAACGGCATTAAGAGAGAGAGTCACAACATAAAATTCTGTCTTTAAGCCATGTCAGGTCGTGTGGTAGACCATATTGTGTACCTACGTTCATATTTCTTTTATTCTTCTTCTTTATGATTCTTCTTTTCATTTTTAATATGGCTTCCTCGCGTTTGCGATGATTCTGCTAATGTCAGAGTATACAGAGGTATCATTACATTAATAATTTGCCATATATATTTGATGACTAACCATACATGTCAACCTAAAATAAACCATGTAATTATTAATACTAACAAAAGGTTTTCAGACACAAACCCGCAAACATTGTTTCCTTGAGCTACTAAACCAGAGGGCTTGAAAAAGGAAAGCCAATATGAAAAGCGGAAATTCGTAATCTCTACGGTCCTTTTAACTGTCGTTAATAAAATTCGTTTACTTATCTTTTGGGAGAAATAAATTTACTTTCCTGCCGAGGACAAATGGGTACACAATCACGCGTGGATGTCGCTACGGTCTTATGCATGAACGATAAATTAAATATTTTTCTGGCACAGTAGCATTAAATGACGTTTCCGGAAGTGGACAATAGTTCAAATTCAATTCATTTGCCTTTGCACCCCCTATGTGGTCAAAAAAAATTGATATCAGTAACGTCTAATAACACTCTGATAGCTAATACATATTTTGGATATAGACTAATGTGGTTAGGACTATAATCAAACAAATTGCCGAGTCATGACAAAATCATCAATATAAACGGATATTCGGATGAAATATAATATTATTTTCAGACAGAGTAGATAATGTAATATTGTACTTCAATAAGATGTAACTATGTTTTTTCTAAAAATATTAGACGCAATTTCGAAATGTCTCCCCAGTTGCCTTACATCGAAAATACCTGGAAAAACGCGAACCAAAATCGATCACACGAATGTCACATTCACAAACCTTTTCTCGCATATTTAAGGAAAATTTTGTTAGCGCACAAATGTACCATTTTTGTAAACATAAAAATGGAAAATATTTTAATAAGTACACACATCCTCACAGCCTACAAAAGAGTATCGCGTAAAAGGCCTGAAGGGTAAGAGGCAACCGCACTCCGGTAGAAGTTACGGCTTTTTTCAGCGAACCGAATAGACTAACTAGATTTTTCATTCTGAGCAAGATTGTACATCGAAGTTCTGAATTCTGGCGTAGATTTTATAAGATTGGAAAGTTTTTTCCTATGATACTGCTTAACTTATGGTCTCTTGGTGTTTATTATTTGAAAAGATGTAGTTTAATGCATCTGGTATATATTAATGCGACTCCGGAATTTATCCCCGAAGGGGTAGATAGAAGCGTAACTAGGACACCGACTTTTCATCGTGCGTATTCCGGCCCATGATGTGATAGGGGGTGAGCCTATCGCCATATCGGATACAAATTCCAGACTCGACGGGGATCGAACCCGAGACCTCAGTACTACAGTCGTACAGTCACAGCGTCGGCATATATTATTATTAGGCTAAAAAGACACTCATGCCTTGGCGGAAGATTTTCAAAAGGCACTAAAGTGTCCATAAAGAAGTATAATGCGAACCTACTAGTTTCGATTAATTTCCAAATTTTATTAGTCTCTATTTACTCACGAGTCCCGATTCAAATGTTTGTATGAGTTATTTTGAAAATGACCTACATTAGCCACAACGTGTAAAAGGTATTATGATAATAATAATATGTTATAACAGAAAAACATACAAGAGAGCAAACTTAGGGTATGTAAACAACGGAAAGGAGTCGTTTGAGGGCAAAAAACCATAATGTTTTTAGACGCATCGATTTATACTGTACATTGTGTACAGGTATAAATTCCCTTAAATGAATAATGAAGGTTTTATACGGCTTTGTGGGCGATAGCATAGTTGGAAATGGAAAGGTCTGACGAGACGGATGTCACCGAAGGCACACATCTCTGATTTTATGAAGGTATGTATGTATGGTGAAGAAACCATCTTTTTTTTATTTATTGTTTTATTGCATCGAATGACGAACCGAGCGTGCCTTTCGACTGATGGTAAGCGATACGACCACCCATAAACAGTAAAAATACCATCCAGCTCCTTGAGTTACAAAGTACTGTGTGGCATTCCAATGCGCTAGTCATGCTGAGACATAAGATGTTAAGTCTCATTATGTCCTGTAGTTACACTGGCTACAATGCCCTTCAAACCGAAATACAATAACGCATGCACACCGCTCCTTGGCGGCAGAAATCGTGGAGAAACCTACATACTTGAGAATTCCCCATAAAATATTTGGAAGGTAAGTGAAGCCAAGCCGCACTAGGCCAGCGTGGTGGACTAAGGAATAAAAGCCTCTCTATAGTAGAGGAGGTCCATGCTCAGCAGTGAGTAGTATATATAAGGAATACAGGGCTGGTATGGTTTAAGGCTTTGTAAATTTTGAGTAAAATTGTATTTACACATACAAATAGGGAAACGTATTAAGAAAATTAACATTGGTTTACTTAATGGATACAATTGATTTGTTTGTTTTGTACGTAGTCGGAGAAATAATTATGCTACTGATGGGAAAATTCCTTCAAGAATACTCCAAGTGCTTAGATTAAACTAAAATCTCTTACTGATGAAAATAAATATCTATACTTCACAGAATGGATTTGAAAGGCTAAAGATAGCGTTTTGTTTTTCGTTACAAAAGTGTTACTAAAATTGCCATAAAAAGCCGATCTATCCACGCATTTTTATAGGAAAATAAAAGTAAAACTGTACATAACTTAATGGTATATGAACACCATCTCCCATTAACTGACACTCCCAGAGAAATAATGTTCTTACTTATATAATATCTTCCCGACAAATAAGGAGTAGGAATGGGGATAGAAAAGGCGAAAAAAGTTTTTAAGTCCGTGCTGGTAATTAACCTTATGAAATACAGCAAAAGAGATTACACGTCATATGTCTATGAGACAGTGGTACACTGTAGTCTCATTCGTGTCATAGACAAAACTATAACTTGACTGTAGTTGTATTGCGTACAAGTTACGAGTACGATTTGCAAGCTGAGGTCGTAAGGTTGTATTCCGGGTCGAGCCAGAAACATAGTGACTAAGTTTTCCATCTTAAAAAAATATTCAGTCACACCTCAGAGTCCGGAAGTTGGCGGTGTGATACCGCGCCTCGGAAAGCAGGCAAAGCCGTTGGTCCTGCGCCTGACCTGACTCGGGTCATGTCATATTGCCGTCTCACCGGACCGGAGTGAAGGAATAGAGAGTGCACTTGTGTATGGCGCACACTATATCTCCTGCGTACCTGGTTGTTCTCTGTTGAGATTGGCCGCCGTGGCCGATATCTGCTACGAAAGAATTTGATTTTAGACAAAACTATCTATAACATGGCCCTATCACATAACTAAATATATAACAATCGTATAAAATAAGCGAATCTTTATCGCAATCGAATAAACAAGCGAAACTTAATACGCTGTGAGCCATTGTATGTGCTTTTACAATCGCTGCAAGTGGTACACTCGACAACAAAAGTATAATTATAGGCGAGGCAATAAACGGACATAATGTAAGCACATCTCCATCCACTCGGGGGAAAGTGAAATTTAAACACAAATTATTTACTCACCCTAAAATGTTTTGCTTTTAAACACTTATGTCGTTAACGATACCTACTTTACTGCGCGATACAAAAGCTGGGAGAATGTATTGCTTAATGCGTTGTTGGAGAGTGGTTATTTATTTCATACCGTGCAAAAAATACTTTTGTCTGACCACACTGACGTGGAAGATTTTTCTAAATTGGAAATTATTTTATAAAATTATCTGTCTGTATAAAGTGAAACGGAAACAATGCCGATGTTGCTAATAGAACCGTGGGGCAACTTTTTTATAAAATAGTAATTCAAATAAACTACTTCTCTTCCGTGTTCATTCTTATGGTAAATTAACATATTGAGAACCTTAATAGTCTAAATACTTAATTATTTAATAAAATAATATACCTACTAAGCATTAAATAAAATTAGAAAATATTGATCTTCAAAAAAAGGCTTATTACAGACCAAAATATATATTGTACAATGTACAGTTAGCCATATAAGCAACTGTACTACATAAGTAACTATATGCGTTGAGTAAATTTTTTCTTTGTGTGAAGTGAAATAAATGTCTATTATTTTATTTTTGTAAAAAAAACCCTAAACTGGTAAGTACACAAGGAAATTGAGCATTTTGCATTTAGTGTTTGTTATCTCATAGCATGTATTTATTTGGCACACCGACATAATGTCCGTATGTCACCTTGGGTCCCTCATTGAAAATCAGCGCTGCGGTATTGCTCAGGCTGTACTACACCAAGAAGCTGGATGAGGGTTCCCGTTGTTGGCTTGTATAGAATTTTATAATTATTATATTCTTTATTTTTAACTAGCTTTTGCCCGCGGCTCCGCCCTCATTAAAAAGTTTTTCCGGGATAAAAGTCCCGGTTTATATTTTCCCGGGATAAAAAGTAGCCTATGTGTTAATCCAGGACATGATCTACCCGTGTGCCAAATTTCATCGAAATCCGTTCAGTAGTTTTTGCGTGAAAGAGGAACAAACATCCTTACATCCATACATCCAAACATCCAAACATCCATACATTCTTACAAACTTTCGCCTTTATAATATTAGTAGGATGTGTAAGTTGTTCCAACATTAATCTTTCTTTCTTTCAAATCTTTCTTTCTTACACAAAAGTGTAAAGACGATTTGAAGTAAGTACTGAACTTGTTCAGGTACTTATGTCGCTGACTGTACATGACTACATATAGCTATTGACAATAGACTGCATTTAATTAGCTAATATATACAGCAGGTAGTTCGAAGGCAAATAGTAACCCTTACGTGCGAGTCACTACTGCCGTTGACTTTGGCGGGTCGCAAGAGCCCTTATAAGGGGCGAGACACGTTGACAGCTCGCGTCCCTTGCCTGAATCTACAGGCGGTATTATGTATAACAAACGCTTGTTAGAATAATTGTCTGTTATTATAAATTTTGTCGAAACTTTAACAGCGAAATGTAGTGATAAAACATAAAATGTCTAGAGTAATGTATGTCAACTAATATTATAAAGAGGAAATATTTGATTGTTTATTTGTACTGAATAGGCGCTGACACTACTGGACGATTTGAAGAATTCTTTCACCAATATAAAGCTGCATTGTCCGCGAGTAACATAGGCTACTTTTTATCCTGGGGAAATATAAATACGGGACTTTTATTCCGGAAAAACTCATTCACGCGAGTGGAACCGCGAGCAGAAGTCTAGTTGATTATAATTTCAATGTTTATTTTATAGTTACATGTAGTTGAATATTCTAGCTATGAAGCTAAATATATTGTTTTATACGGGTATAAAATACAGACAAAGCATTCTCATGCTGAATTTAATTCTAGCTTCAAAGGTATGTACAGTCCATACCTTCTCAAAACAGATGAGTTAAAGTTTAATTATATCCATTTTACCCGTCTATATTACGCTTCATGTATTCGTGGAGGTATTCCAAAAATGTCACGTACTAAAAACGTACACGAAAAAATGTGATCGAATTTAGAAAAAAGTTTAATAAAATCACGTCGGCGTCGACCCCAGTAAATGTGTAGGGGTGAAATTCACTATTATTTTGGTAATAGAATAGTTTTTGTTAAGTATTCTGTGGAGTCAATTCGAAATAATTATATATTGGAATCTGCAAGCCGAGTATCTAACGCTGAATTTAATAGAAAGCAGTTAATTTAAGTTTATATACGTAAAAATATTCAAGTTAAGATTTCGTATTTTTTTATTTATTTAATTATTATGTTGAATGTTCGGTAACGAAAATATGGAGTGATAATTCAGTTATCATTTAGCTGTTGCTATCTTTTACAATTTAAATATTTTTACCAGGTTTGGAAGTGGAGCGAAATAATAACTTTGTAGATTATTTATTAATTTTATTGTAATCGTGGAAACGAAAGTTAATAGACGCAATGCACATTTTTACACGCAGATTTACGATCACACTTACCAAATTTTTTCATACAATTATTCAATAATATAAAAGCCCAGGTACCGCAAATATTAAACTCTCCATTTTTATTTTGAATCTAATAAATATAAACATATTGAAATATTTTTTGCCAAAG
Source organism: Lapara coniferarum (assembly GCA_949316025.1). Taxonomy (NCBI): domain Eukaryota; kingdom Metazoa; phylum Arthropoda; class Insecta; order Lepidoptera; family Sphingidae; genus Lapara; species Lapara coniferarum. The sequence continues at coordinate 28,466,579 of OX438925.1, read as the reverse complement.
CCACATTTTCAGCACGCAAAAAACTCGACCCCAATGTAAAGGTAAATATTATTAACAAACATGAAATAGGCGATTTGAGCGCTTATTGCCAGTAAAATCAACAAAAAGAAATCCTTTTATAGCATTTTCATTTATTAGATACCTATATTTTTAATAATAATAATAATAATAACTTTATTGAGCACCAGAAATTAAGTATACAATTCCATTGTGGTACAATCTCCTGAACTAGGTTCCCATACCTGTATGTCAGGAGGGAGAGAGAGTTTACATACCTACATCGAATATTTATTGGTTAAACTTTAAAATTCCTCTAATTATGAATGTTTCCAAGCGTTATTATTCAATACGAAGACTATGTTTTGTAAGAATATTAGAGATGCTACAAATCCTTTCTTAATTCTACCCTTGTTCCTTACTTTAATCCCTTAAACCTCTTTTCTTCAATTATAAGACGGTCTTCGCTGACTTAATATTACAGTTGTTGAAGAAACACAAAACGTGCCAATTTTATAAGCTATTTAACACCTAAAAAAATATCTAAGTTACTGAATGAATAATCCTTTCAATAAAATATTATTTTACAGTTCAGAGGGCTAGGGCAAGATGTCTTGTACATTTGTTAATTGAAAATAAAAAATGTATGGAAATAAAACATCCTATCGATAAGGCAATTGCTATGATACGTCAATAACTTTCGTTTATTTTATTCCATTCCTAAACATAACGTTCCTAGTTGCTTCGACTATAGTCCGTTCAACCATTTATTTAACTTTTGACAGTTCGGTTTCTAATCAATTGGGGATTTACTAATGCGTTACCGATTCGATTTCTTGTAGCAATCGACTTAATTTATGCAGAAGTTTTGATCGATTAAACACATTGAAATGTTATTTTTGCTCAACATTTTGTATTGTTTCATGAACATGCCTAAGCGTTTAAATGTGTATATTTTCTGTTTACAAGTTTATTCTGTAGGTATATATTCTATATCCAATGTCAAAATTTAACTTGAATAGTTTATTTTATCGGTTATAATATACTTACGCATATATAAAAATGTTTTTTTTTTTATTTACACTGCGATATTTTATTTTTCAATGAATGAATGAATGAACACTTTATTGTACACCACGTTTACAAAAGGAAAATAAATAATTAGCAAATAGGCTTGTAACTATGAATCGCGTGACAATAGGCGGTCTTATTGCTAACCACCACATATATATACGTATTTTGATGATGAATGCATTACACAAAATATTCACACTTTTGATGAAAATTAACTGATCCTAAACATTCTGTATAAGACGTAGTTCAGCTAATGCTCGTTCATAAGAAACACATAACAAGCTTAACGTTCTACATTGTTAAAGACACTCATAGTACCGAACGAGTAACTTGAGTGGTTTCGAAGGCAAACTATGTAAGTTAGATAAACCTAGTGATAATAATGGCAACTTAAACCTGGCTTATATGCACTATAAAACGACGAGACGAGCTGAATTCTGCGGCCGGTTTATTATTCATACGTGGTTGGAACTATTGACATTTTATCTGTGTATCTGTTGGATTGCATTTTGATTAAGTTTTGCTCAATAAAAGAACACTATAGTGCGGCCACGCTATGATGGCCGTTTTGACGTTTGTCCGCTCATGAAGTTTTGTATTAATTCATGAACGAATTTCTGAATTTCGAAGGTATGTGAAGTCTGCCAAACCGTACTAGGTCAGTGTGGTGGACGAAGGCCTTAACCCTCTCAGCTGTAGAGGACTCCCGTGCTCAGCAGTGGGCAGTATATAATACAGTGCTGGTATGGTATGGCATGGTATTGTCAATAGTGATGTGCAGCCCCCGAGGCAATTCTTGTGCGCTGGGTCTTGACACCCAATGCACGCCCATGCGCGGGGGGACATTTGTCGCGGTCCAAGGCCCACAGTTCAGTGTGTACACATCTTGGTTGGTTACACATTGAGGCCTAAAAGGGTCCGCGAACATTTCCCGGCACCCCCTTCTCTTTCCGCCCGTTCTGGGAACCTTCCACCACTTTCCCTTCCATTTTCTTCTTCCACTTCCCTCTCAAATCCCTGCAGTCGTCAAGCCGGGGGACTTCAGTATCCCATTCGCAAGTTTCCCCCAGTGTTGACTGCAGGATCGCAAAACTTAAAAAAAAGAGACGTGCAGTAAAAATTGTGGAATATATAATTTTACGACACAACTCAGCATTCGTTTTACGAAATTTAAAAAATTAGATTTCACCTCAATTTCGTAATATGTCAAAACGGCCATCACAGCGTGCCGGTACTGTAGTTGAGGTTCCTTATTTTTTACGCGCTGACGACTCGTTTTAATCGCGCTGCATACGCGCTGCAAGTGGGACCTATGCACTTTTAACTAAGAATGTGTCCCTAAAGGCCCCGGGAGACACGCAACGAAGGCGTAACAAAAACGAGCATTGTCGGCTCACACCCACAGTTTATCATCTACAGACCCTAATAATAACAAACATAGTTTATAAATAGACGCGTAGCAATTTATATTATTGGTAGCTATGAGTTCGTTCCCAGAAGCGTTGTGAAACAGCGTTTGATAAAATTGGTGTTTATATGATTCATTTACGCATGGTTAATTTCTAAATCAAAGATAAATAACACAGAGAATTTAAAATCTGAAACAGAATAATATGTCTAAGTCAGATATAAATGAAACTTCACTTCTGGGCAAAGAGATAAAATCAATGGAATGAAAATCGAAAAACTTAGATACACGAAGCAAACGCCCAAGTTAGGTAGCGATAAAACCCGCAGAGCGCCACAGGAATAAGTAAATATTTTTCAAAAGTGAAGCCCGTGGGGAGAAGTCACGAGAAATAGTTTTATTGATGTCTGAACGCCGACGAGAGAAATTTACTTTTCATTACTATAGAAGTTTGTTCACAAACAGCTCACCGGTTCACGCAAAAACACTTATGTTCACTACTAATGGACAATTCGTAAAAAAACGTGTTGAGTGGCTTTGCTATGAGTTTCGGTTTCATTAGGGGACGAGTTCACTTTTAGCGGCATTGGGATCGTCGCCGCTGTTAGAGGAACAGATGGTTGCGTTCCTCTATGGAAGGGAATTTCCAGTCAGGCAGATGTTGCGCCTGACCGGCCGCGGCCCCTCCCACGGTTCTTACTCGGAGCTTGTATATATACTTTGCATCTCTCAAATATTGCAAGTGCAATCTACGAACGTGTGTCGCTATCTAGCGATGTGTTGGCGTCGTCTGCTAGTCGTCGATACCACTTCGATGTTCAATGGATGAGTGTCGTGTCACCTTGCTAACTACTTAATGAAATAGTTCCCAGCTTTATTTGATAGGTGGCGGTGTATGATAATTGTGCCGCCACACACTTATATGAGAATGCGGGAATGGACTTACAAAAGGTTAAAACACTGTTCGAGTATCCAAGTTTATTCACACTGTTTTTGTATTGGTCCTTATTGTTGATGTTAACCGACTTAAAAAAATTATATTTTCATTCGATGGGTTTATTTTTCAATGTATGTATAGCACACACACACACACACACGCGCGCGCACACACACACACACCTTTTGTCCCCGAAGGAGAAGGCAGAGGCGCAACTAATACACCCACATCTCGCCGCGCGTACTCCGTCCCATGATGTGATTGGGGGCGAGCCTATCGCCATATCCGTATACCGATTTCTCTAATGTCCATAACATCATTAATAATCATGCTGATAACAAAATTGCAAATTTCGCGTATTACTCTAGTCATTGTAGTCATAAATATAAACTTTGGATAAGCCAGCCTTATGAACGATAATACATACTATCCTCATTCGTAATCAAATATTATACCCTTGCTATATTTTACATCACCAATTATAACCAACGAGTCTTTAATTATTTTTGTAAAAGTCATTATAATATTGTAATTCAGCAAAATAATTAATTACACAGGACCCAGACATTTAAATTAGTTAGACGAATTACAACCATGAGATACCTTTTAAATACAATATTCCAAGAGAATTTATTATTTTTAACACGCTTTTATTAATCAAATAACAGTACAATTATGTAACTATAACAACGAATTAATTCATATACTTTAACTATATTAACGTTAGACTTTAATTACCATAAATCGTGTAACAATTTAATATTTATATTTTACGTCTGTTGCGTAAGATAATATTGTGATATTTCTGAACTAATTTTCAGAATTTTGCACTTTATGCATAGGTATTAAAGGAATTTGAATATGATGCTGGTAAATGCAATAAATAGAATATTCGCTCTCTTGCAAGCAATATCAATTTTCTTTTTGCGTATAACTTATCCCACTGTAATTCTGGATCGTAACGCACATTTTAATCATACCGTAAACATATCAACGATCAAATAAAAAATACATATTGTAAGTACTAATATTATTAATGTGAAGTCTGCCAACCCGCACTAGGCCAGCGTGGTGGACTAAGGCCTAAACCCTCTCAGTAGTAGCGGCGGCTCATGCTTAGCAATGGGCAGAGCTGGTACGGCTGGATGGTAGAGGGAAAGGCTTTCCACGTGGGCGAAGCCGTGACCAACACTTATTAAAAAAATGAAGGTAATTTAAACTGCTTGGTAGGCGGTTCTTTTTTATTCTAGATACTTTCGCACAGGTGTCCTTTGACCCTTTTTATGGCCACAGTCCAGCGTTAAAAATCACCTGACAGCTAATAATGTAAATCACGGGTACTAGCAAAATAAAATTATACACGTTTTATAGCCTTGGGATACTCCAGTCCCAAGGGCGTGAACCAGTTTTACGACGAGCCTCCCTACGCCACTAACTCCTTTTTATCTCCGAATCTTTGTCCACTACACACAAATTGATTTGTGGTTAGTACGGTAAAATATGTGATGGAAAGCCTTGGATTTTTTAACGATCTCTTGACGGTTATGGTACATTTTGTATCTGAGATATAGAACTTATGAGATTTTTGTTGATTAGCAAATAACAATTAGAGTTAAATAAATAATAGTATCTGTTTGCGTCATATTTGTTGAGACAATATTCATAGAAAGCCAATGTTGAGACTTGACTGATAGCTTGTGAAGTTTTATAATATGGTAAGAGATCCGGAGACTTGAATATTCTTAACCCATTATTAATCCTTATTCGTTTTTTCTTAGACCACAGAGTACAGAATATTACTACGTACGTAGAGTATAGCGCATCTGTTATTTTTCTGATGTGGTAAATGTTTATTGCCACTTACTTACCATCATGGCTTCGTGTATTTTTGGCTCAAAATATGTGATAATAAAATATATTGAACAATATAACAATGTTAAAACAGTATTTTCTTTAACCATAACTCTAATACAACACTGGCATATAATATACATAATGTCAGCCACATTACATAAACTTTGTAAGCGTGTCAAACTTTGTCAAGATTATAATTATTAGATTCATGTTACCAACGGATAAATCTTTAATCGAAACTTTACTGTTTGTACACAACAATTTCGAACCAGATGCTATCATATAAACCGATATAAACTTTTCGTTTTGTATTTCCAAAACTCGTCTGAATAAAGACATTCACCCAATTTGCGAACAATAAGCAACACGTCTGTATCGCTTTATAAGCGCACCGTAGAACGTAGCGTCCTCGATAAAGGACAATAAGAGAAAATCACCACAAATTCTCGTCACAAACTAGAGTGGATACGGTGTGGTTATAATAAAAAAAATCCCTTTTAGACAATTTTCCATTATCTGGGCGTCCATTGTTGGGTTCCGGCGGTCAGCATTTTATGGCTGGACGCTGTGTCGTAACTTCTTATTAAACCGTCGGGGACGCACCGCCTTAGTTCTAATTGATTTAGAGACCTCGCTACTCTTGACAGTTCGCTTTTCTTTGTTTACTTTATGCTCCAAGGTTTGACTTTAGAGCTGCGCCGTGTGATTAGGCCTTCACAACTATCGGTTCGTCAGGAAGTTGTTTTAAATGCTTATATTTGTCTTAGCCGACTTGATAGCGGCCAGTTCATCATTAGATGGTAAACTATACCAAGAGAGTAAACATAATTATTAATTGTATGTTGGTACAATTCTGATATGTGTTGCAAATATTACCTTGACTTGGTTTAATAAGTTGGTAGCGACATCTTCTTCGAATTGAATTAACAATAAACTTCTATACAATTTTATCAAATCGAGCAAGTGCTTCGTTTTGTTTATCTAAAACAAATAAACAAAACGAAGCACTTGCTCAATTACAAGATAAATTACCATGGAAAAACTTAGGTGAGTTAATTTGATAAAAGAGTTTACCGCATGGCCAACAAAAGGCATTTAAGCGCAAGGGAAGCAGAAAACGACGGAAGAAAAATGAATGATTACAACAAAAAGGGCCATCAAAACGAATGATAAACGAGCTTAATCCCAGGCCCCATCCTTGTTTTATTACCCATGGACGATTGTAAAAACGTATTAGTGGGCGGTCGCAGCGCCTGGTAGATCTTCGCTCGATCTATGACACTTTAGTTAACCTTTTTATATCCAACGGACGCTATTTGAGGTGATTTATGGGCGATTTACCTTTAAATACCACTAAAACTGTTATTAATCATGAATATTTGAACTCATTGTTCTGGTTCATCTATAGATTGTATTCGATATTTCGTCGATATGATTTAGTTTAATTGTGTTTGGGCGACTGTGCATTATTCCCGGGTGGAAATTCATCTCTAAGTTACATATTCAAAGAACGTAATTTTGTCTCGAATACTAAGTGATTTTATTTTCAATGGAAACATTGAAAAAGGAACAATTGAAAGCAGGATTTGAACCCGCGACCTCCAACGTACCGTGCTGGCGCTCTGCCGACTGAGCTATCTCGACCTTACCTTCGTCTGCTCAATTTCAAGTTCCCTATTTTTATCTATTTAAAGGAGATGCCTACATGGCCACTAGATGGCCCCTAACGTGTATACAAATCATAATATAGGATTCGAATACTAACTAATATGTCGCACCTTTATGACGAAAACAACACAGTTCAAAAAATAGAAAATTGAGTTGTCATTATTAAATGACTAAAAACTAGTCCCTTATTTATATAAAGATAATAAAAAATGGACCGATATAACAGTTTTTTTCTTTTCCTGCTTGAATACGGCTGTGTTTGAACTACTATTGTATTGAGAACTTCGTTTTAAGTACTTTTATGACGTGAACTCAATTTTATGTCTTTTTGAATTGTGTCGTTTTCATCCTAAAGGTGCGATGTATTACTAGGTGTTGGCCGCGACTTCGCCCGCGTGAAAAGCCTTTCCTGTTACAGAAGTCTCTTGAACACAGTATGATGACAGCGCCATCTAGTTAAACAATCAGATTAAAAATATCCATTACTTCCTATAGGAACAAATTGCAATGCAATCAGCCCTGTACTATATACTCCTCACTGCTGAGCACGGGCCTCCTTTACTACTGAGAGGGGTTAGGCCTTAGTCCACCACGCTGGACTAGTGGGAACAAATTACCATGATAAAAAGTAGCCTACGTGTTAATCCAGGACATGATCCCGTAAGCCAAATTTCATCCAAATTCGTTCAGTAGTTTTTGCGCTTACCTTTAACAAACATCCAAACATTTTCACTAACTTTCGCATTTATAATATGATTAAGAGAAGATATTATATCTACACCAGTTATACCGTTGACCTGTCAGTAGATTCCGTTCTGGCTTCGAAAATAAAGCTGTGATCATACATTTCTAAATATTCACTCTAATACCATAACATGAAACGCGACTTTATACAAGCATAGGTAGCTCATTAAGCCGTCTAGCGTCACTTGTGAGCCCCCTTATTAAATAGGGAGTGAGAACATGAGTGGTCATCAAGCTATTCTATCGTTATGTGGGGGGCTGCGAAGGCTTATGTTTACAGGGACCGACGCGTCTGATGGGGAACCATTTTTAGATCCATTTTGTATTGCATGTTTGATTTGGTTGAAAATATTGCATTACATATGAGATATTTTGATATATCGAGCCTTTTCGAGAACATCGTAACTGGTGTTTCGAACTTTTCAGTAGAGCGGCTTTTTTCTTATTATTTTAATAACATTTACGGTATTTAGTTTAAAAACGACTATTCAATTGAAAATATGCGATAAACAATATGTTACTATTTAAAGAAAAAATCCTCGCCGTGATGCTTTTGTTGAAATGGCTCTATATATTTATTTATATTTACCAGATTTTTTCAATTACACACATTGATGTATTAAAAACCCATTACACATTAATTATAATGAATGCTCGTACATTTTTTATTTATTTATATTAGAACGCTCTTGTTATTAGATGATATTCATTGACTCAAAACGCTATAACAAGCTCTTCCTCTTTCTTAAGCATCACAAAAAAATAATTATCACCATAATTGCGTATAATGTAATCACAAAGAATAATATTATAAGTTAACAAATTGGAGAAACGACATAATTATGAAAATGTTACTTCATTTTCGAACTCCTAATTAATTTGGTAGTAATAAAGGATATAACTGCAGCAGTTTATTTTATATGAAATCATTAAAAAAAGATATGATATTTTAATTTTAACTTAAAGTATATTTCGAAATGAGGATAGCTTGTTCATAATAATTGCTTGAAAAGCGTGAAAGTTAAAATACGAAAGTATTATTTATTGAATTCATTTTCTGCAAAATGAACGCAAGCCTGTAGATATTTTTAATTAATTTATTGTGATTTTATATTTTTATGGAAACTTGAAAAACCAGACACTACATGGCCATTAACATGTATAAAAATCATAATATAGGATTAATTTATTGTGTCAATCAAAGTAGCCAGTTTTGCCAACGGCGGTAATGAGCCAGCTCGACCGGTGTCATACCGTCATCCTATTATAGGCTGACGTGAAGTAGCTGAGAAGGCTTTTGTGTTTCCTATGGTCAGTTATATTGACAGTGCTAAATAGTCTATACTAGCTTTTGCCCGCGGCACCACCCGCATTAAAAAGTTTTTCCGGGATAAAAGTCCCGGTTTATATTTCCTCGGGATAAAAAGTAGCCTATGTGTTAATCCAGGACATGATCTACCCGTGTGCCAAATTTCATGAAATTCCGTTCAGTAGTTTTTGCGTGAAAGAGTAACAAACATCCTTACATCCAAACATCCATACATTCTTACAAACTTTCGCCTTTGTAATATTAGTAGAATTCCCATTCTTTTCAAGAAATATGACATCATCTTAATATGTTATTACTTCTGTAGATGGTATAGTCAGCCACATAAATAGCTAAACAAATTCAAAATTTCTAATCGCCTGTACGCGTTAAGTTTGACTACAATATATTTTATTATTTGTGTGAAGAATCCCCTTTATTTTATTTATGTGAAGAGAAAACGAAAAAATCGGAATATAAAAGTGCAGAGGTGATTTGAAGTTTTGAATTTGTTCAGCGACTTGTGTGGCTGACTGTACAAGGCAGAGTTAAGTCTGGTCTTTTTATAGCATCGAGAATCAAGCGAATAAGTAGGCCTTCTGATTTTAAAAGACATTTGCCACAATGTGTAATTATGTAAAGACATAAGAGGAGAATCATAGGATTCGCTACCTACTATAAAAGAAAATTATCAGACTAGAAAAGGAGATGCCTCGGTGGCGTAGTTGTATCACGGTACGACTGTAATGCTGAGATCTCGGGTTCGATCCCCGGGTCGGGCAAAGTGATGGTAATTTTTTTCTAATCAGTATCAGCTCGGAGTCCGGAATTTGTGCCAGATATGGCGATAGGCTCGTCCCCTATCACATCATGGGATAGAATACGCACGGCGAAAAGTAGGTCGACTAGTTGCGCCTTTGCCTTCCGCTTTGGGAATAAATGGCGCGAGTATGCGTATGCGTAGAAAAGGAGATACTTTTGGCCACCGAAGATTACTTACCAGAAAACTAACAGCAAGCTTCACGTTGGTTTTTTTGTGAAACGGTGTTACTAACCTAGTAGAAGTAGCCTATTCATACTGTACCCAAATGTCTTTATTCGCTATAACATGGCTCTACCTAAAAAAACACACACCACGTCTATCCGCGAAGAGATAGGCAGGAATGCAACCAGAGCCAATTTTCACAATACGTGTTCCCATGAAGTGATAGAAGGCGAGCCTATCGCCATATCGGACACAAATTCCACGCTCCGCCCTGACACTAAGAATTTAAAACTAGGTAAGACAGTAATAGCTTTCTATTTATGATTCAATACAATACAAAACACTTTATTGCGCACACATGATAGAAAAAAATATATAATTAATAGACACAATTATGATAATACTAAATGACTAAGAAATAATTCACGGAATAACAATTAAAACATTAAGTCCATAACAATAGTAAAATAATTAAATGTTTCTAATTACACTCCCACGCTTCCATAGTAAATTCAATTACTAAGAAATACTCAATCGTCATTTAATAGAAATACCACAGACTGTATAATTAAAACCTCTCAGTCGCTTCGACTTTTAATAATATATTTGAGTTTTGATAGCTGACTGAGAACTTCGACCTTATCTAGGGTCAAAACACTAATTTAGATATAAACATAGTTGAGATGCCAATTTTTACATCAGAGTAGTATGTTTGTTTATTTTTTCTTCAAATAATATTCAGTCTTTGTCACTACATTGAATAAACCTTATTGTTTCAAGTCAATCAATAATAATAATATAAAGCAAGTGGCAAAAACTTATTTGCCAATTAAGCAATGTAAAATATGCAGTAATATTTGATGTGAAACGTAACATTTCGCATATTCGATACAGTTTCTTAGGCTGTTTTAGTAGAACGCTGAGTGCTGACCATCGGTACTAATAAGCCAATATGTCTGTTGTTATTGACGCGGTTTTAGAATAAAGCCGACCGCTTAGCGCTGACGAGCGTCAGCCCTGAGACGTGCGCGTCCGTACGCTGCGTACGCGCCGCGTGCTTTCGCCTTCAAAGAGCGTTCTAGTGTCGAGCCGAGTGCACGCCGTGCCGTTCGCGCATCAGCCTGTATAGGCATATACGTCTGTAGTCCGCGGTGATCAGCTCGATACTAAAAAACTAGAATTTCTCGCGCTGACAAAGTTCGCGGTAAGCTGTCACCTCTGACGGACAGCGTAACTCTTAAACCATTCTTAGTCTTGTCGTAAAGCTGGCATGGTGCCAAAGACAAGATGCCTTATGGTATGATGATACGACTTAGCTAGGATATGTCATACCCATATTCTTTTTTGTTTTTTTATTGGTGTTCACAATTGTAGAAAGGCATCTTATCTACGGTCCCTGACTTCTACCCCTTACTAGGTGATCCAATCCCGGTCAAATTATGAAAAACCCATACATGGCTCGTACTGCAAAATGAACCCCGAATCTTCTGTTCCACACCTCACATACGCTATCTGCTACCACTAGATCATAGACACTATAGATTAATTAATGTTAATTACAGGCATTTTGATAATAATCAACAAATGCCAACAGCGTAATTAATTTAATAAATAGTACATAAAAATGTAAAAGCATTAAATTTAACTAATAACTGCAGTATAACTAATATTACTCTTTTAATAGAGGATTAAATATGTAAAATAGGTCCTAAATTAATAGGTCAAATGTTGAGGCGTTAATAATAAAACTATGTGTTTTATAAATGGCTAAAACGCGTATAATTTTGTTACCGTATATCTCTTACTAGTAGTGCTAGCGGCTCCGCCCGCGTGGAAAAGTTTTTCCGGGACAAAAATATTTTCCCGGGATAAAAAGTAGCTTATAGCACTCAGGAGTTATGTAGCTTACTATTAGTGAAATAATTTCAAAATCGGTTCAGCAGCTCCTGAGATTAGCGTGTTCAAGCAAACAAACAAACTCTTCAGGTTTATAATATTAGTATAGGTTTGAAAATACTAGTGATTTTGATTTAGTTTTATTCGTAGAAACGAAAATTTGTTGAGAAGTATTCAATACAACTAACGGATTACACGGATTTCGTGGATAATGCATCGTTATAGTAAAACGTTTTTTACAGATATACACAAACTTAAAAAGTTTTGATGACAGTTAATCCATAAAAAACCATTTCTTTTCAGTACAAAGTAAATGATAAAAGGTAACAGACTGAGCCTACGTACCCCAATTGTGCAACGCATTATGACATTCTCTAAATTTATGAAAGCAGGTGACTGACTCAGTCATGGAATGAGGCATTGAAAGATACGTTATACAAAAGGTTGTCCCACGTGTCCCGTGTTACGTAAACTATGTTAAGAAGAAAAGGTGAGGTGTGAGGTGTGAGGTGTGAGGTGTGAGGCGTGAGGTGTGAGGTGTGAGGTGTGAGGTGTGAGGCGTGAGGTGTGAGGTGTGAGGTGTGAGGTGTGAGGTGTGATGTGTGAGGTGTGAGGTGTGAGGTGTGAGGTGTGAGGTGTGAGGCGTGAGGTGTGAGGTGTGAGGTGTGAGGCGTGAGGTGTGAGGCGTGAGGTGTGAGGCGTGAGGCGTGAGGCGTGAGGTGTGAGGTGTGAGGCCTCCCTCCCTTAGATCAAATACTTGTTTATGATCTAAGTCGTTCTATCACATACGTCGTGTACGTACACTCAGTTTTTTCTACCTTTAATCATTAAAATTCTAGTCATTGAGTTTCTACATAGTATTTAAACGCAAAAATAAATCACATTACACGTAACATCCGTATGATAGTAACCCGATCGCGCTACACAAGGAATACCCGATGTCGTGCTGAGGACGCGTCCCAAACATACTCAAACTCGACCTGAGTACGGCACAAATATTTGTACGCACGAAAACGAACCCCTAACTTCTTATCCTTACCTCGGATGTCTACTTCAACATAGTCAAAATGTCAATCGATCGACTGTTATGTGAGACTATTTAAACGTTGAGTACAACACCAGAACATACTGGTGATCTGCATAACCTAAATTGAGTGCACGGCGCAAGCCATGGCAAATAGGAAAAAAAGACAGTCATTTGATGACAACATGAAATATTTACGCAATGCAAGATACAACTTCACCTCTGAATCTATGTGACTATAATATAACTATTTTAATTGAAATCCCTAATCGTAATTGAAAAATTGTCTATAAACCACCTTTAATACATTATGCGTTACTTACTTAGGTACATTAAGTTTGACTAGTGGTAGGTCTCTCATATGCAAGTCCGTATGGCTGGGCACCACCGCAATGTCTATTTCTGACACCAAGCAGCCGTGTGCATGCACCGTTGTGTGCTGGTTTGAAGGACATTGTAGCCAGTGTAACTACTGAACATAACGAGACTTAACATCTTATGTCTCAGGATGACGAGCGCAGTGAAATGTCACACAGTACTTTGTAAATCAAGGTGCTGGATGGTTTTGCTACCGTTTATAAGCAGTCATATCGCTTACCATCAGGCGAACGGCATGCTCGTCTTGTCATTCAATGTCATAAAAAAAAAACGCCTATTAATAAACCTTATACGTAGGTATATACATTTCTAAGACTGCAAATTCTTTCACATATTAAGTGGAAGGAGTCAGTCGTAAATATTAACAGTGGCTTAGATATCCGCTAAAACAACATCAGTAATAAACATAACAAATTAAAACAGTTTGTCAATAATTCTGGAACAATCAAATCGCAACACACCAGCTAATATATGTGAAGCGGCAAATTTGGCCGCCGCTGCCTCCACCCGGATTGAAGCAAAATGTTTTATGATCCAACACGCAGTAACGTGTCCGAATGCTCGTGGCATGTGGACAGAACTGCGGGGAATGATTTAGGGGCTTTCATTTCAACTACAGTTTATTTGCACTGCACCACCATGTAGGTCATCGGCCGACAATTGTGTTATTGCAATAAAAATTGCCTTTATAGCTGGCTACAAAATATAACAGTCTAATAGTAGAAATATATAGTTTCCCAAAACGGTTAGTTTCTATTCATGTCGAGTCGCAATTTCAATGAAAATTTGGTTAGAGCTGACCCGATTTTTCGAACTGTTCGCTCTATAAACGATTCGATTCGATTTTTTACTCTTTTACATGTGCAAAAAGATGAACGGGTAGAATTCTTCGTTTTAAATTTATCTATTAAACGCTTATACCTATAGACTGGGTCTACCTTATTTTAATTTTTCACGGCCTTTTTTTTCTTTTTAACTATTTTAATGACATGAATAGAGCAATTATTTTTACCGACACTTCGGCTAAGTTAACACCACTCACTGGTGTCTCATACACCGTAATTGATGATTTTATTTTTTATGGAAACATTGAAAAAGAAACAGTCGAAAGCAGGATTTGAACCCGCAACCTCCAGCGTACCGTGCCGGTGCTCTGACAACTTGACTCTACCTTCGTCTGTTCAATTTCAAGTTCCCTATTTTTATCTCTTTGAAGGAGATGCCTAGTGATATCAAATTGAATTTCAATGTTTCCATTAAAAACAAAATCATTGTCCAGGCACTAAGTGGCCATTAACATGTATAAAAATCATAATATAGGATCGTATTTGGTCTTGAATAAACTACAGCAGTAAAATTCCACATTATCACATTACCCTGGGTACTGCTTACTAGACCTTCTCAGCTCCATGCTAAACAAAAAATAAAATACGTACCAACGCAACGGTTCTGGACATTTAAGGGAATCAATAAAAACTTGAAGTAATTATACCTTACAAAGAAACTTGAATAAAAAACTTTTTATGAGCATGAGATTTGTGTTTCTAGACTTTTCAATGTCACGAGACTTCTCGATGTTGGGATAAAACGTACTAAATTGGAAAATGTTTTATTGAACTAATATATAAAAATAATATATAAAACATAGAGCTACAAAGAAGTACAACGTTACAGCCATTGCAATTACAGAGTTACATTCAAGCCAAGTTCGAACTTTCACAAAGACGTACTTATAATTATTATTGTGAGAATCGTTTACTATTGGAAGAATAGACGCACGCATATTAAAAAAATGCTTTTTCTTTTTAAAATATAAGGCTTTTGGGAAAATAAGGAAAAAAGTTTACACATTTTTTGACATAAAAAAATAATCAATCATTACTTTTACCTAAAACCACAATCACCTTTGAATAATTCAAGCCATATACCCCAAAAACATTGGCTTTCAGAAACTACTAAATTCATTAATTACACTTTTTTGCAGACTCAATCCAGCCCATCAAAATCTAGTCAATAATATTTTTTGGACATTATCTACGAAGAAAAAACACATCCACTCAGTTGTAGTCATCAGTAGAACGACAAGAACAAAAGAGAGGCGTGGCCCGGTCGTTTATCAGACCCATACACGGGCTCATTGCTCACTTCGCTTCACCAAGGTTCACTCTGTAATATATATTTTTTCACAATCTTGTCGCTGAGCACGCTACGAGATAAATGCCAAGTTCAAGGCTTACCCTCCTTTGCAAATTTAGAGGTGACTTTTTTTATTAAATTTGCATATTTTGCTGAAGTACGTTTATCGCGGATGTCAGTTACGGGTAGTATATGTTAAACTAGAAAAACGTCTCTGTTTTAAGGCGCCAGAGAGTAGATTTTTAGATGCCAATACTTCATACAATAAGTTAAACAACGCTTAAGCGAATGATGCGGTGATGCATTCAAACAAAACCTTATTCAAAAAAAAACAAGCCTTATGTTTAAATGACTTTCCTTACTTTATAATATGTATATCCTTCAGGAGTCTTTACGCATTCATTTTGTACAGTATTAGTTAATTTTTATCTTTTATTACCTAACCAATCTTAAGCCTTATAACTTAATCTAACAAGGACATTACTGTAATATCCATTTTATCAAGAATAGCATCCGCAATTAAGAAAATAGCCGTAAAAGTTTGTTTGCATTAATCGCCATTATCTTAAGTTAAATCATTGCCTGTGTTATCACATCCATAAATAACAGCCCGAATTATCTCTAAACATAATCGCTGATTTTCCGGTCGTGTTATTTCCTTTTGTGTCTACTACTCTCACACAAAAAATGTTTTCAACGCTTGCAAACTATGTTCGAATATCTTAGAATAGGGGTTTGAATAAAAACTGCAATACAACATTTGCGTAGAGTATGTTTGTTTGGAATTAAAATTTGAACTTTAAGAGAAAATACGCGTGACGTTTCGTTGAATTTAAGTAATTTCGTGGATTTTTTTATCGTCAACATACTTTAAAGCCTAATTGGTGGAAGGTCTTCACTGGAATTAAATCTCGTGGGATAATTATTCGGTGATCCCACATTTATGTAATGATTTTAATACAGATTGATTTGTAGAGGTTCTCTGGGCCGCTGTAATTTTGAGTTAGTCTCATTACACCTGCCGATACTATCAGAAAAAAACGCCGAATTAAGTACTCTACTGAACAAAAATGAATGGCTTTCGACGAAAAGAGAATCGACAATACTTTTCGGAATTTTAACAGGGACGTTTGTTTTATCGGACACTATAATCACTATCGAATTGAAATTTTACTCATTTCTTTTTCAATTCACCGTAAAAGATTATCGAAATATAAATTTATTTTCATACTAAAATTGGGGACTGACCAACTGCCTCGATGGCGTAACTGTACTGCTTGCGCAGTACATCTCTGGGGTCCTGGGTTTTGAATTCCTGGTCGGGAAAAGTGATATTGGGTTTTGTTGCTCAGTGTCATCCCCGTAGCCTAGAATATGTGCCCGCTATGTTGTTATGTCTTATCACATCGTAGGATGGAACGTACATGCCGTAAAGTTGATGCCCTGTTTGGACCTTTGCCTTCCCCTTCGGAGATAAAAGCTCGTTTTTTTTTTGTTTTTTTAAGTCTTCGATACGAAAATTTCCCAATTAAATGAAAATAGTACACGCGTATTTACGTTTTTTGATTTTCAATTATATAATTTCTTACCATTAAATATTTCAACATTTTAATCATTTTGTGAACTATTTTAAATTATTTTTTCAAATATTGCAATGAGTAAGAATAAACGCATATTTCTGTTTGATGCTCATTGTCCACTCGTATTCATTGAATTAATGCATTAATTATTCAGCTTAAATAAAATAAAAAAAAACATTATTTTTTAATACTCCACTCTTGCATGTAAATCGTAATAATATTTTTATTACTAACATTCGCTGTAAATTTGTCCTGAATGCTTTAAACATTGGATATCGGGTGGAATCTACACGCATTTTATTTTTTTATTTCTTGAGATAAAATCATTCATTAAGATTATCGGGTTAATGGTTGCACTAGCGTACTAAATGACTTGATTACTAGCTTATTGCATTTTAAACTTTTGATTCCATAATTTGTCCGCTATTCAATGGTTCCGGAAAGTTGAAACACATCATTTTCTTTTACACCACCGCGCCGCCTAAATGCCCAAAGCCAAAATTCTACTGTAACTATGAATTACACACAAGAAGCTTAATCTTATTTTCGTTGCATAATATGAGTTAGTCAACCTCTTTGTAGTCTATGATCTTGCCAAATTTGAGGATCAAATATGACATGCTTTCACTGCTGAAGTACGCTGTTGCTGAAAAAATACCTTGCAAATATTAAACTTCATTTAAGGATATACGTCGCATAAGTATAAACAGTAATCAACCTACTCTAATTTAATTATTAAGATCTTAATTTTCCTTACATCGTGTTCGTGTCACGAAATACCGCATAAAGGTCAATGTCGGCTCAAAATAACTCGACATGATGGCTTTATTACCGGCCATTTATATCGTCTGTCATTTATGATAGATATTCAGTATGGAAGGGAATTTAATACGCTTGTTAGCTACCTTATTACCGTAGATGTCTAATAGAACATCGTGAATGAAAACTGACACGGTACCTGTATCGATCTGATAGTTTACAGACACTCACGCCTTGTATACCGAAAGAGTAGGCAGAGGCGCAACTGGTTCCACCGACTTTTCGCCGATAGTTTACGTTTTGTGATAACAGCATATACAGATGAGATTTTTTTTCTAATTAGCTCTCCTTTGGGGCAATTTTGCAAAGTTCAAGTGAGACGGATATTCGTAGTGAAGTAAATACGAATAAATGGTCAACTCTTATTATATTTCTATTATATTCGGTGTAAAATATTTATTTCAAAGTACGTGTACTATGCTAACGTTCTATTTTAACTTTCACTCATTATGGTTTAGATAAGTATACGGTAATAGTTTTATACCATACTAGTGATTTGATTATTTGTTAAAAAATATGAATGTTAATTAGTTAATGGGCGCAAATATAA
This sequence comes from Lapara coniferarum, assembly GCA_949316025.1. Taxonomy (NCBI): domain Eukaryota; kingdom Metazoa; phylum Arthropoda; class Insecta; order Lepidoptera; family Sphingidae; genus Lapara; species Lapara coniferarum. The sequence goes on along the minus strand of OX438925.1, from coordinate 28,448,223 downwards.
CCTGTTTATAACATCAAAAGCACAAGTGATAAAATGTACACATGTATTGCGTCGCTTATTTTAATCATCTTAAATTTTAAACCTTCAACCAATAACTAATAGGTAATTAGTTGAATAATAAAACTAAAGATGGCGGCCATTACCTTCAATTATTATAACGTTTAATGTATATGACAACAAAAGTTTATGAAATACTAGCTTTTGCCCACGGCTCCGCCTGCATTAAAAAGTTTTTCCGGGATAAAAGTCCTGGTTAATATTTCCCGGGATAAAAAGTAGCCTATGTGTTAATCCAGGATATGATCTACCCGTGTGCCAAATTTCATCGAAATCCGTTCAGTAGTTTTTGCGTGAAAGAGGAACAAACATCCTTACATCCATACATCCATACATTCTTACAAACTTTCGCCTTTATAATATTAGTAGGATATTGGTTATTTTTAAAGAGTTGTATTAATAGGTATAACTTTAATTGGTCACCTCTATACCATATCATATCATGCTCAGAATACCACAACAACTAAACAAAACGCAGACAATTCATTTGTTTAATTGTTCAACATGAACCCATACGTCATTAAGTAAAGTTATATTGGACTAGTTAACATTCCCGACTTTGCTTGCGATAACTTAGTTCTCGCTCGGGAACTGCAACTTACCGCATGTCAGTGCAATTTTACACGAAACAACATAAAACGGGATAAAAACTATTTAATCATTTATTAATAATAATTGATGTTGAATGTCCCTTGGACGAAATTTCGTTATGTATAAAATATTACCTGAAAAATGGAGACGAAGCCTACACAAACAGAAAATACACTTAAATTGATTTCGGGAGTCATCATTTTAGAACTATGATATGTGTTCGGTAAGGTTAGTAGGTAGCCTTGAAGACTACAAATATTAGATGCTATCAACTGCAAAGCTGAGGTCTGGGGTTCGATCCCCGGGTCGGGCAAAGTGATATTGAGTTTTTCTATTCAGTATCAGCTCGGAGTCTGGAATTTGTGCCCGATATGGCGATAGGCTCGCCCCCTATCACATCATGGGACGGAATAATGGCGAAAAGTGGGTGCACTAGTTGCGCCTCTGCCTACCCCTTCGGGGATAACAGGCGTGAGTGTATATGTATATGTATGTATGTTAATCGTTGCGTAAAAATAAGGCCTTATCCACACGATTGACGTGCACTGTTAAAAATTGTCTCTATGAAAGCGTTTGCTTGTTTTTTTCTGGTTATACGTCCGTCTGAAAATATCAACTGCGGCTAAAATTGGACAGAAACCAGGAAAATTGTTTCCTAAACGCCCGCACATACGCCGCACGGGCTACAGCGCGCCGCATTGCAAAATTACGCTAAAGCACATAGGAGTCGCGTCGGGCCACGCCGCAACGCAATAATTGAATCAGTCAGCCGTTGGCAGCCCAAAGCGATAGATGTATAAAATTAACATTGCGTCAGTGATAAAAATAATAAAATTATTTGAGTCTATTCACTTACAATCGAATATTTACAATTTCTCATTCATTAGGTACATTCAGACACAAATGAATATATACCTATGCAGATGAAGATTAAAATAATATTTATTCAAAGATTAATGTCTTCCATTGAGTACTGACCATACATGCTTTTACACAAAAGGTTTGATATCAAAGTTAAATCTATTTGGGTATACTGTTATTCTTAAAAGAGATGAATCCTTGTATTCATCCAACACACATTAAGGCTCGTCGCATCGCAACGCATAGGTAACATCGCTGCAAAAATAAAAGCCTAGCAAGCAATCCACCAGTGCGTAGCAGCCCATTTGTAGTATGCGATAGTTCATCCTACTAATATTTTAAACGCGAAAGTTTGCAAGACTATATGGACGTATCGCACCTTTAGGATGAAAACGACACAATTCAAAAGATTGAAAATTGAGTTATCGTTATAAAATTACTTAAAACGAAATTCTCAATACAACAAAGGTTTAAATACAGCCATATTCCAACAGGAAAAGGACAAAACTTTTATTATATTTATATAAATAAGGGACTAGTTTTTAGTCATTTAAAAATGACAACTCAATTTTCTATTTTTTGAATTGTGTCGTTTTCGTTCTAAAGGTGCGGTATGTTTGTTACTATTTCACGCAAAAGTACTGAACGGATTTGGATGAAATTTGGCACACGGGTAGATCATGTGCTGGATTGACACATAGGCAACTTTATATCTCGAGAAATATGAAACGGGAATTTTATCCCAGAAAAACTTTTTAACGCGGGCGGAGCCGCGTGCTAAAGCTAGTTGATAATATAAGGGTGCCGATTTTCAAAAATTACTACCTTGAAGTATTTCTGAATTTCAATATGTATTAATATTCTATGACCGTAATTTCCTATTCTAAAAACAATGATCCCATAAAAAAACCCCAAATAATTAAGCACAATAGGTACAAAAATTCAGTGTTGCTAACAATAAACAAATGACGCGGCGATGTTCGCAAATTCGTGTGGCAACACAAGGCTGTTCCCAGGGAGATAACAGGAATAAATCCACAGAGTTCTGTTCTCATTTGTTACCCGACATTAATGGAAGTTTTTTTGAGCCTTCCTCTTTTTCACAGTCTTTTCATATTATTTTAATTGTCTTTGTTTTTAGCAAAGATATTTGTCAAAAACATCAACGAATTTCCCGCTAAATTACCTGTTTGAGCCTTATGAGGTTCGGGCGAAGGATAAAATTATATTTTCCTCTATACCTTTTAAGTGTCAACAAAATTATACCCTGAAGCTGACTTATAGTTAGCACTCCAATATGCACCCCGAAAAAGCCTATACCAATTTTATCACATATTGAAATATTAAAAAAAAAAAGTAACGCGGACGATACACTATTCCGACTTGACAAACAAACTATTTGAATGCCCAGGTCAAAAATAACGAATCGGTTTGAGAATTGAAATCAAATTGATTGCTGGGTTGCAGAATTCCTACGCAAATTGTAGTGTATTTATAATGTTATAGTTAAACAACTATTAAATCTAAGCATTGCTTTGCCTGTGTGATAAAACTAATATGAAAATGAACCAGTGTCCAATGCTGGAGAATAGGTTATAAACAAAGTATATATTATTAGGTCTCTTAAACCAGCGGAGGTCATGCCCGCGAGCGGAGCCATAAGCAACACCTAGTCCTTCCTTCTTTACATATACTATCTTACTAATCCTTCCTACTAGTCCTACTATCCTACTAATATTATAAAGGCGAAAGTTTGTAAGAATGTATTGATGTCTGGATGTATGGATATTTGTTACTCTTTCACGCAAAAACTACTCATCGGATTTCGATGAAATTTGGCACGTAGGTAGATCACGTCCTGGATTAACAGATAGGCAACTTTTTGTCCCGGGAAAATGTAAATCAGGACTTTTATAACGGAAAAACTTTTTAACGCGGACAGGCTCTGTCCAGAGCCGCAAGCAAAAGCTAGTTATTAATAAAACAAAATCGCCCGCCGCATCTGTTTGTCTGAACGCGATAAACTCAAAAACTACCAAGCGGATTTCCATGAAATTTAATATGGAGAGGTTGAAGCCCTGGGAATTCCATAGACTACTTTTTATCCTATAAAAACTCAAGTGGGTGAAGCCAGGAGTAAAAGCTAGTGAGTCATAAAAAACAATTTCTTCCAACAAAATAAAATATAAAGCCCCAACGTCAAAATTAACACAACGAAAAATGAACATCAACTTTTTATTTTTCTTACGCGATACAAAACTGCCGTTTGGAATTTTTCATTGCTGTCGAATGATGCACATTCAGAAACTCGTACCGTCACAATAAAAACGAACGGCCGCGTCGTAAAAAGGGTTGAATTTATTGATTCGTATTGACGATGACTTGATCGCCTACATGTATGGATTTTATTACTTGATATGAAGGGGCTGTTATGCTGTATACAAAACAACTGTATAGTATATAATAAACAAGTCGCTATGGATATAGATATAACACTAAACAGACACGGCAGAATTGAGGCTCTGTGGCGCAGTAGGAAAGTGTTAGACCATGACTTTGAAACCGTATAGAAATAAGTGTTATTACGAGTCTGACTTCTGGTTGTGTTGGATCTAAAGGACTTCTATAGTTACTGATACTATTCAAAATTAAAATAAATATAAATTATACCAGCCCTGTATTATATACTGTCCCACTGCTGGGCACGGCCCTCCTATACAACTGAGAGGGTTTAGGCCTTAGTCCACCACGCTGGCCTAGTGCCGGTTGGTAAACTACACATACCTTCGAAATTCTTATAAAGAACATCTTAGGTATGCTGGTTTCCGTTAAAGCGATAATAATTCGGTAATAATTATTGTTAAACAATACACACGTAGCTTTGAAAAGTTAGAGGTGTGTGCCTTGGGTTTTGAACCCCCGTACATTGCCTCGGCAAACCGTTCCTTTCCCAACTAGGCTATCGTCCGCTAACAATTTAAAATTACTTGTGGTGTTTTTTAGTTGGTAATTAATTTCTGTAATCATATAATGATTACCCCCAAATAGATTATAACACCAATAAATAACGCAAAGCCGTTTAAGAAGCTCATTATTGGCTCACGACTCGCGTCTAATCTAATTAATTTACCCTTGATTAAATATAAGCCTCGTCGTGACTGCGAAAGGTTTACACCTTCCCGCAACTAAGATTGACAGATGACTATAAGGATATGCATGGTGTAGAGTATTATACACAAGCATTATACGCATATGCGTTGGTTTTAAATATTTGGCTTTAGATATTTTACACATTGGCTGAAAATAGGGCTGCCATCATCTAAATTGCCGACGCCGGATAAACACGGCAATTAATCCCGGACATTTGGGCGAAATATGTGTATTTCCCCGGACACCTCTGAAAAATATTTTGCCGTTCCTTCTTGAATGCGGGGAAATGCATGAAGTTTTAACTAAGATTTATTTCAATTTGTCGCTCATCTATAAAAAATGGATTTCCCCTGACAACAAAAGTGTCCGGGTTTTCCCCGGACAATTTTTAAAACCCCGGCCGGACGGCCCCCGGACGCCCGTCAAACTAGGACAAATCCGGGGAAATCCGGATGGATGGCAGCCCTAGCTGAAAAGATATCTGAATTCAAGCCTAGTGTGATTGATGTTGTTACGCTGTAAGAAATAAAATGCTGTTTTTATCACTTTAATGATTTCAATACTTAAAATGTGATAAAAATACTGCATACATTTAAAACTATAATATGATTTTCAATAAATTATTTTATCCTTTCATTTTGCAGCACTTGATATCCAAAACACACAAGAATTATGAAATCATAAGTATATCGAGACACGCGGCAGCGTGTCAAGCCAAGCAAAAAAAAAAATCGAAGCTGCCTAGTGTAGTTTCACCCGAACCATTTGGAGCGACTTTTGACGCCTCCATAACTCAAAATCTATTTAACGTAAATACCTGAGATTTGGCTTATGTATTAAACCCCCTCAAGTTAACTAGAATCCCAAATTTCATAAATATAGCTCAAACGGTCATTGAGATACTAACATCTAAAAATCGGCATTTTTATCACTGACTGACATATAGATCAAAAACCTAACCCACTTCCAGATGACTTAGAAAGTTGAAATTTGGTGTCCAGATAGGTAATTGTATGTATACAAAGGAAAAAAATCTGAAAACAGTGTATTTTTAAGATTTGTAAAATTTTCCAAGCAATCGGAAAATCTGCATACTATCTATAAATTATCTTTAAAATAATGTACGTTTAGGCGTACACGTCCATTGATGCTTTATTTTAATTTAAATACTATTTACCTTGATCCATTAATTACGTATCCTCCGTATTAGGGCACCACTTTTGCTTGAATTTTTTTATAAATTTTCCGACTTTAGACAGAGCTGTTGTGGGATACGGCGGTAGGTTCATATAGATACGTTATAGACATCAGCAACTCGTGCCCACTGTTCAGTCTTTTATATTATATATTTACTTCTGTTCCGAGCGCAAATTAAAAATTTATGATTTCTACAATGTTTATTTACATCTTAAGACGTTTATTATTTTGACATGAGATGACATTGTACATTCTATCATAATACTTGCGAATCATAGTAATTATTAAATAGAGGTTTTTATACCAAGAGGACTTCATTGCGTGCACATAGCAGAACGATGAAGCGGTTTACGGCTTTTAATACATTGTTTATTTTCTTTCCAACATAAGTAACTTCATAAATATTGCGCAAAGGTAACTTCTTACGTAATTGTTTTAATATCTTAACTCAATATTTTAATAAATAATATCTTTACAAAAAGTAATGATATCCCATCAAAAACATAAATGTGAAATGTAGTAGCCAAGTCTAATATTAAGAATATGCGTGCTGGTCGACTTCACGGACAAAAGAATTGAAATCTTAATGGTTGCCAAGCCTTGTTTCGGGTGGTACGGATAGAGGAGTCGGCCGTGTGTCACTATTGTGACAACTGCCCAATGGACACGGCCCAACATACGTTGGAGTGTTGTCCAGCCTGGGATGAGGAGCGCAGCGCTCTCAGAACAGTCGTTGGAGAAGACCTCTCGCTGCCGGCCGTGGTCGCTTCCATGGTCGGCGGCCGGGAGGCCTGGCAGGCGGTGGCCCACTTCTGCGAGGCGGTCCTCTCGCGGAAGGAGAGTGCCGAGAGGGATCGCCAGCGCAGTGGTGATCCCTCCCGCCGCCAGACGAGACGTAGGAGGCGTCGGGTGGACGACTGACCGACGTCTCCCGCCCTGTGGATTGGGGGCGTTTGGAGAATTCCACCACGGTATCCCCTGCCTGTCGTAAAAGGCGACTAATAGGGGCCTCCGGGGGTCACGGGTGGGCGGGACGTGCCGCCCACCCATTAGTCTAGCCAACTTCTGTGACCCCCGTGATGGACATGTCCGAGGCAGCGTGTCTCACGCTGCCTCGGACACCAAAAGGCGGACACGCTACGGTGTTTCGGGGGCTTCTGAGCCCACGCAACAAAAAAAAGGACCGCAAAAACGCGGTACGCGCAGGGGCGGTTGCGGACGACAACTTAGACGTGAGTCGGAGGAAGCCCGCAGCCGTCCCTCATGAGCCGAAGATGGCCATATAAAAAAAAAAAAAAAAATGGTTGCCAAGCCTTGTAGATAATCATGAAAATTATTTATAAGAACACAATCCATTCTAAAATAAATTTAAACTAATATTTCTTTGTTTTCCTGCTACGACAATGTATGATATTTAAAAATATAATTTCTTAAATTTGAATAGTCGAATTATTTACACAAAGCAGATAATTTAGTATAAATTTAAGCTCAAGATTTGTCTTGGCTGGAAAAAAAAATCCACACTTGCAAGGGTGAATATAAGGTCGCTTTTTACACAATAACACAAAAATATCACAATTTCTGTGGAGCACCGCTTAATGTCACTATCGTAGTATGTAATGACAGCGATCGCAAGTCACATAGGTTTTAATAAAAGTTTATGACCAGCTGCGCATATATGACCAACGAAGGGTTCGCCTGGTCATCCCATCTCCTTTGCATTGCTAGATACTCAAAGAGTTTTTTATATCATTATAGACCGGTAGGTACGTTCATATGAAAATATTTTGTACTAGTAGTGCTCGCGGCCCCGCCCGCGTAAAAAAGTTTTCCGGGACAAAAATATTTTCCCGGGATAAAAAGTAGCCTATAGCACTTAGGAGTTATGTAGCTTCCTATTAGTGAAAGAATTTTCAAAATCGGTTCAGTAGTTCCTGAGATTAGCGCGTTCAAACAAACATACAAACAAACTCTTCAGCTTTATAATATTAGTATAGATAAGTCAACCAGAAATAAACTGCACAAGATTAGAATAAGAATTACATATATCGTCTTCTATTATTCCACAAAGGTTCCTTAAATATTGACAAAATAAAATTTACCCCTGTCAGATGTAATCGAAATAGCGAGTTATGAAATTGGATACTTTATTCTCAAAGAGGTTTACATACTAATGGATTTTACTTTACGCAAAGCAATATCTTTGAGTTCGCAAAACAAGACTTACCTAGAATTGTTATTGAGCTGACTGCTTCTATTTTGATACTAAAGTGGCTCAAGCGCTTGCTCTATATAATTTTGGTGCTTTATGAGGTAATAACTAAAAATGGGATAAAAGGAAAATTATACGTCTCATGCAGAATATCTGATGTTACATTTTATTTAAATAATATAAAGATACCGACTTAGTTGTTTGTTGACCTTACGTTTAAAAAAACAAATACAGTAAAAACTAAACAATATAGCACGTTAGAAATCTTGTGTCTTAAAACGTCTTAAATCGAGTTGGTAGGACTCATTGATATCCAACTACATAAACATTTTAAGCTAACACGAGATTTTTTGTCTTCACTAAACTTATCGACAGGTTCTACGACAAAAACTGTAACTCGCAAATTGGTCCGCGACCGGGCGTCAAAAGTTCCGCGACGCCTTCCGTCCGCATAGTAAACAATTTGCATAATATAACGTTATCACCCATATCATGATATTTGGCTCAATGTTACTTTCAGTACGATCCTATCCTAAAGAATTTACGATTGCCAAGGGAAAAGAGCCAATTCTGCGTATAGAGCGAATTGAATTATATTTGTTGTTCCCATGTTCTATTTATTGGTGTGTTTGTAATATTTATAATTTATTGTGTGAAAGCAACTTCGTATGTATATTTAATTTCAACAGACTGTTGTTTAAGATATGATTTCATATCATCATCATCATCGGACATATGACGTCCACGGCTGTACATAGGCCTCCCCCAAAGATTTCCAGATGGGTCTGTCAAAAGTGGCCCGCATCCAGCGCGTTCCTGCGGCCTTTACCAAGTCATCGGTCCATCTTGCAGGTGGACGGCCGACGCTGCGCTTGTCAGTAGGTACGTGTTCTCCACTCGAGAACTTTTTTGCCCCATCTGCCGTCAGTTCTTCGAACTATGTGCCCTGCACATTGCCACTTCAGCTTGCTTATCCGTTGGGCTAAGTCAGTGACTTTCATATACTTAGTAAAAAGTAGGGTAATTACTTATTGAAATATCCCTTTTCCTCTACAGTAAAGTTGAGCCATGAATAGATCATTGATGATCATCATCCACATGTTTTCCACTCTTGAGCATAGGACTCTAAGGATTTCCCGATGGAGTCAAAAGCGGACTGCATCCAGAGTGTTCCTGCGACACTTATCAAGTCATTCAATTACCACTAATTACTCAACCAAATAGATTTATCAGCATTGACGCATAATCTAGCCCATTCAACCCATTCGCACATATAACAAAAGCTGTAAACAACATGAAAATGAATTGTTCGTTCAATTCGCAGGGTTATTTCGTAGTCTACGAACGGTCTGACGCGTAACCTGATGTCGCTGACGCCATTAAAACGGAATAATGAAACACCTGCGGTTTTCGTCTCCACACACGGATGTTCAACTACGTGGTGTGGTAAATGATTTTTGTTAATGTTATCTTGATTTTAATTTAAATTTAATAGTAAGTTTACGCATAATGGTACATAGGATGAATAGATTTACGGAGATTTCACACTTTGAATATTAATTTGTATCTTAAAACAATGACTGATAGACAATGCACAACTTAAATTGTTGTGTCTAGGAGTTCCTTGCGCAATTTTGGGTTGAATCTTATGGACATAAGGATACCTTAAATAACTAGTACTATTTTTTTTTTCTTATTTTTCGGGGGGAAAAAGTGCGTTATCGCTACTACCATAGTTGAGTGTTAGTTATGTTTATGTGTAAGAATTATGTTGGTTTCACCGGTCTTATGACCATCCGGTATTGGCGTATTTGAAAATATGAGATGGGCCGTACATGAATGAGGAATGTGGATTGCTGCAGTTCATTAGAACTAATACACCTAGCGTAATACTAGCGATATAGATAATGCTATCATTACTATTCACGATAACACGCCAAATAAATTTTCCAAATCGCTTACAGTCCAAGTGTACCCTCCGCTTGTGTTGCCAATTTATAAGTCCATATTGGTAAAGTTAGAATCCTAGAATCATTTAATACTTTGTATATGACATGTGAACATACTTTTTACGATTACGTTGGCTAATATTGCCCGTGACGGAGAACGACTCACAACCGCTTGAGGGCACGCTCCCGCCCAGCTAAAAAACGTTGGGGGTCACGGGTGGGCGGGAGGTGTCGCCCACCTATTAGTCTAGCCAACTTCTGTGACCCCCGTGATGGACGGCAGCGTGTCTCACGCTGCCTCGGACGCCAAGGGCGTCCTTCGGTGTACGGGGGCTTCTGAGCCCCCGCAACAACAGGAGAAGGACCGCAACAGCGGTACGCGCAGGGGCGGTTGCGGATGACAACTTAGACGTGAGTCGGAGGAAGCCCGCAGCCGTCCCTAATGCGCCGAAGATGGCCATTAAAAAAAAAAAGCTAAAAAATGTATATGCAGCAAAAATCAAAATGCAGTAGAGCGTCGATTATCCGAACTAATTGGAGGACATGAGTGAACGAAAAAATGTTTTTTTGGATAATGGAACTGCATCGATTTAGCTATATATTATATTTATGTACAGGTGAATGAAAAACAAATTTACATTTATAACATTTTTTTTGTTGATTCCTATTTTATGACAAACCAGTTGTGCTCACGCCTCCGTCCGCGTGAAAAAGATTTTCCGGGATAAAAATATTTTCCCGTGATAAAAAGTAGCCTATAGCACTCAGGAGTAAAGTAGCTTCCTATTGGTGAAAGAATTTTCAAAATCGGATCAGTAGTTCCTAAGATTAGCGCGTTCAAACAAACAAACTCTTCAGCTTTATAATATTAGTATAGATAATAATTAATATAAAAAAGTGCAGACAGTCTTGTAAAATATACACACAAGCTACGAGTAACGCTTAAAAAATCTTTGAGCGGTGCGGAGCGGCGGCAAGTCCGGTGGCCATAGTAGTTGAGATAAGCGGTCTTTCGGTTGATCAAAGTTCGAATAATCGACGCTCCACTGTATATGCAGTGTGGTCCTACAATACTAACGAGGTGGGTTGTAGTATTAATGAATCATAGTTTAAAAAACTAAAAAACACGCTTTTTAGAAGATCCAACTAAAAAATAGAAAATAAAAGTTAGAAAATTTATATTAACAATAGTGCAAATAAGAAAAATTTGTATTTTATTGTAAAAAAAAGAATGCCAAATTGCGATTTAATCAGACGTTTTAAAGTTTCCCTTACATAGGTACATACATACGTCTGAAGCTAATAAAAGCGTGTTAAAAACGACGCCTCTTCGTGTGTTAAAGATCTTTGGTATAGGTGAGATTTCCTCGAGCCTCGCCGCCGCTTTGTTCCCCGGGGTGGCCGTACAAAGGGGCGTTGCACAAATAATTATGTGCATACAATTACTTCCTAAGCGTTTGTTCATAGTTTTAGCTCGAGGCCGTGGTTTTCTCTATTCATGTTATTTCTTTATTGAATTTTTCATACGTGAGTTTAAAGGACTTGTATAATAATTTCAAAACATTTTAGTGTTAAACGTATTTAGGAATAATCACATATCAAAGTTTGCTAATATATACCGTTGAAAAAACGTAAAAATGGGTTTCAATTCGAGTGACAAATCATATCTCATTAAATCCACATACAAAATAATAATATTACTTCTTGGTCTTGTCATTATGTTCATGGCCAGAAATATACTTAAAAAAATATTATTAAATAATTAACAATATTCAAATATCGAATAACAAAATTCAGGTTTTTTTTCATATTTAATTAAAATAATCCTCGAGTTGTAAACCGGCCACACATTTATTTCAAAGGCTCGCTGTCCTCGTTCTCACCACTTACTTTTTTGACATTGACACAGACCACAATTAACTATGCCCTCACACTTCGCTTTCTCAGGATCGTAAGTGCCTTGCCATGTAGTTACACCAACGCGTAATAAAGTCTGACAATATAATTACAGCCATACTAATTAACAAATTACAAATACAAATTTCTAGAACAACTCGCTAAGGAAACAAGTCTACGCGACTGAATGTGGTACAAGTGGTATATTCGGTTAATCGTAACACCAAAACGTAGGCAAGAGGTATAATTATGTTTGGTCACTGCGCTCGTCATCCTGAGACATAAGATGCTAAGTCTCATTATGTCCTGTAGTTACACTGGCTACAATGTCCTTCAAACCGAAACACAACAATACATGCACACTGCTGCTTGGCTGTAGAAATAGACATTGCCTTGTTACCCACCCAGACGGACTCTTACAACATATGAGAGAACTACTACCAGTTGATTATTTATAAATAATATTAAATACAACACTTTATTATGTTTCCACGAAACCGCTTCATCACTGATTAAAAAGCATAATTATTTTTATCAAATTTTTGATGGGTGGCACGGTACATACATACACTCACGCCTTTTATCCCCGAAGGGATAGGCAGAGGCGCAACTAGTGCTCCCACTTTTCGCCATGCGTATTGCGTCCCATGATGTAATAGGGGGCGAGCCTATCGCCATATCGGGCACAAATTCCAGACTTCAGGCTGATACTGAATAAAAAAATCTATTAACATTTTGCCCAACCTTGGGATCGAACCCAATACCTCAGCATCGCAGTAGTACGGTAATACAACATCGCCACCAAGGCGGTCATGGTGCACTGTCAATAAAAAAATGGTAAATAGGTCGTTCTGACGAGTTGTTTTCTATTCGTAAATAGCGCAAGGGAAACTCAGACGCGTTTCCTCTCAGTAGTTACTACAGTAGTAGTGGATAGTATAGTTATGCTCTAGTATAGTATAGTGTGTGTTATACTATAGCCTAGTTATACTAACCACCACTACAGCTGTAACTTTTTCTGACAAATAAATACAAATTAATAAGTTGGATTAACAACAATTTAGGGGAGGCCTATGCTCAGCAGTGGAGGTCATGACTGATGATGAATAACACAATATTCTCAGTTCAGCGTAATAGTCCCCGTTAAATTTATATTTCATGAGTACAATATCGCGCCGCTCCAGCCCGAAATATGCATACGAAATAAATAAATTCATTGACTTGCTCAAAGACGGTCAGCGAACAAAATAGAGTCCGGGTTTTCCGCTGTTAATAAAGGGAAGGTTACGCATCGGTGTAATAAGCCGCCTTCATAAGTCGGGCGTAACTCTAAGAGCTGTCGGGAGCGCATTGTGCGCCCGTATTAACGACGAACGCACAAAAGACTACGGTCGTATATCAAACTAACGTCACTCCAATGTCTTCCTTCCTTACAGTTACACTTCCCGGGCCGCAAGAAATGGCCTTTTTTTATTGAGCATTTAGTAGAGTAAAATTATGGTACGTAAAATTCATTCGTAAAGAATCGAGCGTTATTTGTAGGCCTTTATGTAAGGTTCGAGTATCTTATCTTCCCGTATGCATAGATCGAGAGATTTCGTTTTCTACGTTACATTATAATAAAAATATACGCGATTCATGACTATTATTTCCTTTGTATGGTTTGAATGGATTCCCTTTATTCTATCGTTATATATTTTATGAAGCACACGTTGCGGCTCTAAGCTTTTTATGTACGGTAGAGATTGTTTTATATTACACAATATCTTTTATTGTTCGCTATACTATTTAATAGTCAACTGTATAACAAGCCATATTCTTTTAAAAAACGAGCTATGTGGCTCATAACATATCTATACTAATATTAAAAATCTGAAGAGTTTGTTTGGTTGAACGCGCTAATCTAAGGAACTACTGAACTGATTTTGAAAATTCTGTCACCAATAGGAAGCTGCATTACTCTTGAGGTCTATAGGCTACTTTTTATCCCGGAAAAACTTCTTCACGTGGGCGGAGCCGCGAGCACAAGCTAGTCTATACTGATATTATAAAAAGGAAAGATTTGATTGTTTGTATAAGCTCCGAAACTACTGGACCGATTTTAAAAATTCTTTCACCAATATAAAGCTACATTATCAGCGAGTAATATAGGCTACTTTTTAACCCGGGAAAAATAAAGCGGCACTTTACCCAGCATTTTTTTCGGAAGCCGTCATGGCCAACCCACTATACCGATTTCGATGAAATTTGGTAGTGAAATAGTTTTACACCCTGGAAAGGACCTAGGATACTTCTTATCCCAGGAAAATATAAACTAACCAAAAAAAAATCGTTTTCTGCGCGTGGAACCGCAAGAAAACAAGTATGGAGATAGTTTGAGATTCAAAGAAGGAAATAGGCTACTTTTATCCCAGAAAAACATACACCGGGAATTTTATCCCGGATTTTCTCTTCTCGCGGTTGGAGCCGTAACGACCACAAAACCAGGGCGGGCCGCTATTTTGTTGTAATTTAACAATATTTCATTGTAAATTAACCCAATGTTTTTACAAGAAGTATTTTATCGTATTCAAGGTCGTTATACCGATCGCACACTGTTCCTATATACCTACACTAAACATGCTATAAGAAAATATATTTTTTTTGCATTGAAAGACAAGACGAGAATGCCATTTGAATGATGGTAAGCGATACGACCACCCATTAACAGTAGCAACACCATCTAGCAACTTGACTTAAAAAGTAGGTACTGTGTGGCATTCCACTGCGCTCGCCATCCTGAGATATAAGATGTTAAGTCTCATTATGTCCCGTAGTTACACTGGCTACAATGTCCTTCGAACTGAAACACAATAGTACATGCACACTGCTGCTTGGCGGTAGAAATAGAAATTGCGGTGGTACCCACCCAGACGGACTCTTACATATGAGAGATCACCAGTAAATCATTCCGGCTATTGTCAATATTCGTACCGTGTTCACCGTTCAATCGAGACGTTTCAACATCCCAATGATTTAGCCTTTTATATTCTAACTAGCTTTTGCCCGCGGCTCCGTCCGCGTGAATGAGTTTTCCCGGGATAAAAGTCCCGCTTTGTATTGTCCCGGGATAAAAAGTAGCCTGTGTGTTAATCCAGAACATGATCTACCCGTGCGCAAAATTTCATCGAAATCTGTTCAGTAGTTTTGCGTGAAAGAATAACAAACATCCTTACATCCATACATTCTTACAAACTTTCGCCTTTATAATATTATTAGGATACTAAATACACTAATGATAGTTGCACATCAACCGACTAACTCTTACACAAATAATTCACTGTGCAATCGTTTCGAAGGAATAAATTAACCAAAGCGCAATTGGTACACACACACATACACTCACGCCTTTTATCCCCGAAGGGGTAGGCAGAGGCGCAACTAGTGCGCCCACTTTTTGCTATTGGTATTCGTTGCAATAACACACGCTATAACACCATTTTCACACTAACCTTCGCCGTTTGCACGACGGAATCGAGATCTCGACCGTACTTCTTGTTACTTATAAACGAAAACATATTAAAATAATATTATAATATGACATTTAACCCCTACGAACACTGATGTATTAAAAGGTTTTTTAATACATCAATGCTTACGAATGAGAAGTGTTACGGGTCTCCTAAATATCAGACATCCAGCTACAAGACGGTCGATGGCCCGAAATGATCCCAAGCTATTTCGGAGTTACGGCGTATACCCTACGTTATTTCAGATAGACATCAAAGGTCTTCGGACCGTTGATTAACTATTTTCTGGAGACTGTATTGTCAGTCATTTTCTATAAAAAGAAGCTGAAACAGTATGATGAGAATGTAACATAAGATATTAATTTCGAAAATATATTCATTTAATTCTATACAATGAATACGATTCGAAACGGAATAAATACGAAATACTAATCTGAACCAACTTATTATTCAGATTGAAGCAGATTCTAGGTATTGAGTTGGGCCCATATCAGACTTCCGATAAATTCCATAATTGGACAAGTAATTGTAGTGTACTAGGATACTGCAGCAATGCTTTGATATATTACTTTTGTTGTGAGCCGCGGTCTCGACGAGTAGTGTTCATAATTTGATTAAAGATTTATTGTATTCTGAGTAATATTGTGTATCCAGGAAAACTGAGAGGTGGAAAGTAAAATTAATGTGAAATGTAATCACATATTGAGTATAAACCGTTATTGTTCTGTAAAATGTTTCTGTCTCCATATATTTTTGTGTATTGCGTACGCGTTACGAGTACGATTTGCACGCTGAGGTCATGGGTTCGAATCCCGGGTCGGGCCAAAAAAACTTTGTGACTGGGTTTTTCCATCTTAAAAAAAATACTCAGTCGCAGCTCGGAGTCAGGAAGTTGGCGGTGTGATACCCCCGTGCCTCGGAAAGCACTTAAAGCCGTTGGTCCTGCGCCTGATCTCTCTCCGGTCATGTCGGATTGCCGTCTCACCGGACTATGAGAGTGAAGGAATAGCGAGTGCACCTGTGTATTGCGCACACACTTGTGCACTATAATATCTCCTGCGTACCTAGCTGATCTCCGTTGAGATTGGCCGCCGTGGCCGAAACTGGCTAGGAGGATTTTATATTTTGACCCAAGCGTCCTCACATCGGGCGACCGAACTCCGGACTAGGGAGATGAAAATACTTCTTTATGGGCCCCCCTACGCGACGATGCTTGGGTCAAAATATTACTACGTACTTAAACGGCAAAGATACTTTTATTATTTTACTTTTACTACTTGATGCTGCAGCATCAGTTCATGTTGAAAAATATTGCCGAAATCACAGTACGCCAAATCTAAAATCCATCAGGCTTCTTAAGTTGGAAATGAGCTGATAATCTTCAAACCCCTTTTTTCTTTTTATTTTCTATGGTATTGAATGACGAGATGAGCAAGACATTCGCTTGATGTTAATTCCATGATGTTAAGCGATACGACCACCCATAAACAGTAGCAACTCCATCCAGCACCTTAAGTTACAAAGTACTATGTGGCATTCCACTGCGCTCGTCATCCTGAGACATAAGATATTAAGTCTCATTATGTCCAATAGTTACACTGGCTACAAAGACTGGCCTGAACAGATCTTTATAAATTATGGCTAAGATCCATCGCGATCACATCAGCTTTCCAAGAAAAAAACCGCGTCAAAATTGGTCGTTTAATAGCTACGATGCTACAGACATACATACAGATACACACTCTAAAGTTATAAGTTATAAAACCCCTCTTTTTCTGTTGGGGGTTAAAAAGAAACTAAACCACCAGCCCAACAATCATCTATTAGTATGTTCCAAGACATATTGATCCAATGTTTGATCAAAAACTTTTCAAAGTTACTCCAACATGCATATTAAGACTAATAAATCACGTCACCATTCGCAATACGTCTATAACTTAAACAATTTCGTCTAAAAGACAACAAAGGCACAATTGTTATCCGTCGGCTGAAAATATTTATTTTACCCCGGCTGGAGTTCCTAACTTTGCTAATGACTCCTTTCGCAAGAAACTTCGCTGCTTGAACCGTTTTTCCTATCTATTTAAACAAACGGCTTCGTTGACGCCAAATTGTCATTCATTTTTGTGTTTTCAATCTATCAATCATTACAATTCCCAAAATTAAAATTATCAAGAAAGAAAGTTACTGTCTTCGACTTTTTATCTACACTTAGCAAAAGTACTAAATACTGACCCTCAGTAACATTATTATGTAACAGTAATATAGCCCAGCGGATTAGCAAGCTGAAGTGGCAATGGGCAGGGTAGATAGTTCGAAGAACTGACGGCAGATGGGGAAAAAAGTTCTCGACCACGTACTGGTAAGCGCACGTCGGTCGTCCACCTGCAAGGTGGACAGAAGAGTTGATAAAGGTAGGAGGAACTCGCTAGATGCAAGTCGCTTTTCACAGGTCCGTCTGGAAATCTTTGGGGGAGGCCTATGTTCAGCAGTGGACGTCATATGGCTGATGATGATGATGAATATCGTCGAATCACAATCAGAGACTGATGTTTTTTTTTTTTTTTTTTTTTATGGCTATCTTCGACGCATTAGGGACGGCTGCGGGCTTCCTCCGACTCACGTCTAAGTTGTCGTCCGCAACCGCCCGATGTTGTAGGTATATTTAGATTTATAGACTCTGTGTGGATAAAGTAATTAGGTAAATTTCGAGATTAAGAGACTTTTTACCCCATGATGTGGATTTATTCCGAACGCTACAGTAAACACAGAGATAATCGGACAAAGTACAGTGCATCCCCTAGCAGGAAACTAGTCACGAAGATCCTCTCAGTTGCCACTTTTATATGATGTTCTATAGTATAAGTAAGTAAATGTTAATCCTCTAAGCCGCATTACTAATTATTTTTATAAAATGCTTATAAATGAGTTTTAGAATATTCATTTCATTAATAAAAAGCTGGAGGTATCAGATCATAAAACAATTAGTACAGCGCATTAAACAAATTAAAAACACATAATGCCGAGTAAAAGGTTGTTAGAACACATAAAAACTCCCTTAATCCCTAGAGGTTAGATTCGAGACAAATTATAAATAGTTGCACTACACTTAATGAGTTTTTCCAGCGGGATTATATTTTAAGCTAACTCAGCGATGATATTTTTTGCACAATTATTCAATTGCACAGCCTACGGGATTAAGCCAAGGATTAATTAACAAACCAATTGTTTCGTGCGACTTTTTATCAACCGTTTTAATATTTGTCTAAAAAATACTTACTAATGACGTGTCTGAGTTGAATTGTACCCAGAATTTAAATACACATTGCCGATAATTAACTGTAATGGCTAGTTCCACAGGTTTCAAGTAAATTTTATTTGACAGTTTCGTATTAAACTGCTAATGTAGACACTAGATAGTACGTAATATTTTATGACCACTGATTGGAGAACACAATTAGAGTGTGACTGCTATGTTTAGTCGACTTATGCATTTATGAGACACGCAGCATTTATTCAGAAGTTGTGAAATAGCTCAAACTGAATATTTTTAAAGACGGTACGCACGTAAAACTAAATTTAAAGAGCCAAGCCTTACGTAGGTGTAATATGTGGGTGACTTGAAAATGCCTATGGCATATCTTTACATCATACATATACATACATACATATACACTCACGCCTGTTATCCCCGAAGGGGTAGGCAGAGGCGCAACTAGTGCACCCACTTTTCGCCATTATTCCGTCCCATGATGTGATAGGGGGCGAGCCTATCGCCATATCGGGCACAAATTCCAGACTCCGAGCTGATACTGAATAGAAAAACTCAATATCACTTTGCCCGACCCGGGGATCGAGCCCGAGACCTCAGCTTTGGAGTCGTACTGTAATACAACTACGCCACCGAGGCAGTCTAGTCTTTACATGATACATGAAGCGTAATAAATATATAAGCTTAATAATCTCACAAATATCTCAAGCAACTCAAGTAATCGCAGCTCAAATCTATTGGAGCTGAAAATTAATCACTAATTACAGGCAAAACAATTTGAACTGGACTACTTCAAGTCACAACAAAGTTGTATGAAATTCTTACGATAAGGCATACGGGCCGAGGCAGTAGGCCAAGTTTTCGCAAACTTACCAGAGGTGAAGATATTCAGTCAGTCGTACTTCGATAAACTACCTTTTGTGTTCCATTGTGCTTTATAACGATAATCCTGCCGCACAATGGCCCGACATACTACTGAAATACGGGCCGCTTTCAACAAACTTTCGCACGATACATTTTTGACTAGAAATGTGCAGCAATTTCGCTCGTTTTATTACCCGACTGTGGCGAAGATGAGTTATGGATTTAGGGTTTGTATGTCCATCTGCTGCCTTTTAACTTCTAAATAATTTATGTCGTTTGAACAAATGATGATAATATTAGGCTAAGTAAACAAAAAATTAAAAAATTTGAATATTGTTAGGATTCAGTTATTTGTAACGGTATTTGTAACGTACTGACAAGTACTGACGTATTAAAACCAGTCTAAATTTCAAATGAATTGTGGAAGTGGTAGTTGGGTGTATAAAAAGGGTGCCATATCGATGCTCTCGCTCATTCGCTCTCTTTCGCGCTCAGTCTCGCAGTCGATCTCAGTGGCAGTTGAGAAGTTTATCATTGACTTTCATACTGGTCGGTTAGTTGCAGATGTCTTGGAAAAATATTTGTTAAATGTCTTTATATAAAACCAGAGATAAATGTTTATGTAAAATCAGTGATAAATCGTTTTTATTTAAATCCTAATCGCTTCAGTTTCTAACAATATAATAATTATATTATGTTCGTTTTACTGCCGAATGAGCAATGTAAAAGCAATCGGTGTTTTTCGCTATTCTTCCCACATGAGGGATCTTTCCAGCCATAAATATCTTACTGTGTACTTTTCTGGCATGAGATGTTTGTATTATGTATTATAATTGTCTTTAGTATTGACTCTAAATTCCTAAACAGTCCTAAAGTCAAAGAAACGTCAACAACTATGCCACAAATAAAACAATAACTTTAATTATTAGTATCTTCAGTATTACATACGCATACTCACGCCTGTTATCCCCGAAGGGATAGGCAGAGGCGCAACTAGTGCGCGAATTGCGTCCCATGACGTAATAAGGAGCGAGCCTATCGTCATATTGGGCACAAATTCCAGATTCCGGGCTGATACTGAATAGAAAAATCCAATATCACTTTGCCCGACCCGGGAACCGAACCCGAGACCTCGGCATTGCAGTCGTACCGTAATACAACTACGCCACCGAGGCACCTTCAGCATTGCAGTATTTAGTTTTAATTTCATTAAAATCCACATTGATACGTAAAATATACGTCTCACTAATACAAATTATTAGAGGTAATGTGATTTGTAGTACACAATCATCTATTTAATATACAGGGTGAAATTAAACTCATGAGCATCTGAACCTAAGACATCACTCATGATACTCTTCTTAATGGAACTAAAACGCTCGCGGCTCCGCCCGCGTGAAAAAGTTTTTCCGGGACAAACATATTTTCCCGGGATAAAAAGCCTATAGCACTCGGGAGTTATGTAGCTTCCTATTAGTGATAGAATTTTCAAAATCGGTTCAGTAGTTCCTGAGATTAGCGCGTTCAAACAAACAAGCAAACTCTTCAGCTATATAATATTAGTATAGATATAGTGAAATCGTAAGTCTATCTTATGCGGCGATGGCCTAGTTGGGAGTGGAACGGACTGCTGAGACGAATGTCTGCAGGTTAAAAAGCTAAGGGCACACACTTCTGACTTTTTAAAAGTATGTGTGTATTCTTTTTGATTGCTCGCTTCAACGGTGAAGGAAACCTCGTGAGGAAACCTGCATACCTGAGAAGTTCTCTGAATTGCGAAGATATGTGAAGTCTGCCAGCCCGCACTAGTCCAGCGTGAAAGACTATGGCCTTAACCCTGTCAGTTGTAGAGGAGGCCCGTGCTCAGCAGTAGGCAGTATATAATACAGGGCTGGTGTGGTATGGTATGGTAAGTTTACCTTGAGTGTACATTAAATATTTTTAAAAATAATTAACGCAAACATTAACGCAAAACAACAACTTTAGAATTGTTTGTTATTTATTTGCCTGTTTGATCAAATGTGCGTTGGAGTATCACGCGAAAACTACCCATTGGATTCCAAATCCAATTAATGGCATAATAAATATGAAACTTCATTGCCTCGGTGGCGTAGTTGTATTATGGTACGACTTCAATACTGAGGTCTCGAGTTCGATCCCCGGGTCGGGTAAAGTGATATTGAGTTTTTCTATTCAGTATCAGCTCGGAGTCTGGAATTTGTGCCCGAAATGGCGATAGGCTCGCTCCCTATCAAATCATGGGACGGAATAATGGCGAAAAGTGGGTGCACTATTTGCGCCTCTGCCTACCCCTTCGGGAATAAATGGCGTGAGTGTATATGTATGAAACCTCATTTTATTTAACATATTCGGTTTAAATCGGAGACATATGAACACACGGGAATGAATTACGCTCATGGTTATGTTACGCTAATGAATTGTGTTACGCACTTGGGTTGTGTTACGCCAATGGATTGTATTACGCACTTGGGTTGTGTTAGGCACTCGGGATGTGTTACGCACTTGGGATATATTACGCACTTGGTTTGTGTTACGTACACAATTTGTGTTACGCACTTGGGTTGTGTTACGTACTTGAGTTGTGTTAAGCACTTAGGTTGTGTTACGCACTTGGATTGTGTTACGCACTTGGGTTGTGTCAATGGTTTGTGTTACGCAGTTGGATTGTGTTACGCATTCGGGTTATATCACGCAATTGTGTTGCATTACGCACTCGGATTGTGTTACGCTCTTGGGGTGTGTTACACTAATGGGTTGTTTTACGCCAATGGATTGTGTTACGCAATTGGGTTGTGTTCCCGTGATGGACGGCAGCGTGCCTCACGCTGCCTTTGACGCCAAGGGCGTCCTTCGGTGTACGGGGGCTTCTGAGCCCCCGCAACAACAGGAGACGGACCGCAACAGCGGTACGCGCAGGGGCGGTTGCGGATGTCAACTTAGACGTGAGTCGGAGGAAGCCCGCAGCCGTCCCTAATGCGCCGAAGATGGCCACCGCGGAGTTTTAGTTGGTATGCCGTGCGGTGTACATAGGTTAGGGACTCGGCCCGGCGGTCGCCCGACGTTTTCCATCTCTCCGGGCGGCTCAACGTCGGGTCGTAAGGCACGGTGAACCCAACATAACCGCTCAGTCGTTCCCCTTGAACACTGGGCGGTAGTAATAAATCACTTTCTCCACGTAAACAAAAAAAAATTGGGTTGTGTTACGCACTCGATATGTGTCATCAATGAGTTGTGCTACGCAGTTGGATTGTGTTACGCACTCGGGATGTGTTACGCACTCGGGTGTTGTTACGCACTTGTGTTGTGTTACACACTTGGGTTGAATTAAGCTAATGAATTGTGTTACGCACTTGGGTTGTGTTTCGCACTTGGATTGTGTTACACTCTAGGATGTGTTGCGCATTTGTTACGGTAATGTGTATCGGGATTGTATGAGCCTAAGATAGATCTTAGTTCATACAGAAAATATTGTCGGCATAATTAGTATTTTTTAATTAGGTAGTTTATTTAAGTTTCTAGAACTGACTAGTGCATCCATTGGGGAGCATTTTTTCGAATCGGACGCAATCTATACCAATATACACCCTTAGAGCTGCAAAATATTTATTTTTAAGCTGGTATAAGTAGCACAAAGTGACAGTTGTGTAAAGAAATAATCCTTAAAAACCATTATTTGAACATCAAAATTAAGATGTTTATATAACATGTGCATTAGTAACGAAAGAATGCAGTTCATTTTCGAAAGTTTAGAATCAAACTTGCATTTTGTCCAGTTCTGGGTTATATAATTTCCACAACAAGGCCCAAAAAGTGTCATTCTAAAACGGCTAATTCGTTCGCAAAATTTATGTGAAACTGAAATTGTATTGCATAATTGAGATGCAGATAGAGAAGAGGCGACGATATCGTTCCGTGAATACTTCAAACACTTTTAATTAGCGTAACAAGAAGTTGATGAGCTGAGGCGGCCAGACGCCCGTTCGTACTCCAAAAATTACATAATTTAATTTAATTTAATTTAATTTAAAATAATTTAACGTAATATATTATGTGCCATCCTAGTTTCTGATAGTGTTGATAAATAGATAGGAAATCCGTGTTTTTACTTTCTAAGATTATGAATATGAAAAGAACTTAATGTGAAATAGTTGGATTTCATAAAGAATTTGAAATTTCTATAATTTACTCAACATTTTTGTGAAGTAAGACTTAAGTGGGGTCATGGGTGGGCGGGAGGTGCCGCCCACCCATTAGTCTAGCCAACTTCTCCGACCCCCGTGATGGACGGCAGCGTGTCTCACGCTGCCTCGGACACCAAAAGGTGGGCACGGTACGGTGTTTCGGGGGCTTCTGAGCCCCCGCAACAGGAGAAGGACCGCAACAGCGGTACGCGCAGGGGCGGTTGCGGACGACAACTTAGACGTGAGTCGGAGGAAGCCCGCAGCCGTCCCTAATGCGCCGAAGATGGCTATACAAAAAAAAAAAAGTAAGACTTAAGTTGCTAGGTATTTTTCAATTTTGCACCTATAAATTATTATTTCATAATATGATACCTAAATCATAAATCAACTTCATTTTTTAAATCTTAACAATTGCTGCCACCGCAATAATCCTCTTCTCCTCTTCTTCTTCCTAGAATTAAAACTAATAAACCGTAATATCGTTACAAATAGGACATACAAAATGCGACCTATAAATTCTTAGAGTATTTATATTTTCTTGTAACATCTCAGTTGCCAACCAGAAAACAGGTTAAATCAGCACCAATCATGGGTGTAGCTATAGCTTTCTCATGGGGGGTCCTACGATATAAAAATTTTAGTGGTGTGTTCTTTCCTTGCATGACACCGTATTTTAGAAGCTAAGGGGGGGTCCGGATCCCCAAAATGTAAGCGGTCAGGGGCGTAGCGTGGTTTATTGTTAGCTAAGGGGGGCGGGTTGCGGACCCTATATAACTATATAATTCATTCCCTATATAATTCATACCCTAATTACCGTACCTATATATACCTATATAATTATACTATATACTACTATTACCTATTCATACCTATATAATTCAGACCCTATATAATTCATTCCCACGAATCCTGAATGGCAGATAATGGCATCAAATCTGCTAATATAAAACTGTATAAAGGCCAAAAATGTATTCGTGAAACGTGAAATAAAATAATTTAACTACCATCTGCAACATTCGCGAACGTACTGAAATCAATCGTAGAGCACATTAATCATGATATTGACGGTAATAAGAACTAATCTAGCATCGCGCCCTATCGATCTGTCATCGCAATATCGCTGTCACATTACGCGACAGTTTCACTGGAATTGTTAATTGCAATACGATTAAAATCTGTTTGCGCATACGATTATCGTATCACGATTTGCGTAGTATTGATGATCATATTTCTTATATTCAGAGATTGTTTAAATTTTTTCCAAAATTATTTTGAAATCGTGTGAAATAAACACACACGCCTTTTATCCTCGAAGGGGTAAGCAGAGGCGCAACTTATGGAGCCACGTTTTGCCGTGTGTATTTCGTCCCATAATGTGTTAGGGGGCGAGCCTTTCGCCATATCCCTTATATAACCATTATATCGAAACAATGGTGTTTTCGCATTACTTATACCACATACGGCAATTATAGGATTTATAACTATTGTAGAAAATATTTCACGGTTTAGCTAGTGAATTTGTCGTCGTGTGGTATGCGATTTGAATGACTTCATACTGTTAAAATGAGCTTATGTCACGATAGCTTAGTGTTATGTAAACAATTAAGTCTGTTCCATGAAATGATGAACCCAAAACCAAGATATATTGAAATAGGACCATTTGGAGATCCTAATTTACTAAATGAAAAAGGAAT
Organism: Lapara coniferarum; assembly: GCA_949316025.1. NCBI lineage: Eukaryota > Metazoa > Arthropoda > Insecta > Lepidoptera > Sphingidae > Lapara > Lapara coniferarum. Next base: position 28,422,770 of record OX438925.1, on the reverse strand, counting down.
CAAGGAACTCACAACTTTCAGAGGAATCAGTGTACATACACAAAAAAAAAACACACTAATTGAGGACCTCCTTTTTTGGAAAATGCTTAAAAATTTGGATTTGGAAACTTTCCTAGAGGTATTGTTGGTATCCAGAATTAGTTTATAAAATCAACTAGTTTATTTAATAATAAGAGTTCTAGTTATTAGGATGCATTTTATAGATATTTCGTTGTGGGTTTTCTATGTATAAAAATAAAACCTTTATTCAACATTTGTACTTATACTTACATTATTACAATGATTAGGACTTTCATTATCATAGCAAAAAATTAAATAAAACCGTCTGAATATTTTATTTATTATGAAACTTTAAGCACCCAATGAAAATCTAGAGGCCTCAGGGCACAATAGAACAAAAACAATAACTATAGCTCTCATTCTCTTAGGTCATCAGAGAATCTTACTCTAAACTTTCCAGTGCATAGGACATCATTCTATGATCGCTCCTTTACTGTAGAAGCTGTGCGATTATGGAATGCCTTGCCTATCAATATCAGGCGTTCGTCCACGCTGGAAACTTTCAAATCTCGGATGAAAACATACTATCTTTCGCAGTAACGCTACATCTTATTTTTTTTTTTTTAATTCCACCATATTATCGCTTTATTTATTTATGTGATTTATATAAGTGATATGTAGTATATGAGTATTTTATAGTGTTTAGTCTATGTACATTTATGTGTATGTATATATTTATGTTTTTTTTTTTATGTTACATACGTTTATTGAAAACGCCGCCGATTATTCTATTAATTATATTCCTCTCCATGCATGGTTGTCTGGAAGAGATCGCTCTTAGCGATAAGACCGCCAATTTGTAACACCTAACTTAGTTTATATGACCTGTCCTGTATGTTGTGGTGTAACAATAAAGTGTTATATTATTATTATTATTATTATAACTTACATTTGGCTGGACTTTTCATAACTGTCTTGTGTCTACCTATTCATAATTTTAATATAGCATTACGAAATTCATTTCGACAATACTTTCTTCATTTACGTAACACAATATAATAAAAAAGTGAATAATTATCGACAAATTTAAAAACCAGAAAAGCGCCTTATTGTTAAATACTTTTTAATCTATTATTAAATATTTTTGCGATCGTTGAATTTATTTTGTTCGGCCCGTACTAAGTTTAATACCACGACACACTGTTGTGACAAATGTAGCGTAGAAAGACTGCGATAAAAAAACATACAGTTAAACACAGACTTTGCTGCTTTTAGAAGTGGGATAATTAAAATTCAATGTCAAATCACTAATAGCCGTTGTCAAAGAAATACGCTACGTCAAGGCTACACCTACGTTTCATCTCAACTATTTCAATAATTAACTACATCACTAAAGACTCAATTCGAAGTATTTTTAAGTTAAATTAAAGCGCCATTTAATCAAAATAAATCCTAAATCTCATCGTTGATAACTACATACGCCGTAAATAACGAGCAGCTATAATAATAAAAAGCTATTCAATTATCTTTGTATCCGTATTTAAATCGTAAATAATATTTAGGCTCCCGTGTACACATTCATAAAAGCTTAACGATTAATACATTAATTAAATTCAAAAGTATTTGCACGGCCATATTTGTTGTTCGACCCATAATTTATTAACGAATCACCTTTGTCGGCTATCGCAACATTCATGGTTATGTTATTGGATTTGACTGCCTCGGTGGCATAGTTGTATTGCGTACGCGTTACGAGTACGATTTGTGCGCTGAGGTCCTGGGTTCGAATCCCGGGTCGGGCCAAAAAACTTTGTGACTGGTTTTTTCCATCTTGAAAAAATTACTCAGTCGCAGCTCGAAGTCAGGAAGTTGGCGGTGTGATACACCCGTGCCTCGGAAAGCACGTAAAGCCGTTGGGTCCAGCGCTTGATCTCTCTCCGGTCATGTCGGATTACCGTCTCACCGGTCTATGAGAGTCAAGGAATAGCGAGTGCACCTGTGTATTGCGCACACACTTGTACACGATAATATCTCCTGCGTACCTGGCTGATCTCCGTTGAGATTGGCCGCCGTGGCCGAAACTGGCTAGGAGGATTTCATTGGATTGGTGGTACCGTATGCTGAGACCGGTGAAGTTTTGGGTCCAGTCAAATAAAGAGGTAAATTTCTAGGCCCATAGTTGGTACATTACTAAGAGAGGTATTTTCATAACGTTTTTTATCACGAAAATTCAACATCTCAAGCTGGGGCCACACTAAAGAGGTATAAATTATCGCATCCATCGAGACGAAGCCATCACTAATCACAATAATTTTATACTGGCATTCTTCTTTCTTGGTAATGGTCTCAGGAACACGCGAAATGCAGGGCGCTTTTGACAGGTCTGGCTGGTCATCTTTAGGGGAAGCCTATGTTCATCAGCAGTGAACATCGTGTGGCTGATGATAATGATGGCGATTCCTCGGCATCGCATTAGATATTCGACACTTGATATTGGATATTCTTTTGATTTTGACATATGCAAGTATTTTAACATCTTATTTATCGCGATAGACATTTTTAGATCTATTAACCTTAGTGTGGCCCCAACATAAAGAAAACGTCCTATTCAACGCATTTCTACCGAGGGATATTATTTTAATCGCCGTATTGTGGCGGTATGATAAGCGATAATAAAATTTAAATAGGTTTTTATGTTTTACTTTTTATGTTTACACCTAATCACACGTGAGGGCCATTAGTTGTAAACATACGTAACGACACAGAAAAGTAATTTTTATTTATTTTTAAGTGCGAGTAATTTGTTTTTTTTTTAACTTGGAATTAAAAGTTTAACACGTTTAAAATATTTTAGGTTATGTTAACAGTAACGTTGACGTTAATTTATTAGCGAGCCTCCTTATCACAGAACGAGCCCAACCTTTTTAACCAACGAAAAAAACGGAGGAGGTTCAAGTTGTCGTGTATACTTTTATATGTATGACCACGCATAACTTATTACAGAGTAGCCCGATTTTAATAATTATTTTTTTATTGGATAGGGTATACCTTGAAATTGGTCCCATGTAAGTTTGGAAAAATTCTACCGTAAGGGTGGGAAAAAAGGGGTGATTTATTGTTTACTCACAGATATTAATGCTGAGTTGTGTATTAATTAGCACGTAGTTTATAGCCACAAAAAAATATAAAAAGAAACTTTTTAATAAAAAAATTAAACAGCCGAAAAAACTGAAAAGTGCAATTTAAATTGCAAGCTAAGCAAATACACGAACAAATATAAGAAAACAATGTTCAATTTAAATTAGGCATCGTCTCCAAATATACGTATGTCATATATATTAGTTGTTAAGGCTAAATATTTTTTTTTTATTATGTTTTACTGTTCAGTTTTTTCGGCGGTTTAATTTTTTCGTAACTTGTTAAAACATCGTTCACAGAGTTTCAGTGCATCAAAATAGTGATTCAACTAACTCTTACCGGTATTTCTGGTTTTTAGAATATACGGTTAGTGGTTACCGTAATGTAAAACATAATTTCAAAATAATGCACATTTTTTTAAAGTTTAGTAATAAATGATGTGCTTACAACTAACATTTCAGTATTGAAAACCTTTATGTAGGGACAAAATTTAGTAAATTAAACTTCACTTAATTATAGCATACACACACACATATGCGTTGTATTATAGCAGAAATAAGTAATTAATTAAATTAACAATTGCATTACTGAGTTTAATTAAACGCAGCGTAGTGAGGCTATAAACCAACATAACTGAATGGAATGAATTCAGTTAATGAAACATATAAAAAACATTTCCTCATATTACTCTTTGAATATTACTTACTACGTTTTGTGACTTGGATCCCGTAAACCCACAGAGAAATAGAGATCCGCTTGTTGTAAGGAGTCACTCCCTCGCGCAATCTTTGTGTTGTACTCAATGATTTTATAGCAAAATTTCAAAATTAATTTATAATATTAGTATAGATGAGTACACACATATTTATATTTAGTTAAAACAGGTGATCAATGAAGCTACAAATATGTAGGAATAATTGTGCAGAATATTTTAGGTTTACTATAGTTTCTAGACACTGTAACTGACTGACTAAATTGGTGGCCAGTTTTATTAAGATACGACTGTAGTGCTGGGGTCTCGGGTTCGGTCCCCGGATCGGGCAAAGTGATATTGGGCTTTTATACTCGGTATCAGCTCGACGTGCGGAATTTCAGTACGATATGGCGATAGGCTCGCCCCCTATCACATCATGGGACGGAATACGCACGGCGGCAAGTGGGTGCACTAGTTGCCCTATGCCTACCCCTCCGGGGATAAAAGCATGTGTGTACTAATTTAGTAAGGTCTCTCCTATACGAAAGTCTTTTAGAATGAAATAGCTCTAAAAAGGCGACTTGATCAATCGTCTATGCGACTTCATACGTCCCCACTTTACGAAAGCCTGGCTGAGATGCTACCACTGCAATTATTTCTGCCGTCAAGCAACATTATAAGTACTGGGTTTGAAGCACATTGATTACATATAACATTGATGGTATTTATGTGAACCACTTACGCCTGACACGTTTCAGATTTTCCACTTTGTACAGTCAGAAGCAAAAGTATCTATACGAAATCAAAATTTAAAATCGCCTATATACGCTTTAAGTTACACTGAAACATTTTTTCGACATTTGAAGTAAGTAAAGTAAATTTATTTTATTTTATTTTTGTGAATACAAAAAAGATTAGTAAGGTAGGCAATTTGAAATTTTGAATTCTTTCAGGTCCTTATACTGCTGATTGTACACTGATTACCGCAAAGGTAGGTAATATTACAATATAAATATAAGGTATATATCAACATACTATCAAGAAATCAATAACAGACAAACACGATATTCTGTGTTTTACAATATGTTCCATTCAGAAAAGCGAAATACTGAACCGAAGTAACAACTTTTAATTCAATATTCTGTTAATCAATAATAGGAACATATATTGTAGGAAATCTCTATAGGATTTCCTATACTATTATCGTACTACTATTGGTACAATAATCAATACCAACTACAAAGTAAAACAATATAAAAAATAAAATGCAATTTTCTAAATCGTTCACAATACGTACTATCATGTTTACCAAACTGTAAAGATGATTTAAATAATAAACATGAGTTCACAAGGAGCAAACGTGTTTAAAAATAACCACGTCGACACCGTTAACTGTTTCTGCAGCATTAAACAGAAAATCTATTGTATTTTTGGTAATTATGCAACGTTCAAAATATTGTAGCTTACTTGTAGCGGCAAAAACTGGGTGAAATTGAGTTGCATCGGCGCTACGTAGAGTACACAATTATGGTAGAGCAAATAGGCAATTAATTTACGTCGGCGGCCGTATAGTAACAAACAAATCTACGCACTACTAAATACTAGGTTTGGACTTTATTTGAAGTGAAGGAAAACATCGTGAGGAAACCTATATACCTGAAAATTCTCCATAAGAATTTCTAGGGTATGTGAAGTCTGCCAATCCGCACTAGGCCAGCGTGGTAGACTAAGGGCTAAAACCCTCTCAGTAGAACAATACCGTGTTCAGCAGTGGGCAGTATATAATACAGGGCTGGTATTATTACTATATATTATATCCTAGAAGCCTCTCTACAATTGTAAAGGGCAATAGAAAATTTTAAAAAAATATGGGTGTGACGTATCCGTGTGAAAGACATCGATCGGATGTGTCATTCGCTTACATTATTTTCGTTTTTATTAGCATTAATGCTTATAGAGAATCATCTTGGCTGCGGTTCATGGTTTGCACTTTATTCTGATTGGAAAGTTACTGTCATTATGTGACCTTGACCATTTTTAGTTCCTACTTTATTCTGTGTGTGCTTTATTTACTGTTCATGCACCCTAAGACTTCATGAAAATTAGAAAAATGATTTTTTGGTGTCTCAAAGGTCTAACTGATATTATCTGATCAGAAACCAAAAAAATGTGATAGGAATAGATCGTTATAAGAATCTGCCATTAACTAATTAGGCTTGATAAGTAGATAGACGAAAATTATTTCAGAAAATCTTAGTCTTACTAATATTAGAAATATAGGACTTTTATTTCAAAAGGCGGAGCCGCGTACCAAACCTGATATTAGAGAAAAATCAGTTCAAATAGATATATTTTATGCAGGGATAGAATTGCGTTAAAATAAACAATAATTATTATTAATCGTCATGTATAATTTATGCATCAATTCACTATACGCCAAAAATAATCCCAAAATGATCATTAGTGTCAAAATGGTAATATTAATAAGCATACGAATATTACTTGCACTTATCCACAGCTTAAATCGCAAACATGGTCAATTTTGTTTCAACATCATCATTCATTTACTTTGAAACAGTTTTGTATTTAGTACGTGGATTCGTTCGTGTAGAAAGTCTAGACTTTGCCACCTTTTTTTGTCACAAGGAAATCTCTTAAGACCCCGCGTCAGTCCGAGGAACCGAGACGAGTATGTCGGGGTTACCGGCATGCTTTCACGCCAACGTACCTTTTTTTTGTCCCTGACTAAACTCTTTCTAGCCTGACGAGGGTCGGCTTATGAAAGAACACCGGTCTTTTGGGTGAGTGCAGAAGGCGTTTGCAACCCTTAAAATTTAAGCGACCACGCTGAGGGCGACCCATTAACGGGTCACGAACCTCGGCTCAGGACGGCCACTGAGAGGATAAAACATCATCGTTTGGGGAAACATGGTTTTAAACCTAATCCTATTGATTGTGTTCGTAGTTTTCGGTACGCGGGCCGGAACTGCTAAGAGAGGTCAGGGTGACGGGGAACGCGACGAGGCCCTCGACGACGAGGACGGTACTGCGGTCTTGTGGAGTGTAAGAGCTTTTGATGCTCGATCTTTTCACGAATGGCCAGAGTGATTTCGTCCTCTGGATCCGGTTATACAGAACGCGGTCGTCTCCATTAGGCGCGATCAAATGGAGTATATATAGACGCTTTACGGATAAGCGTGTTTGGGTGGTTAACCGCCCTATCGAAATAGCGTCTGCTGCCGCACTGCATAAAGTGCCTGATGGTCGGCATATTGGTGTCCACGTGGAGGTTGCGATTGCGAACCTACCACGGGGCACCAAGTGCATGTCTTGAGAATCGATTTTGCAACACCTGCATTCGCTGAAGGCGATAAGGCGGTAAATGGGCGAATACGGGCGACGCATATGTCATTATCGGACGGATGCATGTCTTAAAGATCCTAATCTTGTTGCGGATTGACATTTTATTATTTTTATTAAGGAGCCAGTGGAGTTGGCTCATCGCGAATGCGGCTCGCGCGCGTACCGCATTTACGTGTGGGATGAAGGTCAACCTCTGATCAAGGGTGACTCCTAAATATTTGGCTTTGTCTTCCAGGGAATGACCTGGTCGGATATGCGAACAAAGGTGCGGGGCTTGTGGTTTTGTCTCTTACGAGCAAACATGATTGCCTGACTTTTGGTGGGATTGACGGTGATTCGCCATCTGCGGAACCACTCGCCGAGTTCGTCGGCGGCGGTTTGCAGAACGCGAACCACTTCGTCGGGGTCTCTACGTGAAGCGTAGATTGCGGTGTCATCCGCGAATAGTACCAAATGGGCGTTTTGTGGTCTCGGAATGTCGCTGGTGTACAGCGAGAATAGAAAAGGGGAGAGGGTGGAGCCTTGCGGGACTCCGGTCGTAATGGTGTGTCGGGAAGAAAGAGTTCCGTCCCGGCGATATCTGAAGCCGCGATTCGACAGAAAATCTCGCATGATGTGCACGAGTTGAGTGGGCACGTTAAGTGTGAACAGCTTGAAACGCAAGCCGTTGTGCCACACCCTGTCGAATGCTTTTTCGATATCGAAGAAAATAGCACCGGTAGACATGCCGTTGCGGAATTGATGGTTGACGTGCTCCGTGATGCGGAGCACCTGATTGACACAACTGTGTCTGACGCGGAAACCAAATTGTTCCGGAGGGATCAAATTTTGGTTGTGGGCAACTATTTTTAGGCGGTCGAGGACGATCCGCTCGTAGATTTTGCCCAGAGTACTGAGCAAGCTGATTGGCCTATAAGAGGAGGCAACGTATAGACTAAAACCTTGCGATAACCTTCGTTGTCGCATTAGAAGCGGTTATGGGTACTAGACTATGCGACCTTATTGGTGCGTATTTGAAATTACAATGCTGTAAATAGCGCAGCCATTTTTAAATAGAACCGTGATTTTAATACGAATTCGAAGGATAAGCCAGTTAGTATTATAAAAAGGAATAGTCTCAATCCATGGTGAAGTAAGTTTTAAAACTAAACTTTTTTTGTGCATTATTAATATATAGACAGAATCAACGCCGTAGCATTCTCTACCAGTTAATCTGAGCGCATATAAACGAGGGTCAAAACATGAAAACTATAAAAATAACTTGCAGCACTTTCGCTCATTATTTACATAGTTACGAATAATCTACGCTAAACCTTTTCACTCGACGTAATTTAATCAAAGATTATGATCTACAATCTTCGCCATTAATTATAGTATATATCCGGCCTTAGGCCGGAGAAAATTCCAAGCCAATGAACAAGAAACTGACTGAACTGAAAACTAAGTGGACGATAGCCTTGTTGGGAATGAAACTGTCTGCCGAGACAATGTCCGGAGGTTCAAACAAGGCACACACCTCTGACTTTTCGGAGTTAAGAGCCTATGTGAAAAACATATGGAATCGTGATGGGCGTGACTTAGCGTATTTCAAATGCGAGGCGCCGCACGGCCCCGCTGAGATAGATCGCGCGCCTCGGCCCTCGTCGCATCGCGTCGTTGCGACAGGTCGTTGCACTCAAGCCCGCGAAAAGATCGTCATTGCAAATGCATGTCTGTGTTGTAAATATTATAGTTATTATAATTTCTAATAAATTTATAACTTATAAAACATAGAATTTATTTTAATTCGTTTATAGAACCATTATTATGTCACTATTATCTACCTAATTACTTGAACATTATGTAAAATGACATTGTAAGTTATCTAAACTCATCGAAAGTATTATTCACTTATAGTTGACTTTTGTTGACAAGATAAAATTTGGTGTGGTGGTAGGTTCGAGTCTTACCCCTACGTAGGTCTGTATATAGGTAAAAAGCAAAGCAGTATGAAACTTCTATAATATGTTTTAAATTATATTTTGCTTTGCTTTGATTTATTCTTGTGGACTTTCCTAACTTTGGTGGACATAAAATAAATAAATAATAATACAATAAATGGCGTCACTATTTTTCGGCCCGACTCGGGATTCCAACCCGAGACCTCAGCACAATAGGCGTATCGTGTGTGCAACTACGCCTTGGAGGCAGTCAAACATAGCATCACACCTTTTCTCCTCACATTTCGTTAGCTATTTTAGGTCTTATCAAATAGGAGACGAGCTTATTGCCACATACCGGGCCCAATTCAACAGACCGAGTTGATACTGGACAGAAAAAAATAGTATTTGCCCGACGCGGGATTCGAACCCGAGACCTGAGCGTGGAGGCCGTACCGGGCACGTAATACAACTACGAGTTGCGACATCAAGGTAGTTTCGACAAGTCATTCACGATGAAACTTCTTCCCTGGAATGTCAGGTCTATTTTACGTAAATGATGCTTCACTCTAGTGCCACCATGCAATTTAAAAATCGAATTTTGTATGTAAAGGATGTTCGAAATTTATGCAATGCAATAAAATTACATAGCTTGATATGAAGATTGATTACATTATTATGGTTGAATAGTCACTATATAGGATATAAATGTTACAAATGTTGAAGGCGGCCGCTACCTATCTAGATAATTTTTATAATTTTTAATTTGAACTGTATGTAATGTGGGGTAAGAAAAATATAGGAAGGTCATTCTTACTACGCGGGTACTTATGCTTATAGAAAATTTGAAATGTTAATAACTTACAATTTTTTAAATATTTTTGATATTTTGTACAGAAGAATAGACTGATGTTTACTGCAACAGCTACTTCTTCAATTCTAAGGCATTTGTTTTTGTTTTGCAATATAACAAAGCTCCGATATCCTTATTGAACTGAATGAAAAATAATGATGGCCATATTTTAAAAGGAGACGGGAAAAACTTCATAGAACTTTGGGCTTAGTGTTACAGAGATAATTTATGCATTATTTTATAGTTATATTAGAACTATTTCCAAATGAGAAAGAAAAATCTGTCTGTCCAATGGGAGTAAAGAAAGAACCGCTGTAGAGTAGAGCTTCTAAATCATTTTTCGGTGAATAACTTTTTTTTACATAATCACATAAGATGTTCACAGTACCTAACCATTGCCCATTGGATTGCCCTATTGAATAGTGAACAGAGCTAGCTTAGACAATAACCAGAATTGAAAATATCACATGGAATCGACGAGGACTGATATAAATATATAATGGCTCATTTACACTCTCGCGCGAGTGGTACGCCGAACACAATACGAGCCACGACGCGAGGTGTGAAGCTAGAGTGTTAGTGAGTCAATAATGTATTTCAATTTGACATTACGTCGGGAGCGCTGAACAAAGTTGCCAGTAAATTAAAATAATATCGACCAATATTAAATATCCCAAAAAGTGAAAATGTCTTTTTAGTTTAATTTCTAAAATACCTATAGTTTTTAATTCTTATTCTTTTTCAGCCTTTAAAAGGCTACTATTGCACATAGGTCTCCCCCAAAGAATTATTAATACTATTATGTCAATATTATTCTTGTTATACATGCTTGGTATTCTTTGAGTATGTAACCAACGCTCTAAGTTGGTGCCAGCGCCGTGTGTAATATTACACGAACCACTTGGTGCCACTTTTCACCTTTCTATAACTCAAAACCTATTTAAAGTAAACACATAAAACTGTGTGAGTTTAATTATATCTATAAGGACATCTAAAAGCCCAAATTTCATGAAGCTAGCTCAAACGGTTATAAAGATATGAAGGTCAAAATCGTAAATTTTTGTACTGACTGACAGACTTATAGTATCTAAACCTAACCTACTTCCAGATGACCTAGAAGGATGAAATTTGGAATCCAGCTCGGTAATTATGTGTAAGCGTAAGAAAAAATCTAAAAATAAAAAAAGTTAAAAATACAGGGGTCCACATAAAAAAAAATATATTTTTAATGGTAGCGTTGGAACCGTTACAAGCAAATATTTGAAACAATCCCAATATATGTTTTATTATATTTGCTTTATAACAGAAATATACAGATAAAGTTAAGCCAAAACATTTGTGGTGTTTTTTTTTTTTTTTTTTTTTTGTATGGCCATCTTCGGCTCATTAGGGACGGCTGCGGGCTTCCTCTGACTCACGTCTAAGTTGTCGTCCGCAGTCCGCAACCGCCCCTGCGCGTACCGCTGTTGCGGTCCTTTTCCATGTTGCGGGGGCTCAGAAGCCCCCGAAACACCGTACCGTGTCCACCTTTTGGTGTCCGAGGCAGCGTGAGACACGCTGCCTCGGACATGCCCATCACGGGGTCACAGAAGTTGGCTAGAATAATAGGTGGGCGGCACCTCCCGCCCACCCGTGACCCCCGGAGGCCCCTATTAGTCGCCTTTTACGACAGGCAGGGGATACCGTGGTGGAATTCTCCAAACGCCCCCAATCCACAGGGCGGGAGACGTCGGTCAGTCGTCCACCCGACGCCTCCTACGTCTCGTCTGGCGGCGGGAGGGATCACCACTGCGCTGGCGATCCCTCTCGGCACTCTCCTTCCGCGAGATTACCGCCTCGCAGAAGTGGGCCACCGCCTGCCAGGCCTCCCGGCCGCCGACCATGGAAGCGACCACGGAACATTTGTGGTGTCCCCATAAAAAAACACTTGTAATACGCGCTAAACAGCCGGCCAACGGTGTGTCGTCGGCGGCGCGCGGCACCACACAACTCAATACCTATCTAGTTTTCTTTACAAAAAGTAATGATATCCCACCAAAAACATAAATGTAAAAGATCTCACATTTGTAAATACCAGCAACTAATATAGGTATTCAATAAAGCAAACAAATAGAATTTAATACTTGTTCATAATGTTATTTTGTTCCTATAAATACATATTTAGATTTTGCATAAAACTTGGCACACATTTAGATCTCCATTCTTTTTGCGGCGAAGCCCACAGCTAAGCATAATTTTGGTATTGAACTTGGCTATCCTTTTTTACATTTATGTTTTTGGTGGGATATTTTTAAATGGAAGACATAAAAATAGAAGAATATTGATACATGCTTCAAAAGTGTAAGGTCAAGCCCAATTTAGGCCGTCTCCTTTATACCTATTAGAGTTTGTGGCCAGTCATGTCCAGCGGATTTTGATTTTAAAGCCAATAGCCTTTAAAGAAAAATAAATCTAAATGGCGGCCTTTATTTAAAATTCTAACATTACATATGCCTTTTGTGCACAAAACAATGCCCAGATATCGATTTTGCGGTCGATTAACCTTAAAACAAAGAAATTCAAAATGGCGGCCACTTTTTTCAGTTCTGACGGTGGATCTGCCTTTAGTAACTAAAGTGGTACTCAGATACCGATTTTGAGGTCAATTGGCCTTAAAATAAAGAAATTCAAAATGGCGGCCAATTTTTTCAGATCTGACATTGGATCCGTCTTTTGTACCTACAGGCCTGCCCAGATATAGATTTCGAGATCGAATGGCCTTAAAACAAAAGAATTCAAAATGGCAGTCATTTTTTTCAATTCTCATATTGGATCCGTCTTTTGTACCTACAGGCCTGCCCAGATGTCGATTTTGAGATCGAATGGCCTTAAAACAAAGGAATTCAAAATGGCGGTCATTTTTTTCAATTCTAACATTGGATCCGTCTTTTGTACCTACAGGCTTGCCCAGATATAGATTTTGAGGTCGATAAGCCTTAAAACAAGGAAATTCAAAATGGCGGCCACTTTTTTCAAGTCTAACATTAGATCCGTCTTTTATGCCTAAAGGCCTGCCCAGATATCGATTTTGAGGTCGATTGGTCTTAAAACAAAGAAATTCAAAATGGCGGTCACTTTTTTCAATTCTAACATTGGATCCGTCTTTTGTACCTACAGGCTTGCCCAGATATAGATTTTGAGGTCGATTAGCCTTAAAACAACGAAATTCAAAATGGCGGCCACTTTTTTCAAGTCTAACATTGGATCCGTCTTTTATACCTAAAGGCCTGCCCAGGTATCGATTTTGAGGTCGAATGGCCTTAAAACAAAGGAATTCAAAATGGCGGTCACTTTTTTTAATTCTAACATTGGATCCATCTTTTTTACCTACAGGCTTGCCAAGATATCGATTTTGAGTTCGATTGGCCTTAAAACAAAGAAATTCAAAATGGCGGCCACTTTTTTCAGTTCTGACGGTGGATCTGCCTTTAGTAACTAAAGTGGTACTCAGATACCGATTTTGAGGTCAATTGGCCTTAAAATAAAGAAATTCAAAATGGCGGCCAATTTTTTCAGATCTGACATTGGATCCGTCTTTTGTACCTACAGGCCTGCCCAGATATAGATTTCGAGATCGAATGGCCTTAAAACAAAAGAATTCAAAATGGCAGTCATTTTTTTCAATTCTCATATTGGATCCGTCTTTTGTACCTACAGGCCTGCCCAGATGTCGATTTTGAGATCGAATGGCCTTAAAACAAAGGAATTCAAAATGGCGGTCATTTTTTTCAATTCTAACATTGGATCCGTCTTTTGTACCTACAGGCTTGCCCAGATATAGATTTTGAGGTCGATAAGCCTTAAAACAAGGAAATTCAAAATGGCGGCCACTTTTTTCAAGTCTAACATTAGATCCGTCTTTTATACCTAAAGGCCTGCCCAGATATCGATTTTGAGGTCGATTGGTCTTAAAACAAAGAAATTCAAAATGGCGGTCACTTTTTTCAATTCTAACATTGGATCCGTCTTTTGTACCTACAGGCTTGCCCAGATATAGATTTTGAGGTCGATTAGCCTTAAAACAACGAAATTCAAAATGGCGGCCACTTTTTTCAAGTCTAACATTGGATCCGTCTTTTATACCTAAAGGCCTGCCCAGGTATCGATTTTGAGGTCGAATGGCCTTAAAACAAAGGAATTCAAAATGGCGGTCACTTTTTTTAATTCTAACATTGGATCCATCTTTTTTACCTACAGGCTTGCCAAGATATCGATTTTGAGTTCGATTGGCCTTAAAACAAAGAAATTCAAAATGGCGGCCACTTTTTTCAATTCTAAAATTGGATCCGTCTTTTGTACTTAAAGGCCTGCCCAGATATCGATTTTGAGGTCGATTAGCCTTACAACAAGGAAATTCAAAATGGCGGCCACTTTTTTTCTTTCTAACATTGGATCCGTCTTTTATACCTAAAAGCCTGCCCAGATATCGATTTTGAGGTCGATTGGCCTTAAAACAAAGAAATTCAAAATGGCCGCCGTGTATACCAATTCTAACATTGGCTCTTAACATTTTAGTTATTATTGATTCATAATGTATAAATAAATGAGTACTACAAAAAATCATACTAAAATAATTTTATGGTGTAAAAATTTGAACAGCCTTTACATGCAAAATACGATTTTTTTAAATGTATGAGCGGCACGCAAGCGTGATTTACGCAAAATTGGGCCGGCATTCCAGGGCGTCCCTAGCTATGAATTACCCAATATAAATAATACATACATATACTCTCACGTCTTTTATCCCCGAAGGGGTAGGCAGAGGCGCAACTAGTGCACTCACTTTCCGTCGTGCGTATTCCGTCCTATGATGTGATAGGGGGCAAGCCTATCACCATTTCGGGCTCAAAATCCAGACTTCGGGCTGAAAAGAAAAAAATCCAATATCACTCTGCCCGACTCGGGGATCGAACCCGAGACCTCAGCATTGCAGTCATAACGTAATACAACTACACCACTAAGGCAGAATAAATAACAAAAAAAAAGCAGTGACTATTGTTTTTCAATCAGGGATTCGAACCCGGCACCTCAGCGTACCGATCACTAAATATAACTAAAGCAGGTCTCCGACTAGAAACAATTTACAAAGGTGAAAGGATGTAATAATTACGCTTGCTGCCTATCTTATAGACCTAATAGAGCCTATAATTTTATATTGATACACGGACGTGAGCTGGATACACTATAAAACAGAATTTCCAGGGCACCTTCAAATTTGCCGCGCGGTAGCGCGGACCAATCCCTGCACTAGACGGCCAATTCGAACTTTGAAGGCGTCCGAAAATTTCGAGCGCACGTCCGTCGTCAGTAAAGATTCCGGACGACTGAAGCCGGCACGGGCCACTCCCATAACAGCGATGGCGTATTTGGACGTCGCGGATGAGAGAAAGTGACGGGAGGCGCACGCGTATGCCGAAATGAAATGGCGTAAGCGCCAAAACAATTTTCTTTTAATTGTGATTATACTATTTAATTCGTTTTAATTGTGTATTGATAAAACTTTGAAAAAATTGTTGTATTGTATTTAAATAAAGTTACGAATGTACATATTCCACCATTTAGAGATAAAGCGTGTTTAAAGAAAATATCAGAGGTAACTTTGAATTTTTTTTCGATCGAGAAAATTTAAAGCAATTGTGTTTTGGCTTTGACATATTATTGAGTTATACGTTCAATTTACACATATCCAAAAATCTAACTTCTGATCTTAGTAGTTTACGAGAAATTTGAATTTGAAAGTCCTTAAAGTTCCTGACATAGGCTCTTAAGTGTGTATTGTTTATCAATTATCGTAGGCTTTTACGGTAAAGGAAAACATCGTGAGGAAACCTACATACCTAAAAATTATTTATAAGGATATCGATGGTATGTGAAGTCTGCCAATCCGCACTAGGCTAGCGTGGTGGACTAAGCCGTAAACTAATTAAAAATGTACAATACAGGGCTGATTGCATTGCATTGCAACAAGAAACTGACTTCAGACCAAACTACCTTGGCTAATTACTTAGGCTTACTGGAGTTACAGTCTTTTAGTCCCAAAACGTAGAGAATTTGATATTTCGTTGAAATTTTTAATAAACACATAGTAAATACTTAATACCTACGTAATAACAGAACTAATATTTTTTCTACACAACGACTAAAATATACACAAAAATAGTCTCTAAATCCTTTTAATCAAGATGATTCATAGTTGTCACCTTATGCATTACTATGAAAACCGAGTCTTATCTGAATAGACTTGATAGTGGAAGACTTGCGGTGGCTCTGTAACAAATAGCTCCAACAAAAAAAGTTCATTCAGGGAGCAAGCTTTAATAAGATCCTTGCATACATCTCATTTTTATTTACAAACATCCAATATTTCATAAATAAATAACAAAACGTCACGGCTTTGTTTTCGCCATGTGAATTCCGTCGCATGATGTGATAAGGAGCCTATCACCATAGTGGGCACATACTAGACTCCAGGCACAAATACCAGACTCCAGGCAAAAATTTATTCTGTTAATAATATTATAACATACTAACGAATGCACATCACACATGCATGCAATACTGACTCTCGAATAGAAACTCGAAGACGTAGAAAGAGTTTGAAACTGTCTCATTCAGATTTGGGAAGTGGTCGCGTCATGATGCCGCGCCGACGACTGGCTCCGAGCCAAACAATTACTTTGTCTTCACATTTCTTCCGCGGATGGATCTAAAGTGTTTTCTACCTTCGTGCTTTTGATCGTTATAATTATTACGAAAATGCATTCTTCTCATTTTTAGTCTTGGTTTTGTTTTTCAGTATATTTATTTTTTCCATTTGCAAAAAAAGTTATATTTATCAATGTTAGATTATGTGCAATATTTTGAAACATACATTGTATGACCCTTTTGTATGGATGGCATGGCTTCTGTTCTTCGTGTTTGCGGGTAGTCGTCATTTACCAATTACCATCAGGCGAGCTGCTTGCTCGTCTCTTCAAAAAATGTTTTTGGTTAATTCTATGTACTTATATGATATTTTATCTAAATCAGTTATAAAATACATTGACATCAACATTAATCAAGTTTTCAAATTGTCTAAAGGTCACGCAAAAATACTATATTTTACAATTAATATAGATGCAATCGCTTCCAACAGCCGTCAAGAACATTAATACCATTTCAGTTGAAATGAAACAATTAAATATGAAAATGAAAGCACAAATGTGTATAATTAGTGAGTAAATGTCGTAACTCGAAGCAAATAACTTACAACCTGAATCTAAAACAGATCGTAATCAACATATAAAGATAGTAATCAGTTGTATAATTTCGAAACTGCAACTATGGACTCACGCAACAACGGTCGTGCGGTCAACTCCGCCATACTCAAATGATTCGAATTAAGGGTCATGCGATCGTCTTAATGTCGTCTAAGGGCGTTAAAGCGTAACTTTATAGACATTCGCTGTAATTACTGCTTTCATTAAGTTCTTTATGTATTTGCTTACCCCAAAATTATTGTCAGCATTGTACATATAAGTCAATCTAACTTGCCCATCTAAGCTGCTAAATAAATTAAGAATATTTTTTTATCTGCCTTGGTGGTGCAGTTGTATTACGGTACGACTGCAATGCTGAGATCTCGGGTTCGATCCCCGGGTCGGGCGTTATTGGATTTTTTTATATGGTATTAAACGACGTGACGAGCATGCCGTTCGCCTGATGGTAAGCGATACGACCGCCCATAAATAGTAGTAGCACCATCAGCACCGTGAGTTACAAAGTACTGTGTGGCATTCCACTGCTCTCGTCATTCTAAGACACAAGATGTTAAGTCTCATTATGTCCAATACTTACACTGGCTACAATGTCCTTCAAACCGAAATACAACAGTGCATGCACACTGCTGCTTGGCGGTAATAGACATTGCAGTGGTACCCAACCAGACGGACTCTTACATATGAGAGATCTACCACCAGTGAACGCGTACATATGCATACTCACGCCTTTTATCCTCGAATGGGTAGGCAGAAGCGCAACTAGTGCACCTACTTTTAGCCGTGCGTATTCCATCCCACAATGTGATAGGGGGCGATCGCCGTATCTGGCACAAATTTCAGACTACGGGCCGATACTGAATAGTAAAATCCAATATCACTTTGCCCGACACGGGGATCGAACCCGAGACCTCAGCATTGCAGTCGTCTCGTAACACAACTACGACGAGGCAGTGAAATTTACTACATCTATAGGTCATTCACACATAATCCATTTTGACCTCCACCTTACCTGCCCAACTCAAACTATAATAATCGTGTGTGACCAAGATTTATCGAAAAACATTTCCAAAGTCGTAAGGGCAAAGTCAAACTCGTTTATACATCATTTATTTGTATTAAGAATTTGTAACTTTCATACTTAGAGTTAAATCATGAACTAAGCCTTCATAATTATTCGACAACGTCAGCTAACTTAAATTGTGAAGTTTTGCAGACGTGTTTTCATAATCTGTACAAAATTACGTAATTAAGTAAAGAATACAAAATTTTTGTTTTAACCGCAACAAAGCGGCCCAACTTTATTATCTTGATACAAAACTCTACATTTTAAACCCTACATATATGAAAATCACAGTTGCCATCCTATTTATGTTCAAAACTTTTTGTGAGAAATATTACGGCGAATTCTAAATTATACGTTAGTATAAAATTGCAGTACTAGTAAAGCTGCAATTGTTCGCTACTTTACTCTATCTTTATTGATAAATAAAATGCCAAACACTTGTTATTTACATAACTTATGGAAACCTACGATACGGAAATATACTCCTTAATTTCCATTGACACGTTTAGTAACGCTTTTATCTTGTACAATACATTTTCATGATTTTATTTTTATGGAAACATTGAATTACATTCATACATTTTCATACCTAGATTATTACGTAGACAAAAATTATAATTTATAGCATTTAGAAGAACATATCTCTGCATCTTCAATCATAGCATAATTACCCATACGAATGCAACCGCACGCAAACGTAATGAAAATGCCCAGAGATGTAAAAATTTTTGAAACTGGCCCGTGACTTCAAAACGGGCGAACGTGTCTTCCCGGCCTTTGATCTTCCGTACTCAATTTCCTTTTGTCAATCATAGTGGAGTCAGAAATGTAAACAGTAGTTGTTGGTGAAAGCAATTTAGCTTCTATTTCAAAGGCCTATTCGGCCTATTCGCCTACAATCAAACGTATCACGTCACAACCAACAGGATAGGCCATTTCGCTCATGATACTCTCCAAGATTACTGTATAAAGAAGCTATTTACTTATTCCTTGTAGCAAAGTCTTTAGTGGTTATTTTACTCCTTTATAATTAAAATCAACCGTTTATCTTAAGATACTGATTGTAAAAACAGGGTCCTATTTACACGACATTAATTGCCAATTATATTAAAAGTTTATCTTAAATTATTTCTATAGTCAAATTCACTTCAATTTAATTCGCAAGTATTTACTTTTCACGCTCTTTTAATTTAATCTTTAGCGTGAACAACTAAATTTCGTTTTGCTTTCTATAATTGGTTCATTACTTATCTTTAACGTTTTCGTTCAAATGTTAACACACGAAGAAACAAAGTATTTTTTCTGTTCACAGTACAACTCGGCAATCATTGACGAGCAAAACAGGCGTAGGAATCGAGAAAAGTCCTTCAATAATGGAAATACCTGCATCGATGAGACTTGAAAGGGCCTTGACAAAGACAAAGAAATTGTCTGGCGTGACGCCAGCTCCATTTCCCTTGAAACTCCAATTCTGCCCACTAACAGGTATGGAGATAGAAGAAAGCGAGCCGATCAAAGATTGGTCTGTTTCAAACGAGGACAATGCAAAGTTTTGTTGTTCGAACTGATACCGGCTTCCGGAATAAAAATGTAAATTTGTTCAGCTTTAGTGTGGTACCCTATTCGGTGAAATTTGTGCTTTTCGAATTCTAGACAAGTATTTGAACAATCAGACAGTTCGAATAGCGCCCACTTCTTCGCGCACCAACCGTAATTTGCTGCAGTGCAATTTATTTTGTCATTTAGTTACCTCAGCCGTAGTTATTGTAGCGCTACGTTCCTTTACTTTACGAACTTACTATGTATACTTACTGGCTTTCTTTCCTGTAAACACGGGCAACAAGAATGGTAAATTGGCTTGTTATCATAATCGTGTTGGTGATAATGATGTTATTACCATTCGTGTTACCATTGCTTTTGTAATATCATTGAACGACGTCCTAGCAAATTACGAAAATTACAGGAAAACAATGTGAAAAGTATCTATATGTCACAATTCCAAGCCACAATGTCTTATCTTTCACTTGGCATTGAACATTAAGGTTATGTACGACTTACCTAAATCTTCGGCGTCTTCGCTCCATTCGCCGGTGGCTGTTACCAGAACTGCACACATGGTCGCTAACAGTGCATGTCTAAGCACACGTTTTAGAACACTCACACTATTTATCCACATGTTGATTAGCGTCTTGTGAACTTTGGCAACATTATATATCTTAGCATTTACAGAGCATACTTGAACGAGTCATGCTCTCGCAGTTTTTTTCATTTGCGTCACATTTTTAATGTTCTATTATTTTTAAATTTTGTTTCGTATATACACAGCTACATAAATAAACGACATAATTATTATAAAATTAATTGAAATATCCTTTCCGTTTGAGTAATCTTGGTAATCTCTGCGACATAATACGTTCTGGACTAGACTGTAGTGGTGACACGCATGGCCGACTTTTGGGACGCGGTTAAATATCCCGATGAATTATTCAGTACTCTTTTAGCGGAGCTCGCTTCAGGACAGACCACCTGCAACAAAGTACATAGTCCCTCATTTGTGTTCAAACATTAATATACAGGCAAGTCGCTGTGCAAATTGGAAGGGAATTTTTAAGCATGTAAATATGATTAGATAGTTGGACAAAACATATTGTATAGTTATTAAGATCAGGATGCGCTATTTATTTTATAATGATAGTAATATCAGTCCTGTATCCTTTTTTTACTCTCCCACTGCTGGGCCCGGGCTTCCTCTACAACTGAGAGGGTTTAGGTCTTAGTCCACCACGCTGGCTTAGTGCGGGTTAGCAGACTTTACATACCCTCGAAATTCTCATAGAGAACTTCTCAGGTATGCAGGTTTCTTCGCGATATATTCCTTCACTGTTGCATATATATTTTAGATGTAACTTAATATGTCTCAATGGGCAGAGATATAATGCATTTAGTTTTATGAGCAATTATTTTAAAAGGAATTTATAACTAAATATAAAGTTATGCATGAAAAGAAACAAAGCTTTGAAAAATCATGCATCCTGCATTATCATGATCACTAGTAACATTTTACGGCCTAAGTCTAGGACAGTACCTATTAACTCTAGCTCTACATTCATAACTTCAAATGTATAATAATGCGTCGAGTCTAGAATAGGTTTCGTGCCTGTCCTCGCTCTACTTAGCAAGTGCATAGTCTAGCTTAAAGTCTAGATTTTGTTATGCAGACTATATTTAAAATTTAGAATACTGGTTTGCAAGTCAATATCTTGCTATTAATATTGATAACTAAAAAATATAAATAGGAGCAAAGGTATGCTTGTATACAGGCTGATATAGGTAAGTATACTTTTGCTCCTATTTCAACTCCTTGCGAATTGAAGACCTGTGCACTCAAAGTATGTAGGTTTATAGGCACCCCGTTTGCTACATTTCTAAAGGCCGCGTTGAAAAACTGTGATCTAACATTTTTTTTACTATTTCTCACTGCAATTCAATGCGCTTCTGCCAAGCTACTCCACTGTTTATTTTAAAAGGGAATTCTTCAACAAAAATTTAACAAAAGCTTTCAGCGAGTAAATCTTTCAAAGGCAACTAAACGACTCGAAGCAGTTTTTGAAGCGCTAATATAGTTTAGACGACACGTGTCCGTATTTTCAACCTTTTAGACTGAGTGCGCATCGAAAATGTTTCGTTTTAGATATTTATATTTTTCCCCGTGAGAGAATACATTTCCCCTAGTTGATTTAGCGATACGTGAAGAGCGATGAAGCGGTGGTAAGATTTCATCAGCAGCCCTTTTGGTGGTTGGTTTAATTGAACGCACACACACACTCACGCCTTTTATCCCCGAAGGGGTAGGCAGAGGTGCAACTAGTGCATACACTTGTCGCCGTTATTCCGTCCCATGATGTGATAGGGGTTGAAGTAGGTTGTAGGTTGCCTATCGCCATATCAGGCACAAATTCCAGACTCCGGGCTAGTACTGATTAGAAAAACCTAGAATCACTTTGCCTGACCCGGGAATCGAACCCGAGACCTCAGCATTGCAGTAGTATCACAATACAACTACGCCATCGAGGCAGTCAGTTTAATTAAAGTATGCGGCTAAATATCGACATTGACCTATCATCATCAGCCACATGGCTTCCACTGAACATAGACCTCCAAAGATTTCCAGACGGACCTGTCAAAAGCAACTTGCGTCCAGCGTGTTCCTGCGACCTTTAACAAGTCGTCTGTCCATCTTGCAGGTGGACGTCCGACGCTGCGGTTAATAGATGAATGTTGACCTATATGATTACCGAAGACGCTGCGGTTAATCACTACATAGTATAAAACAAAGTCGCTTCCCGCTGTCTGTCCCTATGTATGCTTAGATCTTTAAAACTACGCAACGGATTTAGATACGGCTTTTTTTAATAGATAGACTGATTCAAGAGGAATGTTTATATGTATAATTTATACCGGGGAAATATAAAGCGGGACTTTTATCCCGGAAAAACTCATTCACGCGGGCGAAGCCGCGAGCAGAAGTCTAGTAGAATAATATAATGACCTATACGACTACCACCTCTATTTATTTTATCTTACTTCTCTTACTAATATTATAAATGTGAAAGTGTGTGAAAATTTTTGGATGTTTGTTAAAAGATAAACGTGAAGTCAACTAAACGGAGCTGTATGAAATCATGTCCTATATAAACATATAGGCTACTTTTTATATCGCTAACTTGCGCTCATGAGAAACAATGGATATCTTTTATCTGAAAGGAGTAGATGGGGCTGGCGTCGTACTGCGTTTTAGAGACTTTTGGAAAGGCTTTTCACGCGGGCAAAGTCGCGAGCAACACGTATATTAATAATTAATATCAGCCTCGTTGTGTATAATATACCGACTAACAGCTGGGTGTGGGCAACCTCAATTATTAATAAATCCATAAATATCTGCTATTAATAAAATTATGGTCTAGGGCAATTATGTAATGATCCCCTTGTCAAAGCAGCGAACGTTATTATATCTGTATTTAAGCTTCATTTATAGGGATCAATTATTGCTAGCAATTGGCACCGGGACCTTGTCCGTATCAATATTAGTCTTTTTTTTTAATATCTGTCAAAATCGTATAGGTACGTCAACGCGGGAGACAATTGCCTCGCCGTTGCGCATGTTCAAACGGTGTAACTTCTTTAATCAATAATTGCGTGCGATTATTGCTAGCTGTAATTGATCATCATCATCATAAGCGAAAACTATGTAATAAAGCTTATTACAAGATTTCAGCATATATAGAGGATAAAAAGGCCTGGGATTAAATATTTTCGTGTGATTTTCTTTGGAATCGTGTCTTTCGTTTCAACAAAGTTTATTTTGTTTTAATTTGTGAGCGGCTTCGGCATGACACTCCTTAACTGTCTGTGCCTGTGGCGGCGTCGTGTGCCGGGTCGGTCACTTCCCTGCAACATGGTTGAGGAGGCCGATGGCTGGCACATGCGTCATACTCGTGAACGGGTGCTGCTCGTGTGGACTGGTCTGCCCTTTTCGCTTACTACATCTAAGTATTAGGGATATCTTAGATTAATAACGACATCTTGAAGAATTTCAGATTAAATTATTATATGATTCCTGAGAGGGTTATGCACTCGTATAGGATTTTAAAATTTATTACCTTTTATGCGAGTATATAAATGAACTGCTCTAAACAAAAATAACAAATATATTTATATCATGTTATTTTTTTTTATTATGAATTGTATTTTATACCTTGAACTGATTTTGAAAAGAGCAACACTAGAGTTTCTTGCCCGTTCTTCTCTAGTGAGAACTGCTTTCCGAACTGGTGGTAGAGTTAATATTGACTGAATATAAATAATGTATAACATTTTATGGGTTCGAATAAATTTATTTCATTTCATTTATTTCATTTCATGTCATGCTCAAAACTCTACATTCTCGGTCAGTGAAAAACAGGAAATAATTACGTACACAATAAACGCATTTTTTTTGTAGAGCTTTATTCTATAAGCATTTAATTAATTGCCGTTTTTCTTGGAAGAAAAATGAAAATTTTTATAAGTCACTAGTTTTTGCTTTCGACTCCGTTCGCGTAAGAAACTTTTAGGTGAGCAAAGTCATGAAATAACGGTTTTTTGGTTCTAACATAGAAAGTTGCCAATCCTACTTAATATTATAAAGGCGAAAGTTTGTAAGAATGTATGGATGTTTGGATGTATGAAAGAAAGAAAGAAAGAAAGAAGAAGTTTATTATTGGTACAATATTGCACACGGAAAACAAAAAAACTTCTTATAATTTAAAATAAAAAAATAAAATATAAAAGCAATTATTGCACCAACAATGGGCCTCCCATTCAGCTAAATGCCACGGTACCATCAGTGCAGTACCGCAGCGCTGGTTTTCGATGAGATGCCCATGTGACGTCGACAGACATCAAATCGGTACGATTTAAAAAAAATATATACTTAAAACAAACTTAAAAAAATAGTAATAGTAAACAGTACCAAAAAACGAACTAGAAAACATTTAAACACATAGAATAAATTTAATAACACCTATCACAATAATCAAGCTATAGGCACGCTACTGATAAAAATATATATAGGTACACATAATAAAGAAACAGCTCATATCAATCTTCTGCGATCAGTGGCGAGCCGCGCGTAGGCAGCGCCGGTCGATCACATCAAATTGAGCATTATTTCAAATAAAATGAAGAAGTAAATAAAAAAAAGGAGTAACACCAGTTATTAATAAATAAAACATTAAATAATAGTGAGTTCCACTGCATCTGCACTGGGAATCGTGCGGTGGATGTTACGGACACTTGAAAATAATAATAAATGAAACGGACAATGTTTCGTTTTCTAAAAATAGCTTGTGCACACACATAGCTTGGGTCACTATAATAATCAATAGACTATACAAAAGGAAAACAAAGTTAATGTAAAGTTAAAGCTACAACAGGACTGCGGATAGTAATAATAAACCACCAAATCACCTTGTGATCTATACAATAGAGGTAAATGTTTCAAAACAATAGTATTAAAACTGTTGCTTTTGGGCCTGCAATAAATATCGCTTAAAGTTAAATTTAAATGTAATTTTATTGTTTTTAGATCGACATGGCGGTGGGATATTGTTCCAGCAGCGAGTGGCGGCATATTTAAAGGACCCCCTAAATGCCGAGGTCCGGTAACGTGGTACCGATAATGGTTTAGAGGTGGAACGGGAGCCATATGAAAAGTTATCTTCCCTCCACTCTAATTTATCAAAGAGGTACATAGGCTTTTTAGTTTTTATAACACCGAACAGTAAACTGGCCATATGTATTTCTCTTCTGGCTGCCATTTTTAGAATGTTAGCCTCATTTAAAAAAGGTGTGAAATGGCTACGACTGGGAATATCAAAACAGTATCTCGCGCAAGCATTCTGCACCCGCTGTATCAGTTTGTCAGTCCGCGATAGTAAGCATGGGCCATATACTGAATCACAGTATGGATGTTTGTTCCTCTTTCACGCAAAAACTACTGAACGGATTTCGATGAAATTTGGCACACGGGTAGATCATTTTCTGGATTAACACATAGGCTATTTTTTATCCCGGGAAAACATAAAGCGGGACTTTAATCCCGGAAAAACTTTTTAACGCGGGCGGAGCCGCGGCCAAAAGCTAGTATAATCATAAAAGAGTTAATCTATTTGCCTTCATTCAAATTCCGTTCAAATGTTGCATGCAAACTTTCACATTTATAATATTAATAGGATTATATTATATTTATGTAATATCCTACCAATATTATAAACGCCAAAGTTTGTAAGAATGTTTGTTACTCTATCGTGCAATAACAACTGAACGGATTTCGATGAAATTTGGCACACGGGTAGATCATGTCCTGGATTAACACATAGGCTTTTTATGCCGGGAAAATATAAAGCGGGACTTTTATCCCGAAAAATCTTTTTAAGACGGGCGGATCCGCGGGCAAAAGCCAGTTTTTAATAAAGTGGAATGGTTTCGTGAGTTATTAGTAATACAGCCGAGTACCACTACATGGTATCCGAGCGAATAGGCGGGTTTTATGTTTTTATTACCGGATTATCAAGTTAATTAGCTCATAAGCATTGCTATCATTAGTTGAAACTATGACATAATATAAAAGCTTTATAAATCCGTTCATTTTATACTCTGCGTGTATTTTGCCTTTCATTTGTCACGTTTTTTATAACAGGCGTGGGTAGTAAATTATTTTAGCGTAGGAAATAAGAGTTATTATTCAGGGTAATTTCTGGTGCCTTAAGTTTCATAAAAAAATAGTATAACTATATTATTCTGTAATTATAAAATTGACACAGATACACTCATGCCTTTTATCCCGAAGGATTATTTATTAGGTAAAGGTGCAATTGGTGCATCCGCATTTCGCCGTGTGTATTTATTTTTATTGCATCGTATTATGAGACGTGCTTGTCGTTCGTCTAATGGTAAGCGATACGACCACCCATAAACAGTAGCAACACACATCCAGGACCTAGGTTTACAAAGTACTGTGTGGCATTCCACTGTGCTCGTCATCCTGAGACATAAGATGTTAAGTCTCATTATGTCCAGTAGTTACACTGGCTACAATGTCCTTCAAACCGAAACACAACAGTGCATGCACACTGCTGCTAAGCGGTAAAAGTAGACATTGCGGTGGTACCCACCCTGACGGACTCATACATATGAATGACCTACCAGTAAAATGCTGTTTTCAAATTGTAACGTTGCGACGATGAAACGAACGGGCAACGCCCATGTGGACTCTCCCTATGGCCTGACAATAAAACCTACATCAGTAAAGTTTTGAATAAAGCTGTACTAACAGGCTTCGAAAAAATCATTTAAGGATTGAACTACTTATATGACAAAAACTACTTATTGTACTTTCTTAGTAGGTAAATTATATTATATACGATTATATTTCGAATACGTAGAAATATCTATGAATATAATAGAAAAACTTATAGTAAAACAACTCATCCAAATATTGTTTCTCGTAATAATCCTAAATCAATCGAATACACGGTTCCATATTTTATTGGTTCTATTTTGTACGAAGAAATATTGATATATTTTTCATCATGCTTCCATTCGCGTGCTTTGATTTTGGGCATGGCTCTTAGAGGAAATTGTTTGATCTTTGCTAAGGAAATTGGCTAAAAGCCTTGTTTGTTACATGTTTTCGCCACACGAGCGATCACTTAAGATGCTGAGCCATACCTACTAGCTGAAACTGAATATGCGTTCATTTTCCTACTATATATTCATTAAATAAATACATGATTGCCTCTGTGGCGTAGTTGTATTACGGTACGACTGCAATGTTGAGGTCTCGGGTTCGATCCCCGGGTCAGGCAAAGCGATATTGGGTTTTTCTACTCGGTATCAGCCAGGAGCCTGGAATTTGTGCCCCATATGGCTATAGGCTCGCTCCGTACCACATGGGACGGAATACGTAGGGCGAAAATTAGGTGCACTAGTTGCAACTCCGCCTACCCCTTGGGAGATAATGGGCGTGTTTGTGTGTGTGTGTGTGTGTGTGTGTGTGTGTGTGTGTGTGTGTGTGTGTGTGTGTGTAAACATCAACTTACTCGATACGAATACGAGACGAATACTATACGAAACGCGTAAATTCCTGCTAGGGGTACTGGTGACAGAAGACGCAAAGAGCGGATGAGTAGCTTCGAGGCAGTAAAAAAAATACTACACTTATATATAAGTCCGTATACGTACGTAATTTCGCAAAAACCACTCATAAACTTTACGACGCGGCAATTAGTCCAACACCGGCACATTTTAATATAATTAACCCCATACAAATTATCAATCCCCTTTGTATGTTGTCCTAGGTTTTGCATTTGTTTGTTCTACCCTGTAATAAGAAAAGCCCACTCTTTAACTTACATAAACTAATGGTACAAAAATATTAATCCAGAATGCACCTCGAAAATTGTTGTATTTTTGGACTTAAGACACTTTGATTTAAGTATAAAAATACGTAATATAAAATTAATGAAATTAGCTTTTCTGCTGTAATTTTTTTTTAGGATTTGCGACACCGGTTATTTCATGGAACTTTTTGGATATTAGATTTTAAGAGTTTTTACAACCCGTCGGTGTCAATCGTAGTTTTTACCGTGATATGTAACACAGCCTATTTAAAATATTGATGTAAATAAACAATTTTTAAATTTTCAAAGAATATGTTATAAAAAATCCGATATAGTATTAAATACCCAACATATTATGTGATGTAACTCTTTGCGCGTATAAGTATTCCCGAAGAATATCCACACGCATTCTTAGTTGCGTTTTACTAAGCATTTAATGTTATTTGCTAAGAGTCGCTGTTTAAACACATAAATACATTAAGATTTTACGGAACAGACTCAAGTTTAATTAGATTGTAAGTAAAGTGCTTAAGTAGTGTTAGAATTTAGTTTCAAGTTAGTTACTTTTAAACAGATTTCTGAATGCAGTAATAACCTCACTTTTAAAGTATTAGGTTTTTACCTAGGAAATTGCCGTTTAGTATTTAGAAAGTTAAAGTGAATTATTTTCACAAACATTTTTTACTTCTATCAATCAAAATATTCACCAATTTTTCAATGCCCTTCTTGAAAAAGCCAGGTGTACGGGAGCCAACAAAATCAGCACAAACAGTACCGTAAGACGGATGTCAAACGTGCTGTCGGCGCGTCGCCTCGTGAACGGAACTTAGCGAATTCTTTGGTCTCTATTTAAGAGC
Organism: Lapara coniferarum; assembly: GCA_949316025.1. Lineage (NCBI taxonomy): Eukaryota > Metazoa > Arthropoda > Insecta > Lepidoptera > Sphingidae > Lapara > Lapara coniferarum. Next base: position 28,393,644 of record OX438925.1, on the reverse strand, counting down.
AACTGGTAGAATAGGCGAACTAAACGCAAGTCACTTGTCAAAAGCTCCGTGGGCGAAGGGCCTAAGTAAAAGGTAAACTTTGCTTGATATTAATGTTTATTGATGCTTGATAAAACAAAGAGGTTTTCCTATTTACATTAGCATGGGACCAGCAAGAAATTCAGTCTTATTCCAACATGCATAAATAGCTCTACTTGCCCTATAAAACATTTACAACAGATATTTATACCTGCAAATATTTTCAATACACATTTTGTTCTTATTCGTAATAAATTTTCCATATTATTCCACTTACAGCATAACGAGAACGCCCACTCTTGAATACGAGAATTTATGTTAACGTAGAATGTTTGATAACAATGAACAGTCGAAGCATGTCTTTAATCTAAATGGGTAAGCGAGAGTCGCGGGGCGAGCAGTGTGAGTCTGCTCGCTCGACTACTCCAATGTAAGCGACTCCGAGTTGGACGTCAATGCGGGTGGTCGGTCTCCTGCAGTTGTAGACGTCAAAGGCGTCCTGTAGAGCTCGGGGGCATATTAGCCCCCTCATTTAGAGAGGGGCCGCAATGCGGCATAGCGCAGGGGCGGTTCCGTGCAGCTGTCTTCGTGCAACAAGATACCCTGGGGCCGCCGTGTAGGCGCCGAAGAAGGCCACCGCGGGTTTTGGTTGGTTTGCTGGTGTAGGGTGTACATAGTGTTAATGACTGGGTTCCATGCTCGCTCGGATGATGCTATTCTCCCGTGTGTCGACATTGGGCCGTAAGACCGGCGAAACAAACATAACCATCCCACTCACCCCCCAGTGGTGGTAGCGATTGTGCGTTTTTTCGTTTTTAGCAATAACAAAAAAAAATATTTAATCATATTATGAGACATTGGCTGTGATATTGTAGCAATTATTAACTAACTCATACTACGTATGACAATAAAATGTTAAGTATAATTAAAATCCTACTATAATTTGTTTTATTATGATATGAGAATATTATTTATATACAACATTTATATATAAATGTGAAAGATTTTGAATATTATTATGTAACAATGATGATAATTAATAATACCAGCGCCGTTTTACATACTGTCCAGTACTGAGCACGGGCCTCCTTCCACGCTTGCCTAATACTAGAGGGCAGAGTTAAGATACCTTCTAAATTCGTTATGCACAAATCAGATATGTGGATTTCCTCATGATCTTTTCCTTCACTGTAAAGAACCTAAAAATCTATATGAGCATTCCCGTAGATGAATTATTGTATACTAGCTTTTGCCCGCGGCTCCGCCCGCCTTGAAAAGTTTTTCCGGGATAAAAGTCCCGCTTTATGTTAACCCGGGATGAAAAGTAGCCTATGTGTTAATCCAGGACATGACCTACCCGTGTGCCAAATTTCATCGAAATCCGTTCAGTAGTTTTTGCGTGAAAGAGGAACAAACATCCATACATCCAAACATCCATACATTCTTACAAACTTTCGCCTTTATAATATTAGTAGGAAGTAGGATAAAGATAATTATTCATGTGAAAAATCAATTTGTGTTTGGCGCTTTTATAATAATTATCTTTTGTTAATGACATATAGCAGATTTAACGCTCATAGAATAATTTAAGGCGAATTTAAACATACCCGAGACTTAAAAAGCATCCTGTCACTGCCCTTTTGTATTTGAACCATACTGACAGATTTCACAGTGTGAATCTCACTTTAGTAAACTAGGATTAACTTTGTTAGTGCAAGTGGATCTTAAGTCCTAATGAAATGTGCCACAATGTTTATTACTTGACATAATGAGCTATGTCTGAGTGCACTCAAACGTCGTATTACGTGGGGTTTGGGTTTCACCACCTTAGCGAACCCCACGGGTCGGTGATAATAGTTTGTAAACTACATTTTGCTAGATAAGAAGCCTGGAGACCTGAAATAACACAATAACCTAGTTGGGAATGGGACGGACTGTCGAGACGATATTAGGTTCAAAATCCAAGGCACACCCCTCAGTCTTGTCGAAGTTAGCTGTGTTTGAATTGGTTTTTAATAAATATCGTTTGCTTTGACGGTGGAGGAAAACATTGTGAGGAAACCTGCATAACTAAAAACTGTCCATAAAAAAACTGAGGTTTTTTTTTATTGAATTGAATGACGAGACAACCATGCCGTTCACCTGATGGTAAGCGATACAACCACCCATAAACAGTAGCTACACCATCCAGTACCTTGACATACAAAATACTGTGTGGCATTCCACTGCGCTCGTCATCCTGAGACATAAGCAAAGGCGTCGGTAAGGGGGGGGGGGGCAACGAGGGGCAGTTGCCTCCCCTCCCCCCTAGAGATTAAAAAAAAATTGCAAAGTGCCAATTAATTATTTATAAGTTTTATTTATTGTACAATCAATAACTCGTGAAGCTTTACACGTTGGGTCTCTGTAGCATTATTGTTACATTCGATGTAGATGTAAGCTTCATGTGCTCTCGACTTTACCTACAATTCATGCTTTTCTCATTCTCCATATCAACTTGCCCCCCCCTGGGTCATCGGCTGGCAAAGATGTAAAATCTCATTATGTCCAGTAGTTAGACTGACTACAATATGCTTCAAACCGAAACACAACAGTGCATGCACCCTGCTGCTTGGCGGTAGAAATAGACATTGCGGTGGTACCTACTAAGGAGGTATGTGAATTCTGACTATTCGTAGGTACCCCCTAGCCAGCGTGGTGGATTAAGGCCTACACCCTCTCAGTAGAAGGGGTACGGCTCAAGGGCCAGTAATACCAATCCTGTATCATATACCTACTACCAACTACTAACTACTTTATTACTAAGAGACTTATAGATAGATGTACGAGGTAAGTACTAAGTTAATCTACTCCTGCCACCATACACCAAATACTTTGTTTTCTTGTTGAGTCTGGCGGAATCTGAAGACTCCAAACTGTCCCCATTGGAACTTTCCATACACAACGCATAAAACACTTGCTGTTTTTTTTGTTCGTGCTGGTTTAAATATATTGTCTCTCACACGGCATATCAATTTAGTGAGATGTAAAACAATAACGTAAGTGTGCGTGGGGAACACAAATTTCATGTGATTTTTTGTGTATGCTGTATCTGTGCCATCAGAAAATTATAGCTTGTAGCCATTTAAATTAATATGCTTTATCATTATGAAACCAGCTTACCATCGCATAAGCAAATGTCAACTAAATCTCACCTAGGCAAAAATGCTGACTATTAATTCCCAAATTCATTTTTTTAAGTAATTATAAGCATGAAATCATATTAATTATAATTATAAATGTGACTTTAATAAAGTATACGACGAATTAAGTTTTATAAAAACGTTTTCTCATAACATAGAGTTAATCGTCACCTTTTTAATATCTTGCTCCGTGCCTCATAACATTCTAATTTATTCCTGCCGCGTGAAAAACCCACTTTGCCAAGTAAATTATGAAGTTGATATAATATTAAACATCTCGCAAGTTCTTAGATAGTATACGACTGGCCTAATGAATTTTATTACTAGTTTTTGCTCATGACTCTTACCTGTGACAATATATAGATAAAAACCTGTAAAAATGATTCGCATATCACGCCTGTATACCTGAAGAGCTAGACAGAGGCGTTACTAGTATACCTATATTCAGAGTTTATATCCATCCTATGTTGTGAAAGGAGAGAGCCTATTGCCGTATCCGAAGTGTAGGGGAGTCACATTGTCATGAGATTATAAAAAAGTTGAATCGAAAAACTCGTGCACACGTTAGTTGTACGCCCTGAGAATTGAATCTAGAGCTAAGGTTCACAACCCAAGTACGCTTCCACTCTGCAATGAGATGTTGATTAACAAATGTCAAAAAATCATTTACTGGACATTAAGACCTAAAACATACATACATACAATATATTAAATCCTAGATTCTACATTCAAAATAAATATCAACAATAAAGATTTTTCTCGTGAAACAGAATATACAAAGAGCTAGATATGATAATTTTGCCGTCTATTTCATTGTTTTCTTTAAGATGATATTATGTTTAGAAATTGTGAACCTTAAAAGAATCAGTGTGCTTAGAATGACAAAAAGACTCGACACGTGTCCGTTTCGTTTTATTAGGATTGGTTGAGAGACAAACACGCTACTAACGTTTTGGTCTCTTGATCAATCACACACAATAAAAGTAAACATCAACATACGAATGGCGTTTTTGGTGTCGTTCTAAACGCACTGGGGGCTTAGGATGTGAAAAAAAACACGATGCGTCTCCGCTTCGTTTTATTATGATAGGCAGAGAGACTGACGTATCGGTCTCTCGATCAATCACAAACATCAAACTACCGATACGTTAGTCTCTCAACCAATCACAATAAAACCAAGCGGAGACGCATTTTTTTTTTTTTTATATATGGCCATCTTCGGCTCATTAGGGACGGCTGCGGGCTTCCTCCGACTCACGTCTAAGTTGTCGTCCGCAACCGCCCCTGCAGCGGAGACGCATCGTGGTTTTTTTTTTTTTTTTTCCTTCTAAGCCCCATAAGTTTGTGACTATAGAAAAGAATGGACTTGGACGGTTTCTTTGTGGGTCTCGGCCGTCCAATAAAAAACGATAGAGACTAATCATAAAATATAATATTTAGTACATGCTGTTTAAACCATAGGTTTAGAGACTGTCAGAACCTCACTCGTTCATGTCACTGTTTAAAATTTATCAGCGATATCATATTTGCATTTTATATTGGCTAAAATTTATTGCAATAGGCAAATAAATTTCTTTTGACTCCGCTCCTACGTTTGTTCTCCTACGTATATAATTATTTTTTCAACTTGATATACATATAATAATAAAAATATCGTTTTATTTTGTGAATTAGGTATGATAAAAAATCGAAATTAAAATCATTAGAAAATGTACTCTTTAATGGAAAGTTTATGGCACGTACATCGATGAACTAGGCTATTTACTTAAATCATACCTTGATTTCAAAATCATTCATTGTCTTGAAGTAAAATAAGGAAAATTATTCTAGTAGTCTAATGTATGTGAATATTAATCTTATGACGAACTCATTTATCGCTACGTAATGGAAAATTTATGCTGTTGCCCTTAATGATCTATTAAGTACAATAATTATGAATATAGCATGCAGAATAACGAGAAAATATCAGGTCCAAATTGCTAAAATAAAAAAATGCTTATTTAAAGCAACTATCTACTTGCATAAAAAGCACTAGCATTTAAACATGGTCCCAAATTAAAAAAAAAATCTAAAAACAATATCGAAATTCAATTAATTTCAATCAAAATTTACGGTAAGATTTGTAAAAAAAAGCAAAATAAATATATCAAAAAGGGTAATATCCCAATTATCTCAACTGGTAACAAATAAACACGGAGCTTTACAACATCCATATTTAGGTACACATTGAAATCCACTAAAGTAATTCACTAACCGCGGAACAGTTGATATCTGTCATCAACCCTACTGAAGCAGTACATTCAAAACTATAACAGCGCCGAAATTGAATAAACAAGCATCATTCATGCACCATAATAATCAGCGTGGAAAATATCTGTCATTTTTTCATACTTTAGACTTATTTTAGGGTAAGATACAAAAACCCAAAAATAGAGAAATATTTTCGAAGCTTGTAAAATCGTAGATATAATGTTAATTGTGCCTACCGTGTACAATTCACTTCAGTCCAATGCACTGAATTCACGTTTGTTAAAGTTTGGTTATGCGTCGGAGACGTGCTGTCGTGTAGCGGAGGGTACGTGTACCGTATCCCGCGACGCGCGGACTACTGCCCCAGGCCGTTGTTACCTTTCGTAGGCTCGGAGTACTCCCGCCCTCACTCTCCGCCAGGTGAGCTATCTACCACACCAGATTTAAATACTGTATCCACACGAATGAGGTTTTTTCGCAGACGATACCCGTACCCGTACCGTACAAGGATCGGACATTGGATGGTTTTCGTAATTAGAACACTAAACAATTTGATCGTGTTATTATAAGATCTTCTCAACCCTTTCCCAATTTATACCAACACTAGCTTATGCCCACGGCTCCATACGCATTAATAAGATTTCCGGGATAAAATTACATATAAACTTTCCTGCCTCGGTGGCGTAGTTGTATTATGGTACGACTGCAATGCTAAGGTCTCGGGTTCGATTCCCGGGTCGAAAAATTCAACATCACTTTTCCCGAAAAGTGATGTTGAATTTTTCTATTCAGTATCAGCGGAGTCTGGAATTTGTGCCCGATATGGCGATAGGCTCGCCCCCTATCACATTATGGGACGGAATAACGGCGAAAAGCGGGTGCACTAGTTGCGCCTCTGCCTACCCCTTCGGGGATAACATGCTCACGCATGTTTTATAAATAAGGGACTAGTTTTTAGTCATTTAAAAATGACAACTCAATTTTTTGAATTGTGTCGTTTTCATCCTAAAGGTGCGATATAGTGATACTGATACAGCGAATCATTAAGCAACTGACAGGTAGGAGAACATTATGAATATTTGTAATAAAAAGGTTGGTAATATAATGTAGCAGTAAACGTGTAGGTGAGTCCTCAAGCCCACTCGTCTCTTTCATTACTGGGTCGATGTTACGACTGCCGCTCCGTGGGTACATATTAATTACTGGAAACCAAATTAGCGCATTGACCGTAACAAACTTCTCGTTAAACCTTGTCAAACGTTTTAAAAATAGTAATTATTATAATATTTTCATCAATTATTTTTATTAGTAAATTTACGAATGTGCGGAAAAGATGTACGGTATAAGATTATGGGCAGCGTCAAGCTTCTTGAAAAGCTCTACTTATTTCAAACGAAAGACATTTCACGCTTCGGAGGCGACTTTTAAAATGAGTTGGAAAATTTTGAAATATTGGTGAGTTTTATACTGAAAAAATTATCTATCAAAGTTATAAAGTAATTATGTTTTGGTAGAGTCTAGTTTTATTATTATATGTTTTACCGTGGGGTCATGACTTCCAACTCCACATTTTAAAATATTTATATGTTATTTACAAGTCATTTTATTTTTTAAGGCATATATTAACGTAGCGTACATATATTAAAATTTTAACTAGATCTTTACTTGGAATGCAATCAGAATCTCAATTGTGTATTGTATTCCAATTAAGATACCAAGCATAAATCTCGCTACGCACAATACATGTCTGTATATCATATGTATAACTTATTGCTAGCCGTAGGTAACTAACTTGCATTCACTAGATAAACAATACACGTATCAGCGTGCGACATGTTGTGCATCATCTGACAATGTCCCCGGTATTCTTAGACACACACTCGCGCCCATTATCCCAAGAGGGGTAGGCAGAGGCGCAACTACTGTACCCTCTTTTCGCCGTGCATATTCCATCCCATGATGTGATAGGCGGTGAGCCTATTGCCATATCGGGCACAAATTCCCGACTCCAGGCTGATACTGAATAGAAAATCCCAACATCACTTTACCCGACCCGGGAATCGAACCCTAGACCTCAGCTTTGCCGTCGTACCGTAATACAACTACACCACCAAGGCAATATTCTTAGACGTTTCTTTATAATATAATATGCTTCATATTATGTAGCTTATCCAAGAAAAAAGAGATAAAAACAAGACAAATAATTTGCATATTGATAGTAAAATTAAACGTAGCCGACTCCAAACGTTTTCGTGCGATTGTAGCACGTAGAAGTCGTTGTAATTGATTTAGAACGTAATTACTCGGGAAATTGAGCTCAATTTCCAATAACAACGCGGTTCGTAGAGTTGTCTACATGGTCGCTACGTTGCGAGTGCATTGAATGCACGCTTCGAAGTTGGCGTCATAAAAGTTAAATACTTCCATGGTTCAAAATCGCCATGACTGTTGGTTCATCCATTGGTTCGACGCTTCATGGATTAATTTATCTATATACGATAATAAAATTGTAGAACTAGGTTTATCAATACATTACTAGAATCACATAAAAAGAAAAGCGGTGACTAAAGAAAAGTAATAGAACACAAGTCAGCAATTTTTATAATTATTTTCTGTCTGTCTGTTTTTCTGTTTGTCTCTACTGCACATCTCCGAGACTACTGAACGAATTTCGATGAAATTTGGTACGGAGATAGTTCGAGATCCTAGAACGGACAATAGCAGGGGATAAAGATAAATTAATTACAATTTTCAATGAAAATGCGTATTACTAATATTTTAGAAGGATTATGACTGCCTCGATGGCGTAGTTGTATTATGGTACGACTGCAATGCTGAGGTCTCGGGTTCGATTCATGGCTCGGGCAAAGTGATATCGAGTTTTTCTATTCAGTATCAGCTCGGAGCCTGGAATTTGTGCCCGATATGGCGATAGACTCGCCCCCTATCACATTATGGGACGGAATACGCACGGCGAAAAGTGGGTGCACTAGTTGCTCCTCTGCCTACCCCTTTGGGGATAAAAGGTGTAAGCGTATGTGTGTGTGTTTGTGTGTGTGTGTTAGAAAGATTCCATAACCAAAATGAGGTATAAATCTGGTAGATCAATCTAAAAGTCTCCACTAAATACGTTCGTGAGTACAGTATTGTACAATAAAAAAATTACTAATAAGGATTGTCATATCACATCGTCGAAACGAGCAACATATGACAGGTATTTCACAATACACGGTGGTCACTACCGAGTCTCATACAAAATACATCCGCGATTCCGGACGTAATGAGGCCATGTATCTTCAGCCTGATTTTAAAATAGGCATTTTACGCGTCATTCGTTTAAAATACGCCATACTTTCGTGTATTTTAAAACTGCAGCGGTTACATTACTCATTATTTTCATGGATATCCGAGTTTTACTTGTTTCAATGTGACTTGACACGCAGATATAAATAAAGTGACGTAACGTTCATATTTCACGAATAAATTATCGCGGTAGTTAAATATTCAGTATGGACAAGTTTGTCGAATTAGAGACGGTTAACTGATAAAGGAATATATGAAGAACAGTTGTAGTTACAGTCAGCGACAAAAAACTAGATTATTTGAAATCTTAAACTAAACTAGGTATACGTTTGCGTTCTTACTATAAATAATCTTTATTAAAGTAAACTAAAAAGGTTTATTTTATCTTAGATTAAGAAAAAAAAATATTTAACGTATATACATTTGAAGTTTTAAATCTGTACTGTTATTTTGTGGCTGACTGTACTAATGTTCGGCAGCTTCTCATGAAATTTCATTTATTTACCACATTCACTTTGAATGTACCGCGAACTAGGTTTCCACGATCAAACACGTAGACAGAAATAAATATTCATTGAAATCAGTATGTTTCTCTTAGATTTTAGTGTACGGCAAATGCTTTGATTCATAACAACTTTGCTATGTACTTGAATAGAATTAAAGTTATATACACATATGCTTAAAGCTCGTGTTTGTATCCGTGAATGTATAGAGAAGTAAATAAAAATAAATAAAATAAAATACTTTATTCATCACGTAGGCGAACATAGTTGCACTTATGATATGTCAAGATACATTCAATTAAAAATTATTATTACAAATAGTCACTTATATAACTAAAGGCATATTTAAAGGGCTTCCTTACGCACGTAAAGCCGTTGATCCTGCGCCTGATCTCTCTCCGGTCATGTCGGATTGCCGTCTCACCGGACTATGAGAGTGAAGGAATAGCGAGTGCACCTGTGTATTGCGCACACACTTGTGCACTATAATATCTCCTGCGTACCTGGCTGATCTCCGTTGAGATTGGCCGCCGTGGCCGAAACTGGCTAAGAGGATTTCGATTTCGATTCGATTTAAAGGGAGCAAAATCAATGTAAACTAAATATAAAGAAGCCAAGCTCGGGCTAGCAGGAAAGACATAAAAAAAGAATATTATTTATTAAAATTAATGGGAGGCACGCGTCGCGATCCTCACCGGTGAGGACACTACAGGCCCTAGCCTAGCTAACCTACCAGCCTTTCACTAGCTACCTAAGCGATAACTACCCGAAGAAGAAAGCCAGAAAGAAACTCAGGGCTTAATTTTTTGTCATCAATTGTCCATTGAATCTTCATATAATATTTTTATTTTTCTTTTATTAAGTATTTATAATACACTCAGACTTACCTTTGCATACTTTTTTTAGGGGTTTTATGTACATGTATTAGGGATCATACACATTTCCACGACACGACGTCGCGTCGTGGAAATGTGTAATTAAAGTTATATGCACATATGCTTAAAGCTCGTGTTTGTATCTGTGAATGTATAGAGAAGTAATTATAATACACTCAGACTTACCTTTGCATACTTTTTTTAGGGGTTTTATGTACATGTATTAGGGATCATACACATTTCCACGACACGACGTCGCGTCGTGGAAATGAGTAATTAAAGTTATATGCACATATGCTTAAAGCTCGTGTTTGTATCTGTGAATGTATAGAGAAGTAATTATAATACACTCAGACTTACCTTTGCAAACTTTTTTTAGGGGTTTTATGTACATGTATTAGGGATCATATACATTTCCACGACACGACACGCCCTTACTATAGTAATCAGGAAATAATAACTGTCTACTTCCTTTTGTTTTTAAATCAGCTTTTGTATGTCCAGTTTCGAACAGGCCAGCATAATTATGTCGTCTGGCGAGATGATCTCTTGTCCATCAATATAGACCCTACTCCAATAACCATCGAGAGTGGAGTCACTTTACCCTACTCGTGCAAAAAGAGATGTAAATTTAATAGCGGCAGTTCGCTGAGCTTTCTCCGTCTCGTAATGTATTTGATCGATTCAATCATTATATGAAATAATTTTAGTTCCTAACAACCTAAATTGTTGGAATAAAAAAACACACAGAAAATAATCCGGCCTAGAATTTGGCGTAACAAACATGCCACGAAGGTTCCTGACGTTTCATTGTGATCATTGTGATTGGCCGAGACTTCAACGCATGAGTCACACGTTAGTATCTCGATCAACCATAATGAAATGACACGGATTTCTTTTCGTATTTTATACGAAATTCTAAGGGGGCTGTTGACCGAACTCAGAATGCCATCTGTTACAATAATTATCACTTCCACCAAACTAATTTTATATTTTTAAAATTTGTATTTTATAAGGAGAGAAGTCAATACCTCAGCTAAAGGCAAATACCGCCCATAAACACCCACGACTTCAAGTGAGGTGCCAACCTTAGTGATAACGAAATGTGGTCGAGCAAGTAGATGTTTTTGTCTACAGTAAGATTAGGTCGGCGTCGTCAGGGGAGTACCACCATAACAGAGAAAACAAACATGAAACAAACTGTAGGCCCTTATTAGTATCATATTATGAATCGCGAAAGCCCGCCATAGTTGCTTTTTCGTGTAACACTGTAGATATATTTACCTAAAGCATGCCATGGCCGGCTCGACTGTACATTTGGTAATAACCAATGCCACGAAAAACGGAATTATACGACCTTAACAATACCACCGTACGTATACATAGAGAAAATCTTGCCATAGTAACTCTATCCGAATTAGTAGTCGAGATAGCAGGTAAAAAAATGGTTAGCCTAATCAGTATTTTGACCTTTATGCTGAGGTTACAATAACCATACCATACCAGCCCTGTATTATTACTGCCCACTGCTGAGCACGGGCCTTCTCTACAACTAAGAGGGTTTAGGCCTCAGTCCACCACATTGGCCTAGTGCGGGTTGGCAGACTTCACATACCTACGAAATTCAAGGAACTTCTCAGGTATGCAGGTTTCCTCACGATGTTTTCCTTCACCGTTAAAGCAAGCGATAGTTCACAAAGAATACACAGATATATTTTTATGAAAAGTCAGAGTTGTGTGCCGTTGGGTTTTGAATTTGCATATCGACGGTTCCATAGAACAAAGTCGTATATGCAAAATGTTAGCTTTTCAGTAGAGCGCTTTGAAAGTCGTTAGTTTGTATTCATGTGCGAATTAGTGCTATTATCACACATTAAGTTCAAAGTTGTTGCTGAACCCTATAGAATATAACGTTTTGTTCACTATAACTTGTGATTTTCACAATTAACTTAGACTTTCAAAGCGCTCTACTGAAAATCTTCATTTTGCATATACGACTTTGTTCTACGGAACCGTCGATATATTCGTCTCGGCAGTCCGTTCCACTCCCAACTAGGTCATCGCCGCATAGCATGCAATAATGTCCTACGTCAACGTATATGTAACGTTATATCGTAATAGTTTGAAAGGTAATAAAAACATATCTTGACATTTGATTTTGTATTACAACAATACACCCAACTAACTTACGCCATATTTATAACCGTAATGTACGTAGATATGAACCTTAGTGTAACACAAGCACTAGAAATATTGAACGCCAGTTTCAAACAGTGATTAGTTAAAACACTGTTTGATAACATTTATTGGAAGGGGATCGTCATTAGCGGTCAGTAATATTGCTAATCACGCCGCAATTGAAACGTGCTCTCAGCGCGCTCATGCTAAATCCGACATGAATGTTGACGAACGTGTGGCTTCCTATTTACTTAAATATGTTTGATTTACTGTATTATATTGACGATTGGACGGAATCCGTCATAATACCTCTGCATAAAAAGGGTTCAACGCTTAAGTGTGGAAACTACAGGACAATTTCTCTGATTTCACATGCGGGGAAAATTCTTTTGCATATACTAAACAAAAGGCTCGAATACTTCATCAGCGGGCAAATAGCAAAAGAACAGGCAGGCTTCGTAAAAGGTAGAGGCACTCGCGAACAAATCCTTAACTTAAGACAATTAGTCGAGAAAAGCAGAGAGTTCAACGTCCCAATAGCCGTATGTTTTATCGATTACGCCAAAGCCTTCGACTGTATTAGCTGGCCTAAAATGTTCGACGTACTGAGTTAGATGGGCGTCCTGCAGCACCTAGTGTTTCTGGTGCAGAACCTATATCTGGATGGTCAATCAAGGGTCAGGCTCGACAATGCACTATCTCAACCCTTCAAAACGGAACGTGGAGTAAGACAGGGCTGTATACTCTCCCCTCAGCTTTTTAATCTCGTCGGGGAACATATCATGCGCAGAGTACTGGAAAACTGGAAGGGTGGCATTCGGTTGGGCGGCCAGATCATCAACAACCTTCGGTTCGCTGATGACACCACTATAATAGCCTCAAGTGAGAGAGAACTCGCGGAGCTTTTGCGAAGAATCGAACTTGTAAGTGCTGAATATGGACTTAGAATCAACCGTAGCAAAACGAAATTGATGTTTGTTGACCGTGAAGGAAGCTTACCGCGAACTTGGGAGCTGCGCGACCTTGATGTGGTGCAAGAGTTTGTATACTTGGGGTCTCTTGTGCGTACTGATGGGGATTGCGAGAAAGAAGTGGTCAGAAGGGCACAGATGGCTAAGACAGCAGTGAAGAGCTTGGAGAAGATCTGGAAGAACCGTAACATCTATCGCAATACGAAAGTACGTCTCATGCGCAGCCTAATATTCTCCATCTTCTTGTACGCCTCGGAAACGTGGACCCTTAAAGTTCGCACCTTAAACAGGATTGATGCGTTCGAAATGTGGTGCTGGCGCCAAATTTTGGGTATCTCTTGGACTGCACGTCGCACTAACACATCAATACTGGATGAGCTAAAGATTGAGACCCGCCTTTCCACTATTTGCATTCAGAGAGTGCTCACTTTCTTCGGTCATGTGGCACGCCGGAAGCCCGATAACTTAGAAAAGCTCATACTAGTTGGCCGCATGAACGGGAAACGGAACAGGGGAAGAGCACCTGCCCGATGGACAAACACTATCAGGGAACGCACCCGATTGAACATCCCAGCAGCCATGCGCCACGCGGAGAACAGAGCGGCCTGGCGAACACTGGTGGCGGGAGTTGTTAATAATGGTCACGACCCTCAGCCTTGAGGAATCGACTAAGAAGAAGAAGATTTATTGTAGATGTATTAATTATTTTAGTCCCTATTTGAAGGTGATTATAATGTGTTTAGTGTAATTAATTTTAACATCAAACATGTATTCTACGGAATGTACACAGGAAATTAATCAAAATGAACACAATAGTTTGTGATTGAGTGTTTTTGGACACAAAAATGAATAATGTAACTTGTGAATGTTGTGTAAATCTATAGTGGTTTCATATAGCTTATCTCTGTAGCTATTCAAAAAATTCACCAGAAAGCAGCATTTACTCAGTGATGAACATCAATATGTTATAAGACCTAATGGTGTTTACAGTTTTACACTACAAAATACCTTTAAAGAGTTTTTTGGGTCCTGTACACCTGACTCCTACAAAATGGGTGTTGAGAAATTACCACAATGCTGGCAGCGATACATCTGTAAAAGGATGCATAAAAAATATTTATAAAAAGATAACTTCAACTTTTTGTATCCTAAACGTCAATTTCATAGGTATAGACCCAATGTTACATATTTATTTTCATCCCTAATTGATGATAATGCGAATATAATATTGAGAAATTAATTGGTATTCTAAATAAAATTATATATCATTAATAATTATTAGAATACATCTTATGACTCTACCTGTTGTAATAGTCATTTTTATATGGCATTGAATGATGAGACGAGCATGCCGCTGTCTGATGGTAAGCGATACGATAAACAGGAGCAATACCATCCAGCACCTTGAGTTACAAAGTACTGTGTGGCATTCCACTGCGCTCGTCATCCTGAGACATAAGATGTTTAATTTTATTATGTCCAGTAGTTACACTGGCTACAATGTCCTTCAAATTGAAACACAGTAGTGCATGCACACTGCAGCGAAGCGGTAGATATAGATATTGGGGTGGTAGCCACCTAGACGGACTCTTACATAATGAGAGACCTACCACCAGTCCCAGACGGACTCTCACATATGAGAGACCTACCAACCCAGTCCCAGACGGACTCTTACAAATGAAAGACATACCACCAATTAAAAGTCTTTTTAATACATCTGTATAACTTACATGCAAATTGTTCATTCCCTAATTATTGAAACATCCTTCAACGGGAGATACTTTAGCAATGTTCAACAGCCACAAAGATACATTTTAGTCCAATGTTTTGACCTAGTTTGATTTACGTGGGGTAACGTTTACACAGCTCCATAGAACACTAATTATTTTCAGGATTTACAAGAAAACTTTGCTTTTACAATAATTTTACAAATAAATTACATTAGAAATTTGTTTTATTTTTAGAGATACTTCCATTTTCTTCTACTGGTCTCTCACATGCGAGGGGTTGTCGGTAGGTACACTGAAATTTCTATTTCTCCAAGCAACAGTGTGCAAGCACTGATGTGTTCCGGTTTGAAAGACATCACAGCCAGCGTAATAACTGTCAACAAAAGCATCTGTATATATCTTAGCTCTACCATTTACGAACAGTTTCTTTTTAGTATTTTCAAAGGCCACTTAAATAAGAAGTGAGTTTGATGTTAAGTGATCTCCGCTGTCTATAAACATAGAAAGTATAAGAATAACACGAATGCGCTGCCTAGAGATTAGAGAAGAGGAGTGCTTAAGCCTCCAAAAAGCCACTCTACTACTACAAACAAAAAAGCAAGCTGCCATTTCATATTGGTTTTTGTAAAGAAAAGCCACAAATTTTGAAATTTGCAGAACTTGCTGCAAGTCGCATGTGTACAAATTATTGAAATATTACACACACACGCTCACGTCTTTTATCTCCGAAGGGGTAGGTGGAGGCGCCACTACTGCACCCGCTTTTCGCCGTGCGATATGGGGCGAGCCTATCGCCACATCGGGTACAAATTCCAGACACTGGACTGATACTAGAAACAACTGAGTAGAAAAATCCAATATCGCTTTGCCTAAGATGTTTGCCAAGATATTTTAACTACAATAAACTAGTAGTAAACAAGAATCTGTTGATCCTATCATTGTTTAATTTTCATTCTTAAATAAAATAAAACATTAACGACGTAAAGAGTACAGAGTGAGCGGAAATGTTTCTCGAGAAAAGCATTAACTTGCTCTATTCCCTTTGCAGGAAAGAAACCCAACGTTAGCTAATTAAAATTAAGATTTACTTGTTATTTAGTCACAGAACTATCATCTTATATAATAATAATGCATAAAAGTCAGTATGAGCTTAGTAGGAATTAATTAGATGTCGAACTATTTGATACAAGGCTAAAATAAAAATCTTTCAACTAGGAAAATATACCTTTTTTACAAGTACTACTAAATTCTAATTAAACCATTTCAAATGTTTTAACAGTTCTGTCCATAAAACTCACACAATGTCTCGTTTATCATTAGCTATAAAAGAAAATATCTGCTCAATCTACCTAGAAATAACGCCTTTATACTCGAAAAGCTAGACAGAGACGTGCCTAGTGCACCCACATTTCACATGCTCATCATTAGGTGAATCTATCCATAACATATTCGCGGAAATGAATTCTCAAAATAAATACCGGCTGATTCGCAGATCCAATGAGTCTTGTTATCGATGACCTAAAACGTTTATGAGAATTTCGTGCCAGAGTTAATCTTCCCGTTTCCGGTACCGATAAACTAGAATTTCATGGCGAGAACGGCCCACGAATTCGTGGCAGTAAAATGTTTGTAATAAATCGACACGGACTGCGGCGAAATATTAAAATTATATAGCAGTTTCAAATTGCTGTAATTAAATGCTTGGGTTTTAAATCTGTTGCTCGAATTAAGTTTCAAATTAAAGGTTGATATTCGAGTTTGCAAATTATTGTGATTTGTGCTGAATATTACAATAAAAATAATGTTCTAGCACAAAAAAGAAACTAGGAATTTGAAGGAAAATAAGGTTTCAATACATGGTTTGTTTGTAAAAAAAAATATTTAAATAGACACAAAAGATATTTTTTGGCGGTCTCTCATCGTTTTCATAAGAACAGATAATTTAAACAAATGATTCTGTACTACCTAATTACAAATACCGTTGTATATACATAACTTCGCCTTTTTCCCTTTTCAAAGGTAAGCGAAGATACAGTACTCACATTTTGACACCTTTATTGGGTCTCATGGGCGGCTGCGGATGACAACTTAGACACTCTTAGTCCGAGGAAGCCCGCAGCCGTCCCTAATGCGCCGAAGAAGGCCAGAGTGGAGTTTTAATTGGTATGACGTGCGGTTTACATAGCTTAGGGACTCGGCCCGGCGGCTCAATGCTGGGTCGTAAGGCACGGTGAACCTAACATAACCGCTCAGTGGCCCCTTGAAGGCTGGGCGGTAGTAATAAGTCACTTTCTCCGCGAAAACAAAAAAAGCTATACTAGGTCTGATGTAATGGAGGCCTATTAACATTTGCCGGGCACATTTCCAGACTCCGAGCTGATGCAGAACAGAAAAACCTAACCCGAGACCTTAGCTCTGCAATCGAACCGTAATACAACTACGTCACCGAGGCAGTCCCTTATTCCCAGACAACAAATAAAGAAACAATATTTAACACCCAATATATTCCAGTAATCATACAAAACGTTATTATCTATATAATGATTCCAATAATGCTTTAACTGTTCGTGGTTAGTTAAGCGAAAAAATGCTCATTTGGCTTACTTATATTACTTCCTCAGACGTCCGCCCCAGTAGACGCTGATACTTCGGATGTCGTTATTCTCACAGGAAAAGCCTCGAAACCGAAGACTCCCATTTAGAAAAATAATGGGCTTATGATATTGAATCTTATTGTTTATTGTATTTCGTAATTGAACGACCGATGACTTTTTAACTGATATTTGCGCTGTTCTATAGCTATGCTCGCGATGGGATTTAAACCTTTCAGGCGATGACTTTTTTAGTGATCTTGGGTGTCCAAGGAATCTGGCAGAATGACAATTTTGTAGAGCCACTGGTTAAGGATAAGCGCTGTCTACAACCAACCATTACTAAAAATTTAATTATACAGATAATTAACAAATAAATCACTATTATTTTTTTTATTGTGTATGTAAAACTCACATAAAACTCTGAACAAAATCAACACACATTAAACCTTATATCAGCAATGTAAAACTCCAAAGACGTCTGACGTTATATGGGCCTTTAAAAATTCATCCCTCCAAAACTTCCGGAGTATCATGGAGGGAGCCAAATACGAAATTATCAAGCGAAATTTCACCACGGCTTGCATTAACAACATGCTGACGTAATTAGGCTAATCCCCAAAAAGTCGAGATTAAACTAAGTAAAAAGGTTTTAAGATGTATAATCCTGTTATTTACTCGTCGGCGTGTTTCGCAACGTGATTTTGTCAACGGTCTTGTCGGATTCACGCTATGTTTTGAGATTGTAAGTATAATCTTCCTTTGTAATTATTGTTTGAATTGTTCCCATGAACAATTAAAAATCCAATTACCATTAATATGACATTTTAATTGCGAAGATATGTTATTGAAAATCGAGATTATTAACGAGATTCGAGATTATTAAGTTTATTGAGAATCATCATGTCTACCTCGGTGGCGTAATTGTATGGTACGACTGCAATGCTGAGGTCTCGGGTTCGATCCCCAGGTCGGGCAAAGTGATGTTGAGTTTTTCTATTCACTATCAGCTCGGAGTCTGGAATTTGTGCCCGATATCGCGATAAGCTCGCCCCCTATCACATCACGGAAAAAAACTGAGTGCACTAGTTGCCTCTTCGGGGATAAAAGGCGTGAGTGTGTGTGAGAGAGAGCGAATCATCTTCTGTTCAATTTGATAATAAAAAAATATTATAAACTCTCATAATTCTAAAAATCTAAGTCCCATTTGTAAACACACAAAATAAATAATCCATTAGGATCGTAAGAGTGACCATCTTTGAATATAATATTGTGAAACGTATAGCATAGGGTAACAGATTAACAGAACATATTGTCTGAACTCCTAGTCACTGCGACTATACTAATGAATCGACATTTATTTAAGACACACACAGAATACAATCAAAACATAGAATAATGACTATAGCTAGGGTTAGTACTAAATCTAGATTGCACTCCAAAATTTGTGCCCAAATCATGACTACTACATACTTTGTGTTAATATTTAGTTATGAAATGAAATCCTCCTAGCCAGTATCGGCTACGGCGGCCAATCTCAACGGAGATCAGCCAGGTACGCAGGAGATATTATAGTGCACAAGTGTGTGCGCAATACACAGGTGCACTCGCTATTAATAAATGGTTTTTCTTTCTTTCTTTCTTTCTTTCTTTCTATTCCTTCACTCTTATAGTCCGGTGAGACGGTAATCCGACATGACCGGAGAGAGATCAGGCGCAGGACCAACGGCTTTAAGTGCTTTCCGAGGCACGGGGTATCACACCGCCAACTTCCTGACTCCGAGCTGCGACTGAGTAATTTTTTTAAGATGGAAAAACTAAGTCACACGTTTTTTTGGCCCAACCCGGGATTCGAACCCAGGACCTATTTATTATTATTTATTATTATTCAGGATTATTTACTTATAATTATAGTAATAAACCGCCTCCTTAAGTTCTACTTTATATCAACCTTTCAGCCAGTTAGTCCAATAGTGGTAGGACTGTCATTGTTGTGTTTCGGTTTGAAGGGTATTGTAGCCAGTGTAATTACAGGACATAATGAGACTTAACATCTTATGTCTCAGGATGACGAGCGCAGTGGAATGCCACACAGTACTTTGTAACTCAAGGTGCTGGATGGTATTTCTACTGTTTATGGGTGGTCGTATCGCTTACCATCAGGTGAACGGCATGGTCGTCTCGTCATTCGATGCCATATAAAAAGTCAATTATAACGAAAGCTAAAGCTGACCATCGAATCGTGTTTTTGAAGTACAAAGGAATATCGTGTAGAGTAAAAAAAAATTATAAAAAAACCTTTTTGATACAAAAATCGGCGAAATGGCTCCACTGATCAGCAAAAATTCTCGATCGCATTGAATTCCCACCAATTCAAAAATTGATGATAATACCAGCCCTATATCGTATGCTTTCCCACTGCTGGGCACGGGCCTCCTCTACTGCTGAGAGGGTTTAGGCCCTAGTCTACCACGCTGGCCTAGTGCAGGTTGGCAGACTTCACAAACTACTCTTTTCAACAAAATTTGTTACTCGCAAAAAAAAACCAAAAATATACATCCTAAAGAAAAGCAATATTTTCCAAATTTAAAGTGTGAGTGCTAATCGAAGCCGCCTCCCGTGAAGGGAGCCGCAACTCGGTTGGAAATGAGATAAAGTTGCAGCCGCGCCTGCGGGTTAATTTATTAGTCCGCACTTGCCAACTATCGCCACATCGATGGGTTTTAATTCATAATACGATTCTAAAACCTCTAACGTGAATATTACAAACCAAGCGCTTTTGATGTTAAAATTAATTAAAGTTTTAAATTGCAACTTTGCCGGTCTGACTCAATGTTTTGAACCTAAAAATATCAACTAAAAGATATCCTATATTTAAGTTACTTATTTGGTCAATTTCTTGATACATGGGCAAAATATGGCGACTGCCTACTGCCCACCATGTTAAAAATAAAATAAAAATATACTTTATTCATCGCGTAGGCGAACATAGTTGCACTTATGATAAGTCAAGATACATTAAATTGATTGTAATAATTATTATTGATACAAAAGGTGTAACCGGGCTGCTCGACGCTCGCTCTGACTGTAACTGCTAACGTGATTACACGTTCAGACAAAAACAAAAAGCTTGGTGTTGGAATCCAACATTGTTAGCAATAACAAAAATATACCATGCGTTTTTACAAACGCGACTCGTCGGTCATCGAAGTTTCGATGCTTTCAACGAGTTTTCAGTCACTGTATACGTCATTTTGAATTTTACTTTGCCGACGCAGGTTGGTGACATACGGTATCACGTTATTGTTTGCACAGATGCCGTGTGGTTGGAGGCGTAAAGGGCGAGTGAAATAACTAACTTCAAATGGGTAAAGGTAACTTGCGCATACTATACAGGTTCATTTTGACATTGCGTTAATAAATGAAACCACATACTTATCTCGTTGAAATTAACACTTTCCATTAAATTATTTTTACTATAGATGTAAAATAAAAAAGTGTAAGTTTCGAACAAAATAAATATCAATAAAATGTAACTTTAAGTTTATACGCCCTAATGCTACTATGACTGTTCTAGGAGAATTCATCGCAGCAGCAACATTACACTTTCAGTCAGAAATACACTTATGCACACACCATATTCACACTAAACTATAAAATGATCAAAAAAATTTAATGCTACAACCGGGATTTTTGGCGTAAGTATTCCTTATTCATTGATATTTTTTAGCACTATGTTAGGCAGAGGTATAGACGAATATGTGGTTTCATTTAGTAACGCAATTTAAAAATGACCCTGTATATTCAAAAGATATGGTCCCGCTAATACACCGCACAAATCTTAAAAAAATGTATATAATAATCACTGATTTAAAATTATATGCGTCTACCTCTAATGCAGTTATACCTATAAAATAATTTAATTGTATCTCATCAAACATTCCTGTTATGAACTGTCTATACTACGGGCTATTCTTCTTTGTCGCATTCTTCATTACTGAAGGTCGTGCCCGCTTTGGTAAGCCTTGGTGGTGGCGGTGACTAGCCGCTACCACTCCACTCTGTTCTGTGCCTGTCGCAGAGCCTCCGTGACTGGGACTCCTATGACTTCCCTGATAGTGTCAGACCATCGGGTAGGTGCTCGGCCTCTAGGTCTTTTGCCATCTACACTACCCACCACAACCAGCTTATCCAGGTTGTCTGACTGTCTTCGTGCTACATGGCCAAAGTACGAGAGGATCCTCTGGTAGCAGATTGTGGAGAGTCTGGTTTCGATCTTAAGCTGGCTGAGTATGGATACATTGGTTCTCTTTGCTGTCCACGGTATGCGCAACATCCTCCTCCAGCACCACATTTCTAGAGCGTCGATCTTTCTCCTGTCCATAGCGCGGATCGTCCAGGATTCAGATGCATACAAGAAAATGGAGAATACCAAAGTTCGTACCAGTCTCATTTTAGTGGCATTGGAGATGTTTCGATTCTGCCAGATTCTAGTGAGCTTGCTCATTGCACCCTTAGCCATTTGAGTTCGTCGTCGAATCTCCTTGTCGCATCCACCCTGATCAGTGAGTAAGGAGCCGAGATAAACAAAATCCGTTACAACCTCCAAGTTGGACAATAATCCTGTCAGCTGAACCTGGCCCGCTCTGTCCACGCACATGACTTTAGTCTTTGCCCTATTAATTAAGAGACCGACCAGTTCGCTTTCCTTTTCCACTCTCCTAAACAAATCCGCCATCTCCTTCTCAGTTGCCGCAAGCAGTGTGGTGTCATCTGCATACCTTAGGTTGCTGATCTTTTTGCCCCCTATTGTGATGCCTCCATCCCAGTTATCCAAAGCACCCCTCATTATGTACTCTCCATAAATATTGAAAAGGAGAGGAGATAAGATGCATCCCTGACGTACTCCTTTTTCAGGTTTAAAAGGTCCCGAGATCACATTATTTATCTTGATCATCGATTCACCATCTTCGTACAGGTTTGCGATCAATTTCACGAGATGATAGGGAACACCCATTTCCGTCAGGATACGCCATAAACAGTCCCACCGCACACAGTCGAACGCTTTAGAGTAGTCTATGAAGCACATGAGCATCGGAACGTTGAACTCTCTGCTCTTCTCTATCATTTGTCTCACGTTTACAATTTGCTCTCTCGTACCTCGACCCTTGACAAAACCAGCCTGTTCACCCGGTATTTGCCATTGCAAATATGATTGCAGGCGTCCGTGAATTATGTAGAGCATTATCTTGCTAGCATGAGATATGAGGGCTACTGTTCGATAATTCCCGCATGTTTTCGTTGAGCCTTTTTTGTGGATCGGAACAAGCAAGGACTGCTTCCAGTCAGTTGGCCACTTGCCTGTTTGCCAAACCTGGTTACATAAGTTTAGCAAGATCTTCACGCCTGTATCCCCAAGGTGCTTCAGCTCTTCAGCGAAAATAGCGTCTCTGCCGGCTGACTTGTTGGTCTTTAGCTTCCGTAGCGCGTTCCTAATCTCGGATTCCAGTATAAAGGGCTATAGGTAATTCTATTAATCCTATTAATATTATAAAGGCAAAAGTTTGTAAGAATGTATGGATGTTTGGATGTTTGGATGTATAGATGTTTGTTCCTCTTTCACGCAAAAACTACTCAACGGATTTCCATGAAATTTGGCACACGGGTACATCATGTCCTGGCTACGTTTTATCCCGAGAAAACATAAAGCGGGACTTTTATCCCGGAAACACTTTTTAACACGGGCGGAGCCGCGGGCAAAAGCTAGTACATAATACTAACACTATTAAAACAAAATTTCTCAAATGTCATATGTGTGTAGGTACAGCAGTTTCTTTAATACGCATTACATCAATATATTTCATCTGGAACATGCCATTCTTAGACTTACCTCCTTCTTCCCTCTGGTTAACTGTTTTCACTAGGTTTTATTCAATATACCACCTCTCTTAGGCAGCCTTCAGTCTTCACAAAATAAGATGACAACATAAACTTCGTATGATGGGTTTTGACCGTAGAGTACAGTCAGCCACATAAATACTTGAACAAAATCGAAGCTTCAAATCGTCTTTACACTATTGTGTTCGTTACAGATTTTCTCTTCACAAAAATAAAATAAGAGGTATTTACTGTACTTCCCTAACTTACTGACTGCCTCGGCGGCGTAGTTGTATTTCAGTACGACTGCAAAACTGAGGTCTCGGGTTCGATCCCCGGGTCGGGCAAAGTGATATTGAGTTTTTCTATTCAGTATCAGCTCGGAGTCTGGAATTTGTGCCCGATATGGCAATAGGCTCGCCCCCTATCACATCATGGGACGAAATAACGGCGAAAAGTGGGTGCACTAGTTGCACCTCTGCCTACCCCTTCGGGGATAACAGGCGTGAGTGTATATGTATGTATGTACTGTACTTCACACAAAAGAACATGTTTTAATTGAACATAGCACGTAGAGGCGATTTGAAATTTTGTATTTATTCAGCTACTTATATGGCCGACTGTACCTAGTAAAGATTCAGTACTGTTAGTCATGTAATAAAACAATTTAAATACAGTTAGCATACGTTCCAATTTTTTAAATTAAATACTAGATGATGCTCCCGACTTCGCCAGGGTGAAAAGCCTTTCCCACTAAAAAAATCCCTACAATGTAGTGATTCATAACGCTATTAGTACGGCCACAGAACAGGGATATAGACAAGTACGGCACTAGCGTTACCTATTTAAAAATTCAAATGAAAAATGTCGCCCATGTGTTAATCCATAAGTCTACCCGTGTCTCAATTTTCATCCAAATCCGATCAACTACTTTTCAGATTAAGTACTTCTAACATGCAGACATTTAAAACAAAATCGCATTTATAATATTAGTAAAAATATTACTCAACATAATATATCTACACATAACGCACATATAAAGCAAACGTCTGCATCTTTAAAATACCTTTTAAACGTTAACCTATTTGTTGGCGCTTTTCACGCATCACTACTCAAAGTAAAACCTATTCCATAATCAACTTTAACCATCGTAAAATAAATACGAATCGATAGACACCTCGTTTGTCAAAATCGGTTCAATAGGAGCGACGCTAGAGTGGAACATAAAATGGATACATACATACATAGGGTGCTAAACTCATTACCCTTCCTGGCTTCGCCGTAGTCGGGTAAAAAGGTAAATATTTACGGAAGTAATAACCAAAGTAGTTCACATTTGGGTATTAGAAAATGTATGTTCCATAGAGCGGATAATCCCAGCCCTTAGTGGTAAAAATTGCCAGTCACTCGGGCACCGAGCGGTCTTAGGCCTTTCAATTTGTCGCGAGCAAAAGACCCTTCTCAATGCGTAATTGACACAGGCTTATCCCCAAACTTAGATCTACAATTTGTTCACATTTCCGTAAATTGTGACTTGCTATTTTCCACTCATATTTGAAAAGAAACTGATTGTAAATAATGAAAATCTCAAAGGTCCGTCCAAAATTTCAAAATGTATTCATACACTTATATTTTGGTACGATTGCTTTACAATATATTTGTTTGGTTTTTTGCTCTGTTTTGAATAGAAAAAAATGTGAAGTATTAACAGGCTAAAAAACAATTGGATTTTACTTTACAATGTTCATTCCTAACTACAATACATTAATAGTTTTTTAAAGGTCACTTTGCGCACCGAACGTGGTGCTCTTTCTAAGAACATCATTTACATAATGCTGCTGCTCTATCTCAAACTATAACGCAGTACGATAGATCGACAGTGTGCAAAAAAAACAGCTTGTGCAGAGAGAGGGTGCGGGATGCTTCGGTGAGTAACAACAGCTTGTCAGTTTCAAGTATTATATTGCAATTTAATAAGGGTGTCGTACAAGTACAAATATTACGATGATATATTTAACAGTTCACGTAACAAAAATAATCCCTATCGATATTACGAAATCCAGAGAGATCCAGACAAGTGGATACAATTGTATACTCTCAATACGATGGTGGACAACTACAATTTTTTTTTTGTTTAAATGGTGCAACGCTATATAGTTTCACTGTCGTGTAAACCATAGCGCGATCTACTTTTGCGCTAGCGCCATCTATTAAGCTAAAAGGGAAACTTGTGTTACAAGCTTTAATTAGTTCAATGGAAGCTAAAGCGCGCTTAAATATGCATATCAATTTCCGAAGTCTACTACTTGCTGATATTATTAAGGGCTGCTTATCAATTTTTATCAATAAGTACGCCAAGTGTAACTACAGGACATAGTGAGACTCAACGTCTTATGTCTCAGGATGATGAGCGCAGTGGAATGCCATACAGTACTTTGTAACTCAAGGTGCTAGATGGTATTTCTACTGTTTATGGGTGGTCGTATCGCTTACCATCAGGTGAACGGCATGCTCGTCCTGTCATTCGATGCCTTAAAAAAAGTTATTTAATATCGGATTTGATAATAGTTTTAAATGTGCAGTGTAATGTTTTAGGACAAACATGAATTACATTATTAATCAGTTAATTACAATTTAAAGCATAATACCCACTGGCACATCTAATCGCAAAAGGAGAACTTTAAGACAATAATTCACACCCTTGGAAGCTTTTAAAGTTACACTGCGTTTACTGTAACTTTGTTTTATAAAGCCATTACTCATTCTTTTGTTAGCGATTGCGACGGCAAATTTTTCACGATGAGACAAATTTCGAGAATAAATTAACCAGTGTTGTAATTTTGTGCAATAAAAGAAGGTGGAACTTTGGCCTATCACTTTGAGTTAGTGAAGTATATTTTAGAGAATCGTTTTAATATATCTTTAACCCCCCACGCAAAAAGAGGTGTATTATAAGGCATGTAGCTGTATATCTGTCTGTATGTATGTCATTGTAGCTTCCAAATTAATGGACTGATTTTGATATGTTTTTATAAACAAACACACACACATACACAGATATACAAACGAACACACTCACGCCTTGTATCCCCGAGGTGGTAGGCATAGGCGCAACTAGTGTACCCACTTTTTGCCACGCGTATTCTGTCCCATGATGTGACAGGGGTAAGGCTATCGCCATATCAGGCACAAATTCCAGACTCCGGGCTGATACCGAATTTAAAACGCAATATCACTGTCACACAGTAATACAACTACGCCACCGAGACAGTCAACCTAAAAAAAGTAAAATTCACGTCTAGATAGTCAATATTTAACCAATAATAAATAACTTGGACTATGTATGAACGTAATAGGGCAAACATTATCTACCTCGCCTCCAACTAAGGAAATATCTGACCAGGCAATAGCACAATGGACCGCAGCCGCCTAACGTTTGCTTTAAGGGATTATATGAACTAACTGGAGTAAACTATAAACTATACTTACGATGCATGCATTCCTTTTGAGTATGTCATCTCATCCTGATGCACTTGGTTATGTAGACAGGATGCGACGTCAACGCCTTTAATGCACGAGCAACACGCCTTCTTTCTTTTTCAAGGGTAAGTAGAGTAGTTACCACGTCCATATGTTGCCAGCTATTTTAGGTCCTATAACAGGATCTAATTTACCGGACACGATTCCAGACTCCGGGAGACTAAGCAAAATAACCCTACATACACTAACCCAGCCCGGAAATCGTACCCAAGACTACGGTAGTCGTACCACAATGCAATTACGCCAGCAAAGCATTATACATTGTTGAAAGCAAAAAGCAACTCCTTTGGTCCGTTTCCATGCCTCCTAGACTAAACTGTACGTAAATAGAGTGGATTTAAAAATGCTTTTTATAATTTTTACGCGTAAGTTTATATTACTGAACAGCAGTTTTTTTAATAAAGGATGGATTTGGTTTGCCTTCTGAGCATAGTAAAAATTACATCTAAGTAAAATTTCAGGCATTCCTCCATCAATTATAGGCGTAGCTGAGGGGGCCAAGAGTGGGCAATGCCCACCCTGGAATCTTCTTTGCCCACCCCAGAAAAAGCGTAGATCTCACAAGTGCAAAAGCATCTTACCAACGATATACGTAAAAATCGGGGAGCTTATTTTATTCCCGCCGACTGCCCACTCTAGACAAAATCTCTAGCTATGCAGTTATGATAAAAAATAATCTATTAAAAAATCCTACCATCGCATCGGTTTTGCTCTTTAATGAAAATATTAATTCTAACATTCTGTTTACAAGCCAGAGTAAAAAAAAGTATTATATTGACATAATATCACAAAAATAATATCTATAAAACTTAGGTTTCAAATATATTATTTTTCTTTACTACTAAATATTTGTTACAAGAAAGAAGAATAAATACACGAATATACATCAAACATTGACGTTCAAAGGAAAATGAATTTCTCAGTAAAAGAAAATATCTTATCGGGTCTAATTATTTGGGGACATCATAAGTTAAATATTTGGTACTGTCAAAAACAAGAATGTTCGTTTTAATTACTCTCTTATATCTATTGACTTGTAAAGCTACATGAATCAGCTGGTAAGCATCGTTCTTGTAACTTTCGTTATAAATAAAATGGTCAGTAATTTCTGTACGTTTGTGTGAGTCTACGGTAGCCTAGTTGAAATGGTCTGCCGACACCAAAGCCCATAGGTTCAAAACCCAAAGGACCTTTCAAGTTTCGTGTGTATTGTTTGCCAACCCGCACTAGATCAGCTCAGTACACTAACACCTAAACCTTCTAGTAGTAGAGGAGGCCCGTGCCTAGCAGTGGGACAGTATACAGGGCTGGTATTATTAAAAAATGTTTTAGTAGTAAATCACAAGGTAAACAAATTCGGGTAAGTTAGTACTTGCTTTTCACCGCAGTGGAAGTTGCAAGAAGATATTTAATACTAGCTTTTGCCCGCGGCTCCGCCCGCCTTAAAAAGTTTTTCCGGGATAAAAGTCCCGCTTTATGTTTTCCCGGGATAAAAAGTAGCCTGTGTGTTAATCCAGGACATGACCTGCCCGTGTGCCAAATTTCATCGAAATCCGTTCTGTAGTTTTTGCGTGAAAGAGGAACAAACATCCATACATCCATACATCCAAACATCCAAACATCCATACATTCTTACAAACTTTCGCCTTTATAATATTAGTAGGATAAATGGAATGGAATTGTAGTTTGTTAAGATTTATCAAATTAACCATAGTGACACTTGACGACAAATGTTTCATATAGTTCCGCATAATTTATCATTTATAAGAGCTTGGCGTAAGGTACAGTTGTTTATTTGAAAAGTAACAATCATTAACATGTGTGTCCAGATCTGGCGAATGCGCCGCGAATGTGCCGCTCGCGAGCCGCTTGCGAGCTGCGTGCCCGTTGCTCGCGTGTGGTTCATACGTTGGGTGCGCATTAT
The DNA here is from genome assembly GCA_949316025.1 of Lapara coniferarum. Classification (NCBI taxonomy): domain Eukaryota; kingdom Metazoa; phylum Arthropoda; class Insecta; order Lepidoptera; family Sphingidae; genus Lapara; species Lapara coniferarum. Next base: position 28,364,702 of record OX438925.1, on the reverse strand, counting down.
CTGTGCAACGCACGGTAGGCTTGCATCGTGCACGCGTGCAGCACGCATGCAGCTCCTGCGCACTAAGCTTCTTTCGCGTTTGAACTATGAGCTTCACCGCGCATTGCACCTACGCCGCTCGCATATAACGCGCAGCTGACGCACGCACGAACGGCGCGCGGATGGCGCAGGGACTACGCGTGAACGTGAAATGCACGCGCGTAGGTCGCAGGCAGCTCGCGAGTGGCACATTCGTGGCGCATTCGCCAGATCTGGACACACCTTTAAAACTATTGAAATCGAAATACAGGAGTAGCGATGCAACTTTTTCTAATTTCGTTTTTTAAATGTCACTGGTTGAATTTGTAAAAAAAACATAATCTTACGTAGGTCATGTTTTAAATCACTACTCCGAATTAAAACTGAAGAAACCGTCAATTACAAAGGCAGCTGAGGTAATAGAGGAACGGAAAGCAAAAACACAAATCACAGATAACAGCACCCTTGTAGTGCGGGCAGGAAGTTGCGCGAAAATTACAACTTTGTTTTATAAAGTCATTATTCATTCTTTTGTTGGTGTCTCGGCTCTACTGCAAAATTTCGTGACGTCAAAAGAAATTACTTGAACAAATTAAAACGCTTTGTAATACGCGATGTCTTAGATAAAGATATAAAATCTGCTTTTTGTTACAGGCTCATTGAATTATATTGCAGTCTTGAGTCTGCTTTTAAAAATGGTTAATTTAAAGTGATTACATTTTTGGCTTTAATTTGTTGTAAATAACGTCTACCATTCATAAAAAACTTACAAAAGTGTATGTTCGTAATTAATCCATCTTGATCGTACATACTTTATTTTTAACCGACTTCAAAAAAGGAGGTTCTGTATTCGATCCGTATGTATGTATGTAAATTTGTATGGCCGCCAGTTTCCCAAAAACCACTGATCCGATTTGGATGTGGTTTTCGATATTCAAATGTATATTTTTCAAGGAAGGTTTTAGTATATAATTTATGAAGATCTGATAAAGATCTTCGGAGATACCCAATGGAACTCTTCAATAACTAACAGCAGATGACTCACGAATGCTGCAATTGTATATCTTTGATGTATAGTTCACACCATTCCACGATTAACTACCAAAAAAGCAACAAATACAAACTTTTTAACAAAAAATAAACAGACTTCAAAACCACTACACATTTTAATTATTTTTTGCTTTGTAGTGGTTTTGAAACGGTTTATTTTTGTTAAAAAGTTTTTATTTGGCCTAGATCTTGATTTCATACACCTATATTTTTATGTCTGAAGACACATAAAAACTTTGGTGTATATACCTACATGCAAGAACTGATTTAAGGAATAATTAATTCAGACGAACAGGCAAGTAGTTTATTTCTTAGAATTACTAAAAGATAATTACGCCACAGAATGCGCACTTGTATTAGGAACGGAGGCTCACAAGTCGAGCAAGGTTTATAAAAATAAAGGAAATTGTATTTTATTGAAAGAATACGCTTTAATTAGATGCATACAAAACAATTTATACCAAAGCAACACTCAATCATTTGGCTTTTTCTAACTTCCACAAGACTAATCGTGATGTTTTGTACCTCATTAAAAAGTTTCATAAATAAATAAGTTTTTAACGTGTTTTGCACATTTAGTCACAGGAATTTTTTCTAAAATAAACAGCAGTTTTTGACAAAAACTTCTTTGACTAAAATATGAAATTGATAGATAAGGCCATCATTTCAAACTTATCATAGCTTTTAAATATTTTATTGTTTATTTTAAAAACCTAGAATATTATTTACTAGAAATCAACAAAATACCTCAATCCCATTCAGTACTTTTATATTATTGAATTTTATCGGTCTTGTAGGTGATTTATCTTAAAATTCAATAAATCTTATATTGCTCGAAAAGAATCGAGTTCCGGAGAAGTCTTCGTGGGGAAAAATTGATTGCTTTCGGCTCAATCTACATGCTCTTAATGGTAATACGTCATATTACCAATCATTTTGTATAATAAATAATACTTTTAACCTAGCATTCTTTATTTTATACTGGCATGGCAAAGTGTTTCGACTCCACCTGATTGAAAGTGAGATGACGACAGATGATCATCCACCGTCGTTTCAAAACTGGATATATTCTATTGAATAATAGCTTTACATCATCAGCTATCGTAAGACCGAAAGAAAATCATACGTACTCAAATAATAACAAAACAACCATGCTTAAACACAATCATAAACGTAAATATACAAACAGAATACCACAGTAATATGTCGTAATGAAAAGTTCAAACAATGGTTATACAAAAACAATTTTCAGTACAAACAGGCGTGAGTGGACAATGCGTCGCATTGAAACCAACTATCAGGTCATTTCCTAGGTGAGGTGCTGTAACGTACAGTGCACGATGACACACGGAACTTTGAGTTTTATTACCCGTATTTTTCACTTCTTGAGAGAAAATTTTGTAGAGCCAACTCCAAATATTATTATTGGTAGCTGAAAACGTTGATCCTATCATTACTATTTTATTTTTGCCACCATCCTCACACTCAACATGCATTTTTTTATGGTATTGAATGACGAGACGAGCGTGCCGTCCACCTGATGGTAAACGATACGACCACCCATAAACAGTAGAAACACCATCCAGCACCTTGAGTTACATAGTAGGTACTGTGTGGCATTCCACTGCGCTCGTCATCCTGAGACATAAGATGTTAAGTCTCATTATGTCCTGTAGTTACACTGGCTACAATGCCCTTCAAACCGAAACACAACAGTGCATGCACACTGCTGCTTGGCGGTAGAAATAAACATTGCGGTGGTACCCATCCAGACGGACTCTTACATATGAGAGTCCTACCACCAGTAAATATGATAATTTACTTAAACGCCCTTTCAAAAATACAGAAAGCAGGCGATTAATGTACTTTGTGTCTTTTAACTCATCCCAAATTATTTCACTCTATTTAAAGCACCTGATAAAAAATATTTTTATGATAAAATTCAACATAAAACTATTATGATGTCACTTATATGAAATAAATTGTTTAACCGTTAATTTTTACGTTAAGTCGAAATAAATTCATTTCAGGTATTCATCCACGGAATAGGAAAAACAGATTTTACAATTGAAAAATCAGCCTTAAAAGAAAGTAACAGAACAGTTATTAAAAAGACTGATTACTTCCATAGGCAGGAAGGAACTTAATATTCCTACTTAGCACTTCGACAGATGAGCAGACTCGTCAAACTAGCATAAACTAGTGTTTCACTGGAAGTTCCTCGGGCGCTTGAAGTTTCTTACGCGTTTCTTGCTACACACCTTCTGGCAGTGACTACCAGCAGTACTACCCGTAATATGTGGACAAAAAACGAATCAGTTCTTGCGTGACTAACTGCTTTTTCATAGCTCAACAAAGTGCATCGAACTATATTTTAATTTTGAATAACACACACACACACACTCACGCCTGTTATCCCCGAAGGGGTAGGCAGAGGCGCAACTAGTGCACCAACTTTTCGCCGTTATTCCGTCCCTTGATGTGATAGGGGGCGAGCCTATCGCCATATCGACAAATTCCAGACTCCGGGCTGATACTGAATAGAAAAACTCAATATCACTTAACCCGACCCGAGGATCGAACCCGAGACCTCAGCACTGCAGTCGTACTGTAATACAACTACGCCACCGAGGCAGTCAATTTTGAATAACCGTTGTCAAAAATAGAATCAATTTTGTGATTATTATATTAAATATTTATTATTATACTTTAGGGGAGCGGGGGGTAATGGGATATTGTCTTTGCTACATTAAAAAAAATTGAGAGGTGTCGAGGGACACCCGGATGGAACGAAGTTCTATTCGATTAATTAGTGAAGATATTGTAATAAAATTTTATTTCTTTTAAGTTATAATAATAATTGTATATTTCATCAAAATGTTACCACATCAATGAAAACATTTACTTCTACCTACACAATAGATATGTCATCGAAACACGATCATCACCTAATTAAGCATTGACATTAAAATTAACATACAACTAACGAAAAAAAAAACTATTCTAAAAAGTATTTAAATTGTCTTTTTTTATTTAAATTTCATATATATTTTATTCGTTCCAAAACTACTCTAAAAAGCATTTAAATTGTCTTTTTTTATTTAAATTTCGAATGTCACTTTTACGGCCAGTTCTTTATTGTTACTGGCTGGTTTCACAGGGCAAGTACAAAAGTGTCGTTAAAATTTCGTGAGAATTTTTTCCGTCCAGCTCCCTTTCACAACGCGCAATAAGGAACTTCGTTCCAAAACCCAAGAATTTCTTCCATAAACTAAACTAAAACAATAACTTCATTAAATAAGATATTTATAGTGAACGCTGCCTTACCGGAACTCGCACCGAAATTAAAAGTGAACTTTACAGCGTCAACAGAATAGGTTTGACTTAAAACAATGTCCTCGCCTAGCCCACTGCATCTCATTTACCTTTTCAACTCCACGACGGGTGGAACACTAGTTCACTAACTACACGCTACGTACACTGTTTGTTTCGCTGAGTTTTGTAATACAAATATTTGTGACAATACTGTGATTCAGACATACTCTTTAGACGTTCATTACACCGATGCAATTCAGTTAAATGTTTTATGAACCTAAAATTACTCATGTACAATGACATTAATCTGATATTTTAATACATACATACATATACATATACACTCACGCCTTTTATCCCCGAAGGGGTAGGCAGAGGCGCAATTGGTGCACGCACTTTTCGCCATTATTCCGTCCCATGACGTGATAGGGGGCGAGCCTATCGCCATATCGGGCACAAATTCCAGACTCCGAGCTGATACTGAATAGAGAAAATCAATATCACTTTGCCCAACCCGGGGATCGAACCCGAGACCTCAGCATTGCAGTCGTACCATAATACAACCACGCCACCGAGGCAGTCCGATATTTTAATAATAACATAATAATACCAGATCTGTATATACTGCCCACTGCTGAGCATGTGGCTCTTATACAGAGAGGGTTTAAACCTCAGTCCTCCTGAATGGCCTAATGCGGTAGGTCAGCGAGCTGGACGAGTAGTGGTCGAGGTGCATCACGATATTTTCCTTCACCGATAAAAGCGAACTTCTAATAGACAGAGGTATTTGCATAGGGTTTTGAACATGTGGACTTCCGTCTCGGCAAACAGTTTCATTCCCAACTAGGCTTCTGATATCTTACTATAATTTTAATAAATAAAGCACGAGAATCGTATTTTAAGAAAAAATATTGAAGCTGAGCTACCATTTCGACGATGACATAAACTATTATTGAGTTCAGATGAATAATGCCGTAAAATATAAGCAGATTAGATTTATAGGTTAAATTTATCGAATATATCTGTGTAGAAATAAATTACTCACATTCTTTAACACTGAAGATATAGCAACAATATTTTTTTTTCTGTAAACAAAGCTAATACAATAAAGTAAAACGATACATTCACGCACAATATGAAAAGTTTCCAGTTTCTTATATACATCAATGAAAACATTATTCGGAAATAAAAATGCCCGTTATAGTTGGAATTAATTCAATCCCGCCAGTTTTAGACATGAACACAATTCACAACACTTTTGATGAAAGCTCAACAATTTCTCCACATCACAAATGAGCAACGAAGCATTAAGAGTACGCATTTCAAACGTAGGCCTTTACTGTGAGGGCACGGTCGAATGTACAAGCGGGGAGCGAGGTAACACAATTACTAATATACTTAACTGCGGTATTACGATTCTTGGAATTTACTTTTTTACACCCAGCCCCGTTATTCTATGTGACCCATGTTATTTTCAACGCTCCTCACAAGGGTGTAACCTAACTTATCGCGGTTATCACTATGAAATTGCCATACAGAATACAAAAAACTTTTCACGCTGGCGGAAACGCGAGCAAAAGCTAGTATGTAATATGTATCTAAAAAATTAAGCAAGACCACTTATGCTGCTTTTGTTCTGGGGGTGCGATATCACTATTCCAAATATTTTTAGTGCAACTCCTTTTTTTATAGGGACTCAGCAATGTTCACCCCACTACAACTCATGGTAAGTGGAGTAGGATGAAGATGGTGTCGAATGACGAGAGATGCTTTACCCCTCGCTGGTCGACAACTATGCTGGCCTGGTTGAAACCTTACATAGGCTTTTCCCAAAACGCACACGATTACGTTCACCACTGTGGCCAGAGAGGCTACTGCGAAAAACGAAATCCGAAACGTCGGTCCGAAACGAAGAAACGACGAACTTCGTATTTAACCTTACTACCAAATTACTCCGGATCCAATTATTATTTTATTATTTTTATTGATTATTTTTATTTTTTTTATTATGATCCGAACGAAGAAACGACGTATTTTATGTCAAATTGGTTTTCAAAGTAGGGCCAACGAAAGTAAAAATGTCATTAGTGTCAAAATCCGAACATCGGATCCGTCTTCGAATCCGTCGTCGGATCCGTAACACTTCGTAGTAAGAAAACGTGCGATCCGTCACCCGAAACTACGGATTTCGTTTTTCGCAGTAGCCTCTCTGTACCTCTTGTGTACCATAGTCTCTATACGGCGGATAGGAATATCCTACCACCAGTACCTTTCTGCTTACGCGTTCCATACTTCAACAGTAAAAACTCTTACGGACTTTTTCATAAAGAGTTTACAAACCTATTATGGTTATCGAATGATCTGTCTTCTTCGAACGAATTTTAAATTTCAAAGAAGGAAGACAAAACATTATGTAATTAATATAGGTTTACAAACTGTTTAGGATTAAAGTAGTTTCTGTTTAAGGGCTGTGCCTCAAAGCCTTGTTTTGTTGGCTATCTCTAAATCAATAAGTACCTGAGTTCACTACTTATTAATGTTGTAAACTACTAACCTTATTTCTACATCGACTACTTGCACTATACAAACGGGATTGATCAAGCCGAAGCGCTGAACCGTTGCAATCGTAGCTGGCCGAGGCCAGTCCATTTCCCTGATGATATCCGCACAATAGCAACATCGTATATCCGTGAGTTCAGCACACCAGTCTTCATCGCTAAAGACGGCATCAAAGCTGAATAGGTCGGGTCAAAGCGGCAGAAATATTACCTTCCTCGCCGTCACTGTTGCTGCATATATCAGCGGACTGGATGAGTTCGCACAAAGGTTGCGCAGCGAAGCGACTTGACGACCTGATTAAGATAACACCTTGCGCTGTCTGTGCAAATGTTTCTTTCGTCAAAGAGCCGACTTTCAAAGCAGGTGCAGACAAGTGTTAAGTTGCGAAACGTTAGGCCGTGAGTTCGGTGGTTTCGGCGTAAAGCTTGAGCGATTTTCGGTCAGACGTGAAACGGTTAAAATATTCCGAGTCTGCCGACGGTTGCAAATGTAAGCAGCTTGCGGATTGCAAAATATATTCTCAGACTGGAGTATATTGCAAGTGTAACAGTGGATAATTGAAAATTATGAGTATCATAAATCAGTAACGTGCATTTTTTTATGCATGAAATGTTGCGTTGAAAGAATATTTTGTCCTTTGTGTCTTGTTTGGTTTCGTGTGACTAGACCAAGAGCGCCATCTTGTTGTCTCAAATGTTAAGTGGTAGCAGAACCATACATTCAACACCTTAGAGATTAGGACGAGGATAGGGGCGATCCGGTCCCTATATTTAAGAAAATTAAAACTCAAGCTTATTGCAGTAAATAAAATTGAGGCCGATTTATCAGAATACCTAGATCCTAAACCAATAGCATATCAGTCATAAATTCGAGTTCAAAACATGAGAAACAAAACATAAACGCTATCAATTTCCCTAATCCGTCATTTGAGTAGGTATAATAATAAAACTTCAATAATCCTATATATCCTAATAGTCCTTAAGCAAAAAAAAACCGTTTTCACCCGAGACCCTCCCGGACGTCGACTTCATCTCTGAGGAGTTATTTGGATAACTACTCTCACAATGAACTTAGAGTAATTACACGATATAATAACAATGTCTTTGCCGTTGTTTTTGTTAAAGTAGGTTAATTAAATTCACTGTGAGTTGTTTGAGTTAGAGATCCGGGACAGAGTAAGCGGCATGAAGCGAAATTAAACTTGTTACAACTATTACACGTTTATCTAATAAAATAAACATTTTATTAGGGTGTTTATTCGAGGAGACGTGAGCTTTGCCGCACACATAGTCAGCTATCGGTTTTGGCCGCCTGACAGACATTAGGAAATATTTCCAAAATGAACCGAAACTTGTAATTTAGTAACCAGTTGATACAGGATAAGAATCGCATCATGCCTTTAAGCTACTACTGTCTTAAGTTACCTACTTACTGTCTTATATGGCTTCATCCACTTTAGTCTCTCATAGCTGTCACATTACAAAATAGAAAACTAGGTACAGTTTTATGAAATGATCACAATTCGACTTGATATTGGGGGCCGAATTCAATTCAATCCAATCCAAATCGCGTCGTGCAATTACCAACGTACACATTATTGAATATTCGAGTATGTAAATAATATACAAGGAATAACTTTTTCGCATTATTTAGTAAATTAGAAGAACGAATTTACGATGCTCATATTCCACTCTGACCTAACCGACCGAAACGAGTACGTGTGCGGTAGTCTCGGAGTACAAAATATCGCGGATAAGCTGCAAGAAAATAGGCTGAGGTGGTATGGACTTGTCAAAAGAAGACCACCTGACTACGTTAGCAACCAGGTACTGGAACTGTCCATTCCCGGAAAAACACCAAGAGGGAGACCAAAACTGCATGGACAAATGTGTTGCAACGCGACATGCTAGCATGCAATGATTCCGATGATGACGTCATCGATAGGGCGAAGAGGAAGAGAAAGGCGAAGAAGGGTTCCCACCATCATGTGGGATGAATAGTAAGGGCCGAGAGATAAGACCTAATAATAAGAATCATAAAATAACGAAACAGAAATACGTTTATATCAAATAGAAGGCCGAATTTGAGCGTCTGCCGGTTCGTGTAGTTGATTGAATTAGTGCTGCGAAGTTTCATTGCCGTCTCTGTTAATTAAACCGTTTGTTATTACTTCCTTATCTACTGAGATTGTGTCTAAAGAAACTTCTACTTGTTTGTCGGGAGGGGAGGGTACAAAAGGATTTTAAGTTATTTATAAGATAATTTTTACCTTGAAAGTGTTTTGTAAATATCAAAATATTATTATACTAAGTTATGAAAGTTTGAGAACAAATTCCATATAGGCCACCAAAAACAATTGTGAGAGTTCCGATACAAAACAATCAAACAGAAGTGCTACAATTGTGCGGTAACCACTACCTACTTAACCCATGTGTTACAAATATTTTCAAAAGCAAACCCAGGACAACACGGCTCACGCCTGAAGACCCCACCTAACGCGGTCACACTAGCTTCCCTTTATACATAACAATAAATTCTTATTACGCAACCAAAAAATTTCCAACGAAACTATTCCCAACATTCACAAAGCGCGCTAAAAATTCAAAATCAACTTGACACGAGTTATGAAAGTCATTATTCTTTGAAATTCGGTGCCGTTGAAAAAATATTGTAAGGTCACAAGCGGGGACAATTTGTTTAACTTTTCAGCTTACATTAGCCAAGATGAGTTTTGCCGCTCTCGTGAAAGTCGCCGGACCACTTAGCACTACCATAAAAGTTAAATGCCCTATAAATCATAGAGACAGCCGGGGCCGCAGTAATCAACTCGCTTCTTATTAATAATAACTTGTTGACGTCGCCTCCGAGCCGGGTATTAAGGGACGACCCTATCCGGATCAAGCGGACTACGATCCGTCTTGATTGATGGAATCAATAACACGCTTCGATGATTTTAAACTGAAAATCCAATTTGTGCCCTAAGACAGCGCTGAATGAGTAATTTTATTTTATGGATAACAATGTGATTCGCAAACTGAGGTTTTGTATTTTCGTGGTATTTTGGTAGTACTTCATCATATTTTGTCTGATGAAGACGATCTGTACGACGATGTAAGCAAGTTGCTCGTCTGATAAGTCTCACCATAGGACGTTAGTACATTTACGGAGTGATTACGATTGAGCACATCATTGAACTCCGATCAAGATCATCCAGAATCATTACGTGTCATATTATAATGCCTATATATAATACTATCTAGTGACAAGAATCCACATACTTGCTTTACGTATCTTATTGCCATTATTAATAACCGCGCCAGAGGTACACAACAATTTACTTCTAAATACCCTCACCCTTATAAAACTAGTTCGTCGTAACTGAACGTAATGTAATGTTAAGTTTACTTTTGAATAGTATTCCAAGAGTAAAGTACAAACAGGATGAAAGCTTCCAATCAATCAGCTGTTTGTACAGACCCCCAACCTTACTAGCCACTGGCCGGGTAAGTACCTAACTTACTTAGCAGCACTTACACTTCAACTGGCTGAGGTTTTACCCTTAGTTCAGTTAATTGACCTTTAGCTTTTGTACTTGACTAACATTTAATTCGTTTAAACCGTGATGGGTCAACGCTGTATTCTATTAATTTTGCTGCAGACAATAAAGTTATTAATTGTGTTGTGATACATAATTGAAATGTTTCAATATTTGAAATTGTAAACTACATAGCTCAATATACTTTACTAATAATTGTAATGTCTTAACAATATTCTCATTGCAATGGGGGTAAAAAGACATTATTATTGCATGATTATTATTACTTACTTTAGGAATTTTATGTGGTCAAATTTTATGGTGATGGTTCATCATCAATTATCATCATCTCAAAACAAACCGATACCATAGGATCATAATCACACGGATGAAGTGTTTGTTGAAATTTCGATTTTATGTTACTGTTTATGCAAGCCTATAAGCCGGGGCTGGCTGCAATTTATTTGCATTAATATCAGCGCCTTCGAGCTTCACAACTCATGGCAGTAGTCGCTGAGATAAGGCAGAATTTCACAACACTTGATAAACACTGCCTCCAACCATCCGTGAGGGCAGATATATTCACTCGGCAGGGTGTTGTAACTAACTTTGTATATGAATTAAACTTAGCTTCTAATGACATACCTTTAGGTAATAATGAAGTTCGGAAGCCTTGTGAAGATAGGTTCTCAACGCAGGCAGTCGGTAATTGTAAATATCTTCCGCAAAAATGTTGCCGACTCCTGATATTACCGAAATTAATTTAGCAAAAAAAAACAGCTGTAGATAAATAAATCATACAAATATGCACATTACAATGAATACTTAAATTTTTTGAAATTTACCTATCCATTTGGAGTTTCTGCCACAACGCCGCAAAAGTAGTTTGCATTCTAGTTAATTTGGAACAGTAACGCATATAAATCAATGAAATAAACTAATAATACGTATATAAATAAAACATACATGAAACAATGATGAAAAATTCCGAAAATGGTAAAACCGCACTGTAGATCGTTTACGGTCGATTTGAATGAACGTTCTCAATCTTAATCTTCGATCGGATCCCGAGAATAAACCAATAAAAGAAATCATTTGTAAGTAAGTCAAAATAATCTTTGGTCTGATTAATCCATTTTTGCGATCAACCAAAAGAGCGATGGATTGGGATTGTATAGTGAATTGGCCGTTAGCGCCGCGTCCTGCGGAATCACAGCTTAACGTGTCAGCTTTGCTTCTATGTTTGCGTTTCATTTGATGAATTACAATACAGGAAAGGACTCCATCTGGTTTTAATTTATTTTTGAAGAGGTCTGGAACGCAGTAATATATAAAGAAATCTTTGCTGCATTGAGGTCTTTTCTTGCGCTTAGTGTAGACGAACATCTTAACACGTTCGGCCCAGCGCCGCCCTAGTCAGATACTGAGGATGTGATACAATATTTCTCCATATATACAAAGCGCATTTACGGTAGACGTGATTAGACGTTATGTAGAGTTTATTCGAAAAACTTTGACGCTATTAAACGTTGTTCTTCCGAACGTGTGAAGAACTTTGTGAATTAGTATTAATCGCACCTTTAGAACGAAAACGACATAATTCAAAAATAGAAAATTGAGTTTATATTTTTAAATGACTAAACTAGTCCCTTATTTATAAAAATATAATAAACAAGGGACCGATATAACAGTTTTGTTCTTTTCCTGCTCGAATATGGCTGTGTTTGAACTATTGTTGTATTGAGAACTTCGTTTTAAGTAATTTTATGACGATAGCTCAATTTTCTACATTTTTGAATTGTGTCGTTTTCATCCTAAAGGTGCGATTTCACAGTATAAAACTGACCATTTTTACGTAGCACTTTACTACTGATTTTTACCATGTACGTACGTGTACGAATAATTTACACCAACACTTCCAAAAGCTGTACACAGGTTAAAAATTATATGGTGCGAGTACAGAACAAAGACGAGCCTATTCCCAAATGTGCTATCAACGCTGATAAATACCACCTGCAGTACAGAACCATTCATCACGGGCTGCGATGTAAGTAATTGTGCACTACTTTCATAAGTTTTCTTAATAAAATTCCACAGGAATTCTCTTCGTTGCGTTTTCTAGGTGCTTTACACCAGGGATTTTTCACTTTAAACTTAACACTTTACTGACTGCGTATAGTGAAATACTGTGCTCGGTCAGAATAATAACGTCGAGGGATTTGTGTTTTATTATGTTATTAATTTTATTGTGTTATTTCTTTATCGGTAGTTGCGTCGTTGTTTATGAACATAAAAATGTGTTACTAAAATTGAAAAATATTTAATTTATCTAAATAAATTGTCGGCTGCTTGACCTAGTATCGGAGTAGTTTGTAGGTCAGAAAGTCCTGTCACCTGGGTTTGATTACCAGGTCAGTTGTGTGATTTTGACGTACATTTTATTCCCAGGACTAAAAGGATGTAGGCCAGACGTAGGTAACATACACACACACTCACTCACGCGTTTTATCCCCGAAGGGGTAGCCAGAGGCGCTCGCAGTGCACCTACTATTCGCCGTTATTCCCTCCCATGATGTGATAGGGGGCGAGCCTATCGCCATATCGGGCACAAATTCCAGACACCTAGCTGATACTGAATAGAAAAACTCAATATCACTTTGCCCGACCCGGGGATCGAATCCGAGACCTCAGCATTGCAGTAGTACCATAATACCACTACGCCACCGAGGTAGTCGACGTAGGTAACAACCAATATAAATCCATTCTATAACATGCTTATAAGAAGCATGTTGCGCTTACTCTACTTGGGAGCGGAATTAAGGCAGATAGAATGAGAAACAATAATACTTATTATCGGTAAAATGTAAGCGATAAATATAGTTAAATCGAATGGTAACTTTTGAAGTCCTAAAACTAAAAAGCTTCTTAAAGCGCCGGCAGTTCATGATTTAGCCGGACATATCATCGTGATGGGCTCAGAAAAATTTGGGTGTATCGACGAGAACAACGTATTTGTCGATATTCCCAGCTAAATACTGGGCCGATCGTGAAGTTGTTGCATTTCTCGCCGATGGTGGCGCTGTGATCACCGAATTTTTTTTTATTTTTTTTTTGTTAAAACTAAACCAAAATGTTGTACCTACCCTCAAAATGTACAAAGAAGAGTAAGCTTGAACTTGTGTTATTTCTGGACCTCGCCGGCTGCTGTCGCGTCATTCCATTCTGGTTGGAATTTACTAAAACCTTACGCTAAAACATACGGTGAAAAGCGGGTGAACGAGTTGCGCCACTGCCGCCCCTTCGGGGATAAAGAGCGTGAGTGTATACACTAAAAATACCAATAATTTTTCAGGTTTATACATTAATAGCCTTACTAATAAAAAAATGTTACTCATACGTTTAACATGTGAATAGTTACACAGCGTACAACGTCTGTATAAGAGTTACACAGGGTTAACACAACATCGCTACTAATAAACGCAAAGACAAGCTTGTGTAACTACTCACGCTGTATACGGCAAATACGCTGGCAACCTTTTACGAAGTACGTTCAAAAACTTCTGCTCGTAACTTTGTTTTACTAATTTAATTGAAATTCATAGTTTATTTAGCATTTTAGTAACTTTAATAAATACGAAATATATATTTTTTTGTAAAATATCTATATATATTAATGAAATGTACAAAAACTTGGCTAATGGTTGTAATTTTAAATATAAGTTATGATTCGTACTTATAGTTTTCGAACGCTTCCTCACCGGCAATAACACAAGCTTAATTCAATTTTTTAATGAGTGACGTGTGAAAGTATTTCGTTTCGGCAATTTATTTGCGATTGATTAAATAATTAACTTTTTAAGATTTAAAAAATGGAGTGCACTGAATGTGCATCGATAGTGATGCCGCCTAATCCTAAAAGAAAACGTTCTCCTTTAAGAAACAAAACTTATCATCCAGATTAAATGGATTACATCTATTTTTGTAGCATTTTATTTTTCTTTGATTTCCTTGTCTGTCCTCATTATCAAGCATATTATAACGAAATTTAAATAATTCATTGCTAAATAAAAATTAATCTCGCACAACTCCAACTCCATCATCTACAAGTGACAACCTCTCAATCAGCTGAAGCTATAATAGTCGCCATTTTGAATTTACGCAGCCTTAATACAAGGGTACAAGCGTGTGTAGAGCCTGTGTAAGTGTACATAGTTATTTCAATCTCTTATAACACCTGTATACAGGCCTTCTGTCAAAAAAAGTTTTATTAGTTGCGTTTTTGTTACACAGTGCTTATAGAACTTGTATACACAGTGTCGATTTTTTTATTAGTAAGACTATAAGTATTTATTTCTAAATACAACTTTTCGCTGGACAGAATACTTCGGAAAAGATGCGGCGCTACACTGAACAGCCTTAAATTTAATATGGCATTTTCAGCGACAATGAAACTCGCAATACGGTCCCTCTCCGACAAAGCATTTAAGAAAAACTTGCCTCCTTATTCTATGACACAACTATTTTCTCCAGTCGTATCAAGCGCGTAACGTAACTCGTCGCGTTTATCAGTAAGAATAAGAGGCTAAAGACCTGCATTACATATTACTAAAGAATTCTAATGATTATGTAGAGTGGACATTGAGAAATTTGTCATACAAAAATTTTGAGCCTGTTCGTCAGTAAGTCAATCTACCGTGAAATAACAAAATACCTATGTAAAATGCATTTGAACATACTTTGACATGATCATAACGAGCAATTTGGCATATTTCTTAACAAAATATTTTTTTCTTTAGCATACCAACCCCCTTATTCTCTATGTCAGTGTTAACTCGTAACGCGGCCGTGTCACGCGTTAACTTCGTGTAATTAGCGGTAAACGGTATTCTGTATGCCAATTTCCATAGGGATGAACGCGATGAGTTACGTTACGCGCTTGTTACGTGCGGTGAAAATATCGTGGGTTATAAAGAATAAGGGGGCAGGATGTTTTGTCACACGGACGTGTCAGATAAGTCAGCGACTTATGATCAATTGGTAATAACTTTTGGATGAAAAATTTGGTTCTGATGTCCGGTCTATAACTGTTTAATGTCTTTGCACATTGCTGTGTTTAAGTCCTACAGCCTTTGTGCTGCTACAGGCAATATTTATGACCAGTCTGAAGTTGGTCACGACTATTTAAGAGGCCTAAAGTGATAGTAGACAATAGAATGTGGGATAAAGGGCCCAGATAGTCAGTTTAGTACCCACCCTCTTTACTAACCAACATTTCTACACTCACTATGCGTTACATAAATATACACTATGTACAGATAAGTGGAAACCTTTATACGCTTATAACTTCTAAATAAAACAAAGAAGTCGCAAACTAACGGCCAATTACAATAAGCGACCTAAATTTTAATCTCCGATCCGATCCCGGAAAGAAACCAATCAAATTAATTAATTTGTAAGCATGTCAAAAAATCTATATCCTGATTGGTCCATTTTCACGATCTATCGAAAAAAGCGATTGTGTTCGTATATTTAAATAGGCGGTGAAGCAACATTCCAAAACATATCAAATACAACACAAATGCATCAAGCCTCAGAATAAGGACTAAGCATAGAAGTAATACTATGACATTTGGACGTACACTCTCATAGACAACCAGAAATTTAGTTGTCCTGTGATCCCTTGTGACCAAGAATTTTATACCCATATTATAAACTTCTTGCTTGTGACAGAAATTATAAAACAGGCAAACAAATTTGACAAGCCCGCCCGTGTAACGTTGCCAAATTGTGTGGGCGCGTTGGCAAATTGTATCATTTGACATTAGTGCGCTTTTTAATTCGGCATCGTAAAGGTAGCCAATGGATCCAATTTGACGTTGTATAGTGTACGCAAACCGTCCTTATCAGCATACTATTTGTCTCTGTCCCTTAAATTTTTTGGCCTATTTACAAAATAGGATAAGTATATGAGTGCGATTTGGACTCCTTCTATGCTTTAGTCTTTATTCTGAGCATCAAGCGAATTAATCCTTTACAGTAAAGCTAAAAGAGTTCATTGCGTCCATCTCTTTTATGTACATGTGATGGTTGGTTAAAATGGCAATAGTCAATGACACTAGTTACGTTGACAACCTTCGTGCTCCGAGTAATGGGGGTTTTACTCTTCCCTCGTCAACAAATGTAGCTTTGAACCTCTGTACTTTATACCCTAGCTACTGACTAGTAATTACTACAGTTTGCAGCCAAGATGCCTTTCTATAAAAGTTAACGCTAACGTGGATGAGAATGACATAATCTAGCGATGAACTTATGCTTAGGATATGTCATAGATTTTTCTTGTTTTTTATTAGGCAAAGGCATGTCAGCTACGGCTCCTGGAGTTTTGATGGTGATATCACAAAAGTATATTATAAATGATCTGTACTTTGACGTAAAGATAGATTGTTCCTTATTTGAACATACTACTTTAGAATTTATCCGATTCTGCAAATTATTTCACTATATAAAGCTAAGCTATTTTTGAATCCTATAGGCTATTTTTTATCTACGGATCGAACTTCTAAGACGGGGCCGCGAGCAAAAATGAGTACAGAAAGTAATAAACATGAGAAATAAACATGCTGAATAGGAAATTTCATGAACCAATGAAGTGAAAATACAAAGATATAATATTAGGATAAGATTTTCAGTCGGAGATATTAGGACCCCTCGAAACCTATACAGATGGCCAGTCAATTTTTTTCTGTAATATGTCATGTTGTGTCGATTATGCTCTACGGTGCAATGAGATGAAAGAGGCATTATAAGATAGACACTTAATGAAATTGGACAAAAACTATAATTCGTTAATAATAGTTAAAACAAATAACTCGTTTTTGATAGGTCAGCCTGAAAATCTTTAGGGGAGGCGTATTTTTAGCCCACGACAGAAAAAGTTATAAGCTATAAGCTTAGGGTGTGTATCTGTATGACTGTCTGTGGCATCGTAGCTCTCAAACGAATGGACCAATTTTAACGCGGTTTTTTTCACCAATGGACTTCATATGACGTGATGATGACATTATCTATACTAATATTATAAAGCTGAAGAGTTTGTTTGTTTGTTTGAACGCGCTAATCTCAGGAACTACTGAACCGATTTTGAAAATTCTTTCACTAGTAGGAAGCTACGTAACTTGAGTACTACTACTGAGTGCTATAGGCTACTTTTTATGCCGGGAAAATATTTTTGTCCCGGAAAAACTTTTTCACGCGGGCGGAGTCGCGAGCACTACTAGAGTACAAACATACAAAACGAAACAGTATAGGTAAGAACAGTAAAACACGAAAACTAGCGCAACATTATAAATTGCAAGCGCTTTAATATAGTAAAATAAGATAAAATCTGCTACTCCACGTAACAACTGAAATAAAGTTTATTACGACAGGAAGAGCCACTTTAACGTTGTAAAATACCTTCTTTTTTTAAACCCGCGGCCCGCCCAGAATTGCAGCAAAGAGTTATTTAGTAACGAAAACTTTTTGTTATAAGATCACTTCTATCTCGGTTCTAGCGTAGAACGTAGTTGATAAAATGAGTCCGTTCAATTAAGAAATGTATTTTAAAATATAGCGTTTGATTGTTGTTTTAAGCTATTGCATAGCTTCTATCGCGGGTCTTGAGCATGGAGACCGAATCCAGAAATTTCGTAACGGAAATAACCTAACACCCCTCACTCCGACCGGCACAGCGGTGATACTTTTTAGTTTTGCCATCTATCGATGAATAGCAGAACTTTAAATGACTTTTTGAAATATCACGCTTGTCTCTTTAGTTCAGTAACTCGTGTGCCAACTTCTAGGTGGCATTGGTTGTATCGGCGTTACTGCGCATGCGTAATCCCCCTCTTCGCCCCGCAATCTGGTGACTCATGCTTGCTTAGAGTTAGGGCACGAGTGAAATTTGGACAATAAAAAAAAAAATAAAGTTACATAAGTTGATAAAAAATGCTCTGCAATAGCTTTACCGCGGCAGTCTCCGAGTGCCACACGTCTTTTTTTTAGTTTGAATAAGTAGAGAAGAGCAAGGTAATTATTGTTAGACATATTATCTTGCATGGCATATATTTGCTACAACTTTTGAAGATTTAATCATAAACACGTAAGACAGCTTCCTTTAAAGCCTCTTGGCATTTTTTTTTCGCGGAGAAAGTGTCTTATTGCTAACGCCCAGCCTTCGTGACAGGCCACTGGGCGGACGTATTGTGTTCACCGTGCCTTACAACCCGGCATTCAGCCGCTCGGGCAAACGGAAAACATCGGTACTCGCCACTTACGACAGCCAGGGGATACCGTGATGGAATCCTTCAAACGCCCCTAAACCACAGGGAAAGTCTCTTGACAGCTGCAACGCCTGCAAATCTGCTTCGCTTTCACGGTTGAACTACAGAACCGATTTTGATGGAGTTTGTTATTAAGATAGTTAAATACCCTGGGAAGAAACAACACAAACGCTACTTTTTGTCCCGGCAAAATATATAGCGGTAGTTTTGTCCCGGAAAAAGTCCATCATGCGGGCGGAACAACGAATAAAAGCCAGTAATTAAAGAGCAATTAATAATTTCGAATTAAATTAGATTACTGTAAAACGAATCCCATCAAAACATAAATGGGAAATATGGAACGTAAGTCCAATATTAAGAATATGCGTGCTTGTCGAAGTCACCGACAAAAGAATTGAAATTTAAATGGTTGCCAAGCCGTGTAGATAATCCTGAAAATTGTTTATAAAAACACACTCCATGTCATAAACTAAATTTAAGCTAATATTTCTTTCTTTTTCTGCTACGACAATGATGATATTTAAAAATATGATGATATTCAAAGTTTGAACAGTCGAACTATTTACACAAAACAAATAAATTTAAGCTCAAGATTTGTCTTGGCCCTTGCTTCGCTTGGCGCGCTCGCTCTCGTTCTCACTCCCGCCCGCGCTCCCGCTCCGATTCCGTTTCCCCCTCCCTCCCCGCTGCCGTTCTCGATCTTGCTCCCGCCCCCGCACCCGCCCTCACTCCCGCTCCCGCCCCCGCTTCCGCTCCCTCTTTCGCTCCCGCTCCCGCTCTCTCCCCGCTCTCGCTCTCTATTTCGCTCTCCCCCTCTCCTTCCCCTTCCCATCCCCGTTCTCCTTCTCCTTCTCCTTCTCCTTCTCCTTCTCCTTCTCCTTCTCCTTCTCCTTCTCCTTCTCCTTCTCCTTCTCCTTCTCCTTCTCCTTCTCCTTCTCCTTCTCCTTCTCCTTCTCCTTCTCCTTCTCCTTCTCCTTCTCCTTCTCCTTCTCCTTCTCCGTCTCCTACTCCTTCTCCTTCTCATACTCCTACTCCTACTCCTACTTACGTTTACGCTTCCCTTTTTCCTTCTCATATCAGTACAGTTTTCGTGGCATCCAATTCTCTGATGGTCGATGAATATTTTTCTGAGAAATAAATACAATACCAATCTCTCTGTTTTGCAGAGGAACCTCTGATTATAACTCCGGGTGTACTTTTATTCTTCTTATTTATATTTTATTTGTCATCAGTCTTGTTCTCTTTTCCCACAGCCTTTTGTTAGTATTAAGTTTATTCATAGCGTCTTTTTCAAAAAGATTCATCGTACTCTGAGGTGATGTCAAATGCAAAATTAGTTTTGTAGTTTTACGACATAACTTAGTTGCAACTGGCGGTGTCTCTCTACTTTATAATCTTGTGTATGGTAACTCATACCTAAATCTCAGTAGCCCGACGTAAGGTTAACTCTGTAGTCAGGACTTCATTTGCGGCTTCTTTCATTTTTTGCCGGGCCCATTCTCCCGCATTTGTCCTCCTTTTATACGCGCGAACCATCTACAATGAAATAAACATGCATCAAATTATGCTTAAAAACATTTTTTTTTTCTAAATAATAAAAAATAAACCGACTTCAAAATCACTACAAATCAAAAATAATTAAAATTTGTCTTCGCTTAGTATAAACGTATATTTGGAGTCGGTGCCTAATTTAACATACGTTTATACTAAGCGAAGACAAATTTTAATTATTTTTTTATTTGTAGTGGTTTTGAAGTCGGTTTATTTTTTATTAAAAGTTTTAATTTATTGTTTTTTTGTTAGCTTATTATAGAATTGTATACATCATAGATATACAATTGCCGCATTCGTGAGTCATCTGTTGTTAGTTATTGAAGAGTTCCATTGTGTATCTCCGAAGATGTTCATCAGGTCTTCATAAATTATATACTAAAACCTTCCCTGAAAAATATACATTTCAATTTCGAAAACCACATCCCAATCGGATCAGTAGTTTTTGAGAAACACGCGGCCATAAAAATTTACATATATACATACATACGGATTGAATACAGAACGTCCTTTTTGAAGTCGGTTAAAAAGACCCTTTCCAAACAATATAAGCCATATAATTCAAAGATTTAACACAATTCCTTAGAATTAATAAAGAAATCGTAAGTACGTACCTTAGATGAGCGCCAAATTTGTAACGCAAACAAAAACCTGGCTCGCTGAAACTGATGTACTAGTCGCGAGAAACCACCACCGATGTCGGGAGGTGCGGGATGTGAGGGGGTCGTAAGACGCCAGTCGTAGCGTTCTGTGTCAACGCATTATTAAAATAATAAGAAATTTCTTTTTTGATCCTATTCACCCATTTGGACGCGTTTTTTTTTTTGTTTGAAAACTGATGTGACTGTGATAGTTCTTAGCTATAATTTATGAAGATGTGTTCAGGCGTTTGAAGATTATCAGCTCATTTATAACTTAAAAAGTCCGAATGATTTTAAATTTGGTGTACTGTGACTTTGGAAACATTTTTAGACATGAGCTGATGCTGGGGCACCAAGTAGTCTGCGGGATATCCAACTCCTTAGCAACTTATAGCAGATATAGTGTGTTTGGGCCATAAGGATGGGCTCAACGAGTAGGTGATAGATAGTTGGTTATCAACGCCCTATGATGGAGAATAAAGTTATTTAAAATGTTTGAAATAAAAATCAAATTAAAATTTAAATAAGCTCCGACACAAAAAATCTCTAATAAATCCTACTAATATTATAAAGGCGAAAGTTTGTAAGAATGTATGGATGTTTGGATGTATGGATGTAAGGATGTTTGTTCCTCTTTCACGCAAAAACTACTGAACGGATTTCGATGAAATTTGGCACACGGGTAGATCATGTCCTGGATTAACACATAGGCTACTTTTTATCCCGGGAAAATATAAACTGGGACTTTTATACCGGAAAAACTTTTTAATGCGGGCGGAGCCGCGGGCAAAAGCTAGTAAAATAATAATAGTGTCTTTGTCGTTTAAGTACCTAGTAATATGTTGACCCAAGCGTCGTCGCGTCGGGGGACCGCTTTGTGTCGGGGGTTATTTAAATTTTAATCTAATTTTTATATTAAATCAGCATAGAAGTGTAATGTGTTAGTTGATTATCTAAAATACTAAAATATCAGTCTGTTGTGTTATTTATACTTAGGTTATTTACTTGTGAAACAAATCTGTGATTATGAGAATTAATAATGCTGTGATTATGATCAATGATTAGATACTAGAATTACTAGATAATATTAAAGTTATTAAGAATTAGTATGATTTATAACTAAGTTAGTTTTATAACTATAAGATTTAACTGCTTAAAAGTGAATCTGTGTGTGATTAAAAAAATAAACAAAAACGAACAAAGCCGCGTTAAAAAACCAAGTCTATTCATAATTTAAAATTTTCTATGATTCCCATTATTGACTCGTATTCATCAATAATAATGAAACAGATCTCGTTTGAAATCATTTAGTGTTCCACTCAAGCAGACTAGCGGAACAATGGGGAATCTAGCGATCGAGTTCGGGAGAGAATAGCGCAATTGAGTTTTGGAACAGCGAGAACAGTAAGAATATAAACAAACAGTAAAGAAATCAATAAATTGTAACAATTCTTGCGACAAGTTAATGGCTGTATGAATTTAATCGTACTTTTCAACTATTAAGGATCTTCCATGGCCGACGTCTACTAGTCCCGCCGGGCTAAATAGAATAAAAAAACACACAATATCACACCTTGGTCCCCAAAGGATACAACTATGGCACCCACTTATCGCCGTACGTATTCCGTCCCATGATGTGATGAGGGCGAGCCTATCGCCACACACATTCCCATTCCGTTCCGAGCAGCCGACCCGAGCGGACCTTTTGTTTGTCGCAGTACCTGCTGCGACATTCCATTGTTCCGTCCGAGTACCTGCTCGGTGCGTTCCGTAGCGACCTCGCTGCAGCCAAGGCCAAACAGGTAGCAAAGGGGCAACCTTTTGCTATTTTGTTAGCCTATTTCGGGCCAAGCCGCGTCCTTTTCAGGACAGGGTTTCGCCCAATTTTGTTTCTTATCGACGTTTGGCCCCTTCAGGGCGTTGGCTCGGCGGAAACCTAACGGTGCTAACAAGCCGAGTCGCGTCACCGGCAACGCGCTGCGCCCCTTCAGGGCAAGGCAAAGCCGACGGGTACGGATCCGGAGGCTGCGGAGGCACACCGCAGTCTCTCCCGTACATCACCTTCCCAACCCTACCCTTTCCTTAAAATCCATCCCGTGTATCGGTTGAGCGTGCGGCCTCCGGCCAATACCGTTTACGGTACGCGGACTGTTAGGAACCCTTTTGCACAATAAGACTGGCAAAAGGGATACAAGCTTAGGGCACACCTAATTTTAAGTACACCCCCCCTCGCCTATACCCGGCGGGGAGGGACACGCACTCACTCACCCCCGGGCGTTCCTACCCGGGGACTTAGTTCATCGCGTCCCATACCGCGTCGCGATCCGCGCTCGTTCGTTTTGTGTGAACCCGCCTGGTTTCTTGGTGTGTTCTTTACAGGCGGTGCACACCCGGGGTTAGTGAACACACACGCGGCCCCCAAATCATATTCTACCATAGGCTCAGACTCAGCCGCCAATATGGCTGATTCTGGGCCGATGGATTTGGCTCCCGAGCGGCCTGTCGTCGCCGCTCAACTAAACCCAATCAACACCCCCCTCGCCGCGCCCATTATTTCCAGGGAGGAAATAATGAGAGTGGTGAGGGAGATGTTCCGGTCGGACAACGTGGTCCGACAAGAAATTCTCTCGATGGCTAGGGAAGCCAGGGAACCATCTGCGTCCTCAGACACCTCGGAGTCGTCCGAGGCTACGACCTCGACAGAGACCACCGAAACCTCGGGCGGCTCCGCGGAGTCTGAAGAGGAAATGGACACGTCCCCCAGCCAACCCGAAGCCTCCAACAACCCTAAGAAACGGCCAATATCTGCTTCTTCCTCCGCCTGCGAATCCGGGGAGGAGTCGTCCTCGTCGGAACGCGACGAGGACGGCTTCACTACGGTGAAGAACAGCCGGAGGAAGAAGCAGAGAAGTGTCGCTGCTCCCGCACCAACCTCCCCATCCGCGCCTTCTGCGCCTACCGCGCCTTCAGCGCCAACCGCGTCCGCGTCTGCGTCGACGCCGCCACCGCCGCCGACTCAACCAAAGGGGCCTAAAAAACCCCCGAGGTTGAATTTACAACTCCCCTCAAATATGTCCATTCGGGACATATTTGAAGAACTGCGCAAACAGCGCATTAGCATCGCGTCTAACTCGTGGAATAAGATCCACAAACTTCTGGCATTACAGCCCTCTTCAATCGCGGACCACAGAGCCCTCACCAAATTTTTAGATGCCAAGAAATGGCACTATTTCACTTACTCTTTGCCTGACGAGCGGCGCTTCCGCTACGTCATTCGCGGTATCCCAGTCCAAATGTCGACTCTCGAGGTCAAAGAAGGCCTCGAAGAGAAAGGCATAGTCGCCCTAGAAGTGCACAGGATGCACAGACAGTCCCGCGCCTCCCGGCCGGGAATCCAATATGAAATGGTCCTTGCCATTCTTCAGTCCCCTTCCGACGTCAAACGTCTGTTTGAGATTAAGGATATCTCGGGGCTAGGCGGCTTCACCGTCGAAGCCCCACACAAATCAACCCAGATAGGGCAGTGTCACAACTGCCAGAAATACGGCCACAATTCTCGTGGCTGTCGCCTCCCCGCCAGGTGCGTCAAGTGCCTCGGCGAACACGGCACATCCGAGTGCCCCCGTCCCAAGGACCGCTCTCAGTGCACGGAGCCGCCTTCGTGCACCAACTGCCGGCAAACCGGCCATCCAGCGAATTATCGCGGATGCCCTCGCGCCCCCAAAAGAGTTGCCAAAGCTCCTAAAGCTGCGGCTCCCTCGGCCCCTCAGGCCACCACATTCAAACTGGCACCTGCGCCAGTGCGCAACCCGTGGTTTCCTCCCACGGCGCGCGCTGAACCCGTTTCACAGGCCCCCAGCGGAGTCACTCCCGCTGCCCCGGCCTCTACTCGACCCTCTCCTCCCCCAGCTGTGGCTCCTTCTTCAAAGGCAGCCCAGCCCAAACCCAAACCCAAACCCACCACCCCTCCCACCCCTTCTCAGTCGGCGACGGTGGCGGCGAAGGCAAGCGACGCCTCTTCCTCAGTCGCCTCATTATTAGGCTCCCCGGAGATAATGATTCTCCACGGGAAACTTTTCGAACGTTCCCGTCTACTCACCCGTACGGGAGTAGAAGACCCCCTTCTAATAGCTGAGATCGCTCTGATCCAGCAACAAATCTTCGAGGCTACAGTTAACGCTGTGCGTCTCCCCTCTTTAATTTTATAAATGGCTACCAACGCCAGACAACTCCCCCAGCGGACAAAACCTCGCTCCCTCAGAGTGGGGTTTTTCAATTGTAACGGCATTCGGGACCAAAAAGCCGAAATTTCTTCTTTTGTCCGCGACAACCAAATTGACGTTTTCCTCATCCAGGAAACGTTCCTTAAGCCCTCTCACCGCGATCCCAACATCCCAAACTTCAAACTGGTGCGAAATGATCGTACCAGTGGCCGTTTAGGAGGCACTCTCATTTATTACAAAAGGTCCCTTCATTGTATTCCTTTAGAATCACCGATAAGCTTGAGCAACATTGAGGCTTCGGTCTGCAGGCTAGCCATGACCGGACACCCGCCGATCACCATCATATCGGCCTATCTCTCGCCCACTAAGGAGCTTCACTCCAACGAACTAGAAACATTATTTGATCTGGGGGATTCCGTCATTTTGGCGGGAGACCTCAATGCCAAGAACACTCTCTGGAACTGCAACTCGACCAACGAGCGAGGTGCAGTCCTAGAGAGTTGTCTTGACACAATCAATCTAAGCCTATTGGTTCCTTCAGAACCTACCCACTATAGTTACAACGACGACCACCGACCGGACATACTCGACGTGGCACTTGTACGGAACGTAAGCCTTAGCGTGCGTTCCATGCAAGTGTTACAAGAGTTAGACTCTGACCACAGACCTGTGATCCTCGATCTAGTCCCCGAAAACAGTCCAACAGACACAGGTCCTAATATCCCGATGAAGGTGAAAACGAATTGGCGTCTTTTAGGCACCAAGCTCGCGGACACCTCATCCACTGATCTCTCCGCGATCCCGACCAACATCGTGACTCCTGAGGAAACGACCAGCGCGATACGCGTCTTCACCGACCACCTTCAGAACGTCTTGAGCGAAAGCTCCGAGAGGGTGCCAGAGACTGTTCACAGTCACTGGCAACTTCCCGAAGACGTTCGGTGGTGGGTGAGGTTGCGTAACGCTACGCTCAAATCCTGCGCGACGAGACCCGTCCCGGAACGACGACATCTTGCGCGCTACCTCCAACGTGAGGTTAAGCGTCGCATAAAAGAGGTCGTCGATTCGAGATGGAACACTCGCCTTGCCGACATCGATCCAACACATACGGCCTTTTGGCAACTGGTTCGTTCCTTCAGGAGAAACGATGTGGCCTCCATGCCTCCGCTCAATCGTCCGAATCAACGCCCGGCGTTTGATGACGACGAGAAAGCGGAACTACTGGCCGGCAGCCTGGAGTCTCAATGCTCGCTCACCTCCGTACCCGTAGATGACGACATTCTTGTTGCGGTTGACACCTTCGTCGAAGATAGGAACGCGGTCCGGCCACCGCCAGTCTCTATACCGCGACCGCTATACGACAACGTCGACCCGGACGTCGACCCGCCGCCCGATCCCCTTGCGCCGGTGACGATCGAAGAAGTCACCACTCTGATCAAGGCACTCAAACGTAGGAAAGCCCCCGGGGGCGACCTAATCCCTACCCGTATGATTAAGATGCTCCCGGAGCATCTAGTTCAAATTCTTACCTCTATCTATGACGCCGCGTTTCGTAACTGCATCTTCCCAGAGGTCTGGAAAGAGGCAGTTGTGATAGGAATCCACAAGCCGGGGAAACCCGCTTTCGAACCCTCCTCTTATAGGCCCATCAGTCTGCTCAGTACTCTGGGCAAAATCTACGAGCGGATCGTCCTCGACCGCCTCAAAATAGTAGCTTTCAATCAAAATTTGATCCCTCCAGAACAATTTGGCTTTCGCCCTAGACACAGTTGTGTCAATCAGGTGCTCCGCATCACGGAGTACGTCCACGAACAATTCCGTAAAGGAATGCCTACCGGTGCTATTTTCTTCGATATCGAAAAAGCATTCGACAGGGTGTGGCACAACGGCTTGCTTTTCAAGCTGTACACTCTCAACGTGCCCACACAACTCGTGCACATCATACGAGATTTCCTGTCGAATCGCGGTTTCAGATATCGCGTGGAGGGAACTCTCTCTTCCCGACACACCATCACGGCCGGAGTCCCGCAAGGCTCCGCCCTGTCCCCCTTTCTATTCTCGCTGTACACAAGCGACATCCCTAGACCACAAAACGCCCATCTGGCACTATTCGCGGATGATACCGCAATATACGCTTCACGTATAGACCCCGACAAAGTGGTGCGCACTTTGCAAACCGCCGCCGACGAACTCGGTGAGTGGTTCCGCAAATGGCGAATCACCGTCAATCCCATCAAAAGTCAGGCCATCCTTTTCACTCGGAAAAGGAAAGTCCATGTCCCTCACATCTCAGTCCGCATGTCCGACCAGGTTATTCCCTGGAAGGGCCAAGCCAAATATTTAGGAGTAACCCTTGATCAGAGGTTGACCTTCATCCCACATGTAAATGCGGTACGCGCGCGAGCCGCATTCGCGATGAGCCAGCTTCACTGGCTCCTAAACAAAAACAGTAAGATGTCAATCCGCAACAAGATTAGGATCTTTAAAACATGCATCCGTCCGATAATGACATACGCGTCGCCCGTATTCGCTCATTTACCGCCCGGTCGCCTTCAGCGAATGCAGGTGCTTCAAAATCGATTCTTACGACATGCACTTGGTGCCCCGTGGTACGTTCGCAATCGCAACCTCCACGTGGACACCAATATGCCGACCATCAGGCACTTTATGCAGTGCGCCAGCAGACGCTATTTCGACAGGGCGGTAAACCACCCGAACACGCTTATCCGTAAAGCGTCTATATATACTCCATTTGACCGCGCCAAATGGAGACGACCGCGATCAGTCCTGACCGATCCAGAGGACGAAATCACTCTCGCTTTACGCGAAAAGAACGAGCATTTAAAGCTCATACACTCCACAAGACCGCTAT
Organism: Lapara coniferarum; assembly: GCA_949316025.1. Taxonomy (NCBI): domain Eukaryota; kingdom Metazoa; phylum Arthropoda; class Insecta; order Lepidoptera; family Sphingidae; genus Lapara; species Lapara coniferarum. The sequence goes on along the minus strand of OX438925.1, from coordinate 28,336,617 downwards.
ACCGTCCTCGCCGTCGAGGACCTCGTCGCGTTCCCCATAACCCTGCCCTCTCGTAGCAGTTCCGGCCCGCGTGCCGAAGACTACAATCAACACGTAAAATAGGATTAGGTTAAAAACCATCTTCCCCAAACGCTGATGTCTTATCCTCTCAGTGGCCGCCCTGAGCCGAGGTCGTGACCCATTAGTGGGTCGCCCTCAGCGTGGTCGCTTAAATTAAGGGTTGCGAGCGCCTTCTGCGCTCACCCACAAGACCGGTGTTCTTGTATAAGCCGACCCTCGTCAGGCTAACAAGAGTTTAGTCAGGGACAAAAAAAAAAAAAAAAAAAAAAAAAAAACTATCGCCACATTGGGCACAAGCTCCAGACTCCGGGCTAATACTGGGTAGAAATAGTCAAAATCATTTTGCCTAACTTAAGATTCGAACCAGAATGGCATCGAGTAACGTTAAGTCACCATCAAATCATCATCATGAACTATACATTTGCTATGAACCGGCATTCACCGCATACAAAAAAAAATTCGAAAGAAATAGAGATTCGATTATGCTCACTTCAATTTCACGCAGATGGACGCCCGGCTTTGCACTCTAATCGATATATTTATATCTACAAACTCGAGTTATAATACCGATAAATATTTCTAAGGCTGACATCATCATGTACAATATCTACGCCAATTCAAACTTTGTGTGATACACTATACGGAAAAAGTACGTAAAAAGGAGTAAAAAAATAACGTGAAAGATAAATCCGGTTAAAACTCGTAGAAAAACATACATGTGCAGTTATTGCATTGTGCACTACGGGCCATGTCGGGTTTTGTAGGGATTCACGCGATCCGGAATGCTAGTAAGTACGTTTACAAACACGACGCGAGATCCACAAATGGCTGCGGCGGCGCTAAAGTCAACGGCCCTATTTGTTCTGTGGTACTAACGAATTACGAGATGCGTTTACGTCTAAAATGTTGCCAACGTATATTTTCATGAATGCAAGTAAATATCATGTTGATAGTTTAATCCTACTAATATTATAAAGGCGAAAGTTTGTAAGAATGTATGGATGTTTGGATGTTTAGATGTTTGGATGTATGGATGTAAGGATGTTTGTTCCTCTTTCACGCAAAAACTACTGAACGGATTTCGATGAAATTTGGCACACGGGTAGATCATGTCCTGGATTAACACACAGGCTACTTTTTATCCCGGGAAAATATAAACTGGGACTTTTATCCCGGAAAAACTTTAAAATGCGGGCGGAGCCGCGGGCAAAAGCTAGTGTTTAATACAATAGCTGCGTGTTACTTTTAATAAGAACTAATCACAATCACACATCTCCGGAGATGCTAGTAGAAGTAGTGTGATAGATAGCGAACCTATCGCCATACCGAGCACAAGTTCCAGACTCCACCTGAAAAGAAACCCACATTTACCTTACTCGGTATTTGAACCCGATACCCCAGAGCAAAAGTATCATTATCAGCCACACGACGTCCACAAACAACAGAACATAGAGCGAAAGTATGCCGCGCTCGAAATACAACTACGCCACCGAGACAGGAAGGACTCTGCCCTCTACTTATAAAATGCCATTAGTACTTGTAATCCTATTTTTTTATTTTTTTTTTATTGCATCGAATGACGAGACGAGCATGCCGTTCACCTGATGGTAAGCGATACGACCACCCATAAACAGTAGAAACACCATCCAGCACCCTGAGTTACAAAGTACTATATGGCATACCACTGCGCTCGTCATCCTGAGGCGTAAGATGTTATGTCTCATTATGTCCTGTAGTTACACTGGCTACAATGCCCTTCAAACCGAAACACAACAGTGCATGCACTGCTGCTTGGCGGTAGAAATAAACATTGCGGTGGTACCCACCCAGACGGCCTCTTACATATGAGAGTCCTACCACCAGTAAGAATGAATGAATAAGAATGAATGAATCTTATTTGAATTATTTTGTGATTCTCGTAGTTGGTAGGACTTGATAATTTAATACTCGTCAAAAATTTATCTCTGAGACGTGTCAGACAACTCGCAACTGCATCTTAAACTTCAAGATTAAATTCTACATGTAGATAATGCTTTACTTTTCAAGTATTTCTTAATAAAGATCTACGAAGTTCGCGTCGAGTTTATTGTTTCTAAGCAATTCTCTTTAGATTTGTGATCAATATCCATCACATATCTTAAGAGATAATTATAATTGACTGCCTCGGTGGCGTAGTTGTATTGCGTACGCGTTACGTTACAATTTGCGCGCTGAGGTCCTGGGTTCAAATCCCGGGTCGGGCCAAAAAAGCTGTGTGACTGGGTTTTTCCATCTTAAAAATTACTCAGTCGCAGCTCGGAGTCAGGAAGTTGGCGGTGTGATACCCCCGTGCCTCGGAAAGCACGTAAAGCCGTTGGTCCTGCGCCTGATCTCTCTCCAGTCATGTCGGATTGCCGTCTCACCGGACTATGAGAGTGAAGGAATAGCGAGTGCACCTGTGTATTGCGCACACACTTGTGCACTATAATATCTCCTGCGTACCTGGCTGATCTCCGTTGAGATTGGCCGCCGTGGCCGAAACTGGCTAGGAGGATTTTCACTTTTTTTTTTCACAATATCCATCAGAATTCCCACTTGTTTCACTTCCCCTTCTCCTATAAAGTCACACACATATACATAGCAGCACGCCTTATTTCCCTTTCCAGGGGTAGGCAGAGGTGTAACACAACCATATTTCGCCAGCTGTTAGCTATGTGCACGAGGGCCGCTCTATTTTTAGCAGGCACATTTCAAAACTTCAGGCTGATATTGAGTAGAAAAACCCAGAACACTTTGCCCGACCCGGGGATCGAACCCGAGACCCCAGCATTGCAGTCGTACCGTAATACAACTACGCCACCGAGGCAGTCATCAAATGCAGTAAGATCATTTGGCCGTGCTTTAATAAAAAGAAAAAAAACACATCTACACAGTAATCTGTAAGTAGAATTGTAATAGCGAAGCGCTGTCGTCCACTTTATATGACGTAGAATTCATTTATGGATATTTTGTTAAGCCATGGCGTAAAATGACACTATTACAATTAATAAAGTACATTATTTGTCACTGTGGAGTATGTTTTATATGATGGGATTCATTTTAACAATGGGATGCATTTAATGATTTACTTTTACAGGTGTATAATATTGTACTTAACAAATTATTGTACACTTTTTTTGCTATTAATTCACTTATTTATCACGAATATTCTAAAACATAACTGTATAATACTACGTAGGTACTTAAGTGAATATGAATCTTATGTGGATCTTAAGTCCTCATCCTAATGGAACGTATACGAGAAAACACTGACGATGAAAAATAGCAATCAAATAAAATACACAAGTGACGGCCCACACTATCTCCTTCGACATTTATTCAGACGGGAATAGATGGCTATTTAATAAATCAAGAATATATTCTATTTATGCTCATCTTCATTCCATACAAGTTTACACCGTAAAGCACTCTGTGCATCCACTGGATAATAGCTGAAACCGTCGTTACGGATTGACGTCTTTATTGCTATACTTCTACGGAACCAAACTATCGCCGCTTTATGCTTTTTTCAAAATACAACCTTGTAGTAACACCGATAAAACGCAAATTGTATCAGCAGAATTGCCACATGTATCGACGGTAGCATCCGCGTCTGAGTGGAGCATTCACAGGCGATCTTGCGTCCATATCACCTGATCTATGAATATCTCAGTCGTGATATTTGCAGTCGAGTCACGATTACGTGCAGTTCTCATAGGATCGATGCAATCTGAATCACAAGTAAAGATGTTATGGTAAACATGTGTGCTGATTGTGCCACTAGTTCAAGTCGTGTCGTAAATGTTCGGAATTTAAAACATTTTTTTATGGCATCAAATTACGAGACGAGCATGCCGTTCACCTGATGGTAAGCGATACGACCACCCATAAACAGTAGAAACACCATCCAGCACCTTGAGTTACAAAGTACTGTGTGGCATTCCACTGCGCTCGTCATCCTGAGACATAAGATGTTAAGTCTCATTATGTAGTTACACTGGTTACAATGCCCTTCAAACTGAAACACAACAGTGCATGCACACTGCTGCTTGGTGGTAGAAATAGACATTGGGGTGGCACCCACCCAGACGGACTCTTACATATGAGATTCCTACCACCAGTAAATTTAAAACAAATATTGTTTATTTAACAAAATGTTAAATATTTGTGTGTGTGTGTGTGTGTGTGTGTGTGTGTGTGTGTGTGTGTGTGTGTGTGTGTGTGTAAAGGCTTGATCGGGTTGGAATTAAATTAGAATTACGGCCCGTACTGTCATAAAATTTAAGTAGACAGACGGGTTCGATCTTGGAATTGTTAGTTGGGTATCAAATTTTCAAAACATCTATCTTTAACCAACTGAGACCGGCAATTAACATGCTCTTCGATGCATGATACTTGAGTTTGTATTTAGTAAACTGAGATTCTCCCAACCGGGGTTAGAAGTTTGTTTCACGTGAGCAGTAAACGGCATCGTGTGACCTGCGTATCAAACATACAAGCTCGTCATCATAGAATCTTAATATATCAAACCAAAATTTTCTCAAAATCTGTCGAACACTATATAATGATTCCTTATGTTTACGCGAATGTTACGACATTGAAATTAAACTATTATAACGGATTTTATCGCGGATTTTTATTTTATTTTCCTCCCGACGCGACGTTTCAAAAGCTTTTCAGCACTTCGTAGTCACGGGGCGGACTGAGATGTAGGTGGTCCGAAAAGTTAGTAACATAAAGCTACCTTCAATTTACAATCCTACTAATATTATAAAGGCGAAAGTTTGTAAAAATGTATGGATGTTTGGATGTATATTTATTTTATTTATTTATTTATTTATATCAGGTAACAAAGGACCCATAACAAATGTATAACATAGATGTTTGTTCCTCATTCACGCAAAAACTACTGAACGGATTTCGATTAAATTTGGCACACGGGTAGATCATATTCTCAATGAACACATAGGCTACTTTTTATCCCGGGAAAACATAAAGCGGGACTTTTATCCCGGAAAAACTTTTAAACGCGGGCGGAGCCGCGGGCAAAAGCTAGTTATTATATAATTTTAAAATGTTCGCGGTTCGAAGTCTGTCAAACACTATCAGACATTAAAACTGTATTCAAACAAAATCAACCAAATCCGTCAGTCATATTATTTCTATCATCTATTTTAACATTTCGTTAAAATGGACGATGTAAATCTGATTACCTGAACTGAATTGAAATTTAAAGGAACCTACTTATATACGTATGTGGGCAAAGCCAGTCGTAAGAGTCTTATGTTAGGTAGGTACTTATTTAGTGCTCACGGCCGTGGCCGGTGAATTTGAAAAGCTTATTCCACGCGAACGTTCTAACTTTAAATTCATTGGTGGATGTTCATTGAGGAGCCTTTGCTTTGAAGTAACGTTCAAAAGAGTAATTAAAAAATAGCATTTTCGGGTTATTTATGTTTAAAATTTAACAAATTATGAATGTTTTTTTTATATAATATTAATTCCTGGTAATAATGTAACTGATACTACATTTATCTTTGAAGTCGACAGTAACATACGCGGTGGTATGCAGTTCCAAATTTAAAAATAAACAATATTTTTATAGAAAGTACGGAAGGTAGGTAGGAACATATGTATACAGATACGAAGTGGTATTGCCATTTTGTAGTTAATTTTGTCTACAATATGAATGGGCTGGCTTGACCAACAATTTATAGCAATAGTTTTATAGTAAAACAATATGAAGTTGAGAACTTGCTCTTGCGTTTCGTGCTCATAAGTGAGATATTCAAAAATTCCAATACTACTTTCCCTTCACTAATTCATAACACTATGGGCTAAAACTCAATTAAATCAGCGTATTTTTTTTTAAACCACGTTAATTCTTACGGATTATCAGACACTACCTATTCAAAAATCATTTTAGCAGCTGGTTTTAATATTTATAATATAAAGAAATACAACATATTTCTTCAGTTTTATCATACAAGATTTTTTCAAAAGGTTATAAATTGTATGTTAAAACTTAAAGCGCATAAGCGGATTTTGAGTGCGTTTTACTTTTACAGAGAACTTGGGATCGTCTTGTGTGCTTCATAAACCGTTTTATAACGTGAACATTCGCCATCGTGTGTGCACAGAGTTCTTCGAGATATTCAATTTTAACCGTATTCTCCTACATCATAAAAATATTCTGTTTATTCCATACATTTCTGCCACTAGGTATTTTATGAATTAGGAACTTAGATAATGAATTAACTGGTGCTCCCATAAGAATATCTGACCCGTAATGGGAGCAAGTCTATTGCCATATTAGGAATACATCAATAATAGTCCCAGCAAAATGTAATGGGTGAATATCTTTTTTTTTTACGCGGAGAGAGTGAATTATTAATACCGCCCAGTGTTCAAGGGGAACGACTGAGCGGTTATGTTGGGTTCACCGTGCCTTACGACCCGACGTTGACCAGCCCGGAGAGACGGAAAACGTCGGGCGACCGCCGGGCCGAGTCCCTAAGCTATATACACCGCACGGCATACCAACCAAAACTCCGCGGTGGCCATCTTCGGCGCATTAGGGACGGCTGCGGGCTTCCTCCGACTCACGTCTAAGTTGTCGTCCGCAACCGCCCCTGTAATGGGTGAATTGGACGATTTAATTTTATAGCAAGGAAATCGGACTTCAATGATGTTAGGTGTCTTGTGTAAGATGAACCGTCTGGATAGTGGATAAGTACCATCACAGTGTCCAATTCTACTTACAAAGCAGTATTGTGCATGCACTGTTGTGTTCTAGTTTGAAAGATATTGTAGCCTGCTTAATTACAGGGTATTAAGACTTACCATCTTATGTCTCAGGGTGAGGGGGCAGTGGAGTGCCGCGAAGTACTTAGTTATTAAAACTTCTGTATGGTGCTGTTACTGTTTATGAGCGTTCGTGTCGCTTACCATCAGGCAAGTGGAATCCTCTCATCACTCACTAGCAATAAAAAAATTGTGTAAGAACGACTAAAGCGTTTCAAAGAAGATAATAAATAACCACTTTGTTATTTTATAGAAAAGTGAAAGATCTATTATTCAAATTCCAAACAGTACTTCAAGCAATTATTGTAGCTCGCAGCATCACCTTACCACCATACCAGCCCTGTATTATTATAACTTTGTAAAAGCCAGAGGTGTGTGCCCTTGGGCTTTGAACCTGCGGACATTCGTCTCGGCATTCGGTCTCGGTCCATTCCCAACTAGGCTATCGCCGCTTCATGGTCGCTCTCACCGCTTCCAGCACGTTACTTTCAAAATACATTTATTTAGTGCCTTGGAAAGCACGTAAAGCCGTTGGTCCTCCGCCTGATCTCTCTCCGGTCAAGTCGGATAGCCGTCTTATCGGACTATGAGAGTGAAGGAATAGCGAGTGCACCTGTGTATTGCTCACACACTTGTGCACCATAATATCTCCTGCGTACCTGGCTGATCTCCGTTGAGATTGGCCGCCGTGGCCGAAACTAGCTAGGAGGATTTCACTCATTATTTCATAAACCATTAATTACGTACCCAGAACGTAAACATTATAAACTATTAGAAATATCATTTCAAAAAGTATACGCCAGCTAAAACGGAGCAGTGCCGGTAGCCTCGTCACTGGAATTGCATTAAGCACGGACTCCCTGGCGTCGGTTAATTTGTTGGTCGACGTTCGTTACCATTTAATTTTGCGCTCCCTCTTCACTCAGATCAGAGTTTATGAGATTATTTTGTATGGCCGGATAAACGAAGTCGGCCGAGTAAAAATGACCGAGTAAAAATCAGGTCGCTACAACATGCTTCGCCGGTTCGATTCAATTACTTAATTTATACGTAACAGGCGATTTGTTATGTCATTTATTATTCATGTTACATGCATATTATGTTACAAAGTGGGTTATTTTTTTTCACTTTTGCTGTGGCTTGTTATATATAGTATGACCGGGATGTTTGTTATAAAAAGTGGTAAAGTAAATGCGTCGGAAAATGAATCTTGTGAAGCGTTGAAACCTTGAAAACTCTTTTCCAATTCCTTCGTCTACAAATTGAAGCCATAGGGTCACTGACATTTAAGCAAAAATTGCTGCATAAATGTATAAGATAAATATACTACGGGGAAGAAGAACTTGAGTTTGAATTAATTGTTGATTCATAATTATAATTTCTTTTAACGGTGAACGTATATCAATCCTGGATATACAGGAGATCCCAGAACTAAAATATCTACATCATAATTACGAGGATTGACGAAGTCTTCCAACCCGCATAAGATCGGTATTGTGAATGATAAGCCTCAATTGCAGAGCAGAATCATGCGTTATCATAATTTTATCTTCTCTGATATCCCATAAAAAATAATATTTAATTATGCTACTCAGCGATTTTACTCTAGCTGATGTACGTACTACAATTTTCGAAATGCTCATGAATTTTATTTTTTTCATGCCAATTAATGCAGTATCTGATAGTTTACTTCTTTATAAAGATAATTCTCAGCTCAACGGAGATACAATCACACATTGTATGCCTTTATCTTTATTCCCAATATAGACATTGAACTTATCTTCCATTCGGCATTCAGTCCTTCACTTATCAACTCATCATTATGTGGTTTTATTACTGATAAGGAATTAAGTAGCCTTTGATGTGTGTCTGATATGCCTCTTCTAAAATATTAGGTTGTCAATTTGTTGATCTTTGGATTTTAAATTGGATGACTTAGGTACTGTTCACAGACTTCGTGACTAGCTTTGGAATGAAAAAAAGGTTATTGGAATCATTAGGAATAGGCTAGCTGAGAGGCTACTGCGAAAAACGAAATCCGTAGTTTCGGGTGACGGATCGCACGTTTTCTTACTACGAAGTGTTACGGATCCGACGACGGATTCGAAGACGGATCCGATGTTCGGATTTTGACACTAATGACATTTTTACTTTCGTTGGCCCTACTTTGAAAACCAATTTGACATAAAATACGTCGTTTCTTCGTTCAGATCATAATAAAAAAAATAAAAAAATTAAAATAATCAATAAAAATAATAAAATAATAATTGGATCCGAAAGTAACGGTGACGGATCCGAAGTAATTTGGTAGTAAGTTTAAATCCGAAGTTCGTCGTTTCGGACCGACGTTTCGGATTTCGTTTTTCGCAGTAGCCACTCTGACAACTTTTTTTAAACATTTATCAAAAGTGTATGCCATCCAAAATCTAACAGGAAAAGAATTCGAAAACATCGCCTCATTAATAAGTCATAAAGCTGGATGCGGACCGCTTTTGACAGGTCTGTCTGGAAGTCTTTGGGGGAGGCCTATGTTCAGCAGTGGACGTCGTGTGGCTGACGATGATGATGATGAAAGCGTTGAAATTTGGTAGAAGGGATAATCGTCAATTAACCGTAATATCAGACTCTGACGTCACCGGGTGTCACCTGCCATAACGCTACGTGCGTGCGGAAGAGATAACGCGATATCCCCACGCACCCATTTTTACTTACGATAATATTTCAAACGTGAATAACTGCTTTATTTTTAAACCAATTTTGATACTGATATCACAGAAGATTTTATTTTTGTCTTATTTTGTGTTACACATAAAATAATAGAACTTAGGAAACTACCGTATTATTGGATAAGGCGGCGAATAGCCTATGTGTTCAAGACTAAGATGGTTGGCCCTCACTTGGCCTACGTTCAATAGTGGACGGTTGAATAGGCTGATTGATCGATTGATTAACTTTTTCGTAAGCGATTCGGCACGTTCTAATACGATCTCTAGAAAATAATACATTATAAATTATTCTTTCTAACTTATGCAGAATGGCACACTAGCGTTTTCAGTGCCCATATTTTATATAAAAATAGGTACAGTCCAGAGTGCCTCGCGTTGCTGCGCATTTTAATTGCATTTGAAGCGCGTCGTCAGCTCGTATAAAAACTTTATGTGCGTAGTTTTTGAAACTGAATCTTTATTAATCTATTATACATATTATTATGGAGCTTTGCCGCTTGATCCAAAAAAACTTAATTAAGTGCAAAAAGACATCTACGGGGATATATTCGTATTTTTGCAATTACTTGCGTTCTAATCGAAGGAAAGCTTTGATAGTCGTTAAGGTAAAAGACTCAAAAATTCACTACCAAATATCTCCTTCTATTAGAAAACACGTAATTGCATAGAAGGATTCGCCCTCGTAGACGAAATAAGGCTTACCTATTCTAGAAACCCATTATAAAACTACCGAAACAAAAAAAGGAAATTCTTTTTCTTCCCACTTAACTTATGTTCTGAAGTGAGCGTTTGTGATTACCCAATTTACTGGCAACGAAGACCGGCACACTTGTAAGTCTATTCTCGTAGTAATGCTGCACCGTATGCGGGATTTCCCAACAGTGGTACCGACAAAGCAGCCACTTACGATACGTCTCGTTTTACCGTCTCGCAAAATGCGCAGATATCTCGCAGACTTCAAAAATACGGCTCCGTGTTTGTATATCCATTTGCCGTAATGGATGCATGTGGATTTTTGATGTTATAAATTAAAAAAATAATGTGGATCATGTGAATTTGTTGTTGTGTTGGTTCTGTATACTCAGATCGTCTCGACCAGGGTCGTTAAAAACGATTTCTGAACTAATGAAGGGTTGTGAATACTTTCTTGATAGTAAGCACCGTGCACATGGTGAAATCCGTCAATCTGTTCTTGCGAGTGTCATTCTGGGGTCAATAAATATGAAATGAAATAATTTATTGACATATTTGTTATTTTTTTGTTTAGAGCAGTTCAAAGCCAGTGTTCATCCCTAAGGCAGGCCTGCTTAATTCTAGAATCTGTCGCGGTCGCAACTCCCACCGGCTGACATTTTTAGGCGTTATAATATTTACTGTTACATTAACATCAGCTCCAAGTATGAGGTGTCAACGGAAATATGACCGTGTTACCAGGGTAAGAAAATGAAATGAAATGAAATCCTCCTAGCCAGTTTCGGCCACGGCGGCCAATATCAACGGAGATCAGCCAGGTACGCAGGAGATATTATAGTGCACAAGTGTGTGCGCAATACACAGGTGCACTCGCTATTCCTTCACTCTCATAGTCCGGTGAGACGCCAATCCGACATGACCGGAGATAGATCGCAGGACCAACGGCTTTACGTGCTTTCCGAGGCACGGGGGTATCACACCGCCAACTTCCTGACTCCGGGCTGCGACTGAGTAATTTTTTTAAGATGGAAAAACCCAGTCACAAAGATTTTTTTGGCCCGACCTGGGATTCGAACCCAGGACCTCAGCGCGCAAATCGTACTCGTTACGCGTACGTAATACAACTACGCCACCGAGGCAGGGTAAGAAAATATTACTTACTCAACAAAGATAATAACATATAAACATTTGATAAGTTATTTAAAACAATGCTGTAACCTTTAAACATGAAAATAGAAGTCAACGTAAAAACAGGTGTACAGCGAATAAAAATATGGAAACGATTTTATCACTATTTTTTTCCATACTGTAAAATTCCTTTTGAGGCGACTGGTCGTAGACCGCAGAATTAACTGCATCACTGCACAGTCCACATAACTGTGAAAAATAAAACCTGTTCTATTTTCAAGCCACATTAATTGGTGAGAATGCGTTGAAAGGAAAAATAACTTGAAGCATTTTTAAAATATTTTCTTGTGTAAAACTATTGTTGAGAACAATTAGGAAGAAAAGAATGTGATGAATTTAATGTACTAAATTACTCATAGACTGTTAAGCGCATCACACACGGCAGTTATAATTTAAATATGTATATTATAGCACGATATATTTCAATACATCTTTCCATAGAAATCGTTGTGAGACTGCACACGTTACCTATAACATATATTTTACATCTTCCAATCTCAAGATACAGAGCGATACGAAAATATACATATTTTACATCTCGGTACAAGTACATTAACCGAGACGTAAACCAATGGAATGCAGAGAAAATACATTACATTACCTGCGGTGCGATATTTTAAGATAATATTAATTGTAATGCTAGACATGTGAAAATATATTTTACTAGACAAACCTCCGATGCGTGACCGGTAATTAAGACACCATCTTCTTGTATTCTTTTAAAATAGTAACTATCTGCAAAGCGCCAACAACTCAAGCAAAAGCACTTCTATAAGGTGCGAAGAAAACTACTTATAAATTGTTGAGGAACGCCATCAATCCAGATAGTAAGAATGGAATCTCAATCTGCAGCGCTTTGTGCCGTGATGGTTTTCAACTTTCATTCAACTGGTGGTAGGTCCTTCATATGTAGGGCTGCCATCATCTAAATTGCCGACGCCGGATAAATACGACAAGAATCCCGGACAGGTATTTCCCCGGACACCTCTGAAAAAATATTTTGCCGTTCCTTCTTAAATGCGGGGAAATGCATGAAGTTTTAACTAAGATTTATTTCAATTTGTCGCTCATCTATAAAAAATGGATTTCCCCTGACAACAAAAGTGTCCGGGTTTTGCCCGGACAATTTTTAAAACCCCGGCCGGACGGCCCCCGTAATTTATATGTAAGAGTCGGTCTGGGTCGGTACCACCGCAATATCTATTTTTACCGCCAAGCAGTGGTGATATGTTTATGTTGATTATGTTAAATAAATATATTTTTATTTCTTTCTTTCTTGGTGTGCATGCACTTTTGTGTTTCGGTTTAAAGGACATTGTTGTTGTTGTTGACAGTGTAACTTCTGGACATAATGAGACAACATGATAGATCTCAGAATGATGAGCGCATTGGAATGCCACGCAGTACTTTATAACTCAAGTTGCTGGATGGTGTTGCTTGTTTATGGGTGGTCGTATCGCTTACCATCAGGCGAACGGCATGTTCGTCTCGTCATTCAAAGCAATAAAAAAAGAAAAAAGCTTTTGTTAATAATCAAATAATCCTTCGGAACACACTCTCTGGTAAATTTGATAGATTATGCAAAGATGCAATGACGCTTCGTAGTGTCATTTAAATAATCACACAAAAATATTATCTGCGGCTCCGCCCGCGTGATAAACCTTTTCTGGGATAAAAAGTAGCTTATTTGATAATCCAGGACGCATTAAGGTCTGTATCTATGTTCAAATTTCATATAAATACGTTCAGCAGACTACCGTTTTCATTTAACAAACATGTAAACGTCAAAAAAAAAAAAATCATCATTAACTTTAACAATGAAAGTAAGATGCCTCAGGGCATGACAAGACTTGTAGGTAACCTTCGTATTGCTACTAAGTTTTATAACTTTTAGACAAACACAAAAAAGATCACGACAATTGTCGAGTTTGAGGATAAGCTTCAAAATGTAGTTGGTATATACTCCACATTATCTTAAATTATATAATGAAAGTTATGGTGTAGGTCACAAATAACGCTAAAAATCTCAGACTATTTAACCAAAGGACACGATATGGCAATAATGCGCAAACAATTTTATCTGCCAATCCTGACGGGGTGCGAGGTAGACACGGATAGCACCCATATAACAAAAAAAATCCATACTTGCAGGGGTTAAATATAAGGTCGCTTTTTACACAATAACACAACAAAAATCACAATGTCTGTGGAGCACTGCTTGATGTCATTATCGTAGAATGTATTGACAGCGATCGCAAGTCACATAGGTTTTAAAAAAAGTTTATGACCAGCTGCGCATGTGTGGCCAACTTAGGGTTCGCCTGGTCATCCCGTCTCCTTTGCATTGCTAAATACTCAAAGCTCAAAATCAATTTTACTAATACGCATTCAAATTAATTACTTTTTACCCAAAGTTAAAATATTTCTTCCAAATTCGACAAATAAATAGGAAAAGTCCTAAACCTAATGCAAAACGAAGTTTTAATCTCGATACTTCTTCTTGCGTCGTTCTCCTCAGTTCTGAGGGTCGTGACCTCCTCTCACCAGCTTCCGCCATATGATGTCACGCCACCGATCCCGACTGTTGGCCAACTGTATGGCGTCGTATACAGTGGTGTCAAGTGTGGTCCGGATTTGATCGGTCCAGCGTATTGGGTTGCGTCCACGTGCTCTTTTGTCCTCTACCTTCCCGGTGACTATCAGTTTCCCCTAGTCGTCGTTCGTGTTCCTGGCAAATATGTCCAAAATACTCAAGCACTCGTTTGAGGCAGATGGTAGAAAGCCTAGTACTGATTTTGAGTTGCTTGAGTATAGAGGCATTAGTATGTCGGGCCGTCCAGCTAATGCGCATCATCCTCCTCCAACACCACATCTCAAAAGCGTCAATGCGATAATCTCGATACAGCCTACACTAAAATACAATAACGTTAACAATGACAAATTAGGAGAATATTATGCATAACAGTCTTCGCATAAGCGCATTCAAAGCATTATCGTTCCAAGTATCTGCAATACAAATTGTACTCACAAACACCTTAATGCAAATCCATTCATAGTTAGATATGCAATGTGTCTTTAAATTGTCCACGCGAAATGCCAATAAGATTTATAACTATACCTAAGCCACTATATTGCCATTATTCTTCGTTATTTGAGGCTATTTGCAGTAAAAAGTAAATGTATTTCTGCAAACATTTCGTACGTTTGCAGACAGTGAGTATATCTTGATATATATTTTACGCTTTAAAATATCTCGATATAATACCGTTGTTTATAAACGTTTCTTAGCATAGTAATTGCTCTTATTGTTTTAAATAATGAATAAGTCAGCCACAAGCTCTCCGACTTCGCGCAAATACCGTATAGAATCAATAAGGACTATGTTTTGATGTGTGTAACTTCGCACAGAGAGTTTCAATATTCTAAATATTAGGTTGTAACCACAATCACAGTTTGAAACATTTAATACAAAATTACAACCGTTCAGACCAAAGTCAGTATGAAATGCTTAAGGGAGATCTATGTTGAACATGAATTTTCTGTGGCTGACGATGATGTTAATGATCAAACGTTGATTGCTAGATTTAGAGAAGTATCAAAACTGCACGAAGGTCACTGATGCTTCTTTTAATTGCACTTCTAAAACTTTTCATTTATGAACACCGCCAATAAGATATGCTTCAAAACATGAACCCATCTTTGGAAATTAACGAAACACATGAGTGGCAACCCTAAATCATACGGGATGCGAAAGTCAGGTTATACTTTTATAATGGGATCTCTGAGCAGCAGACTCGGGCCACGAAATAAATTGCCGTCAAATAAAGTGCAAGCTTCAGGTGTACAGCTCTTGATAACTGCGATGTCGGTCTTAACAGCATTCCCAGTTATTTATTTGCGTAATAAATGTTTTCGTCCGAGGTCTGCTTTCCTGACTCACTGAATATGAAATATACTGTGAGTGCGAAGCATAAAAATACAGTATTTTATGCGAGAAATGCAGTTTCGGCGATGGAACATAAAATTTGAATAGAAACATAATATGTGAAATTACTGTGTTTTGTTTATGCTTGATATTGAATTAGAGATTCTCGAATTCACTGAAGCTCTTCAATTTATGAATAGAGGGCGCTTGAATGTTACAATTGACTGGTAAATCGCTGTTGGTATAAGTAAAAAAATATTATAAAAGGAAGGATCTTCTCGGTGGCGTAGTTGTATTATGGTATGACTGCAATTCTGAGGTCTTGGGTTCGAATACCGGGTCAGGCAAAGTGATATTGGATTTTAAATTCAGTATCAGCCCGGAGTTTGGAATTTGTACCCGATATGACAATAGGCTCGCCCCCAATCACATCATGGGAATACGCACGGCGAGAAGTGGGTGCTCTAGTTACGCTTCTGCCTACCCCTAGGGGGATAAAAGGCGTGAGTGTGTGTATGTGTGTGGATCTTCGGAAATATTATACCGTTGGAGTCATAATAATAGTTTTATCTGTTTTATATTAGCGGGAAATTTTCTAACACCGAAGCCATAAATTTTAATAGCACAATAAATATAAAACACCTTAATAATAGTAACAGAACGGATTAATGTTTTACTTAAATTCCCGATAAATAAACGGGAACAGACTATAAAGCTACGGGAAATGTAGAATTTCACGATCAATTCTTGTTGATCGGCAGTTTTATTAGAAAACTTTATATCAAACGCTTGACGCGCCGAAGCGATACAATGCAGTATTGTTTCTGCTGTAGAATTTGTATGGAGTAACATTTTATCTCAACTGAGATACGTGACATACAAATTAACTAGTCTATAAACATTGTTGCGACACTTTTGGCGTAATTGGCTTGAAAGATCTGCGTGATTTTATAATACTTGATACTATGTATCCTGGACTGCGCATTCGTCTTTGCCCCGTAGAGAACTACCTTAATTAGATGAATTCTTTATATATATACATCTTTTTATATTATCGATTTTTGGTCAGTATTTTTTTTTATTGCCGCAAAAGAAACATATATTTTCCTCCAATCTCATTACCCTCTGCTTATATGAAATCCTGAATGCGTGTCTGTACTACGTTATCTATATCTACATGAACATTAACTCAAATAAACTACTCTTTTCTTGATGGTACTAAAGATTGCTGTCTCACCGGTCTATGAGAGTGAAGGAATAGCGAGTGCACCTGTGTATTGCGCACATACTTGTGTACTATAATATCTCCTGCGTATCTGGCTGATCTCCATTGAAGTTGGCCGCCGTGACCGAAACTACGCTAGGAGGGATTTATTTTATTCATAATTTCCATAAATCATTAATCAGCTTAAATATATTATGAATCATCATAAGAAGCATCAATTTCCTTGTTTTGTATTAGTTCATAGCAGCTCTTGTCTCTTGACATGGATTTGGTTATTCTGCTGCGTCACACTCGCTTGGCTACGTACTTACTAAATTTAACAGAACTCGATAACCTCTTTAAACAATCAAACAACTGGCAATAAACAACATTCTTACCAAGCACTTTACTAAAACAATACAATTGATCAAAAATATAATCTTGTTTTTTGTGGATTCGAACAAATAACAAAAATTATTCACAAACATTCAAGATAATTTAATGATAGAGTAATATCGCCAGAGGAGCGAATTTCGACATCGTTTGAAGTCACGTTTATAGTAATCCAGTGTCTTGGAAACAGGAACCGCTGTTCGACGTGCATTAACCCTTGTTACTTTGACAAAGAGACCCTTTTCAGTTTCCAACTGGCATGATCTGAGCGCAATGCAAATAATACCGATGGCTCCGTGGCTTTTTGTACCTACACGTAGCCACACGTAAGTCAGCATATCCCTCGAATTCGAGGGTGTTGATATCGGCTTTGTGTGTATTGCTTAGGGTCCTCACACATTGTAAAGTATAATCCGGCTTGTAAATAAACATGGGCACTCGACTTAAGCAAGAGAAATTGAGTGAACTCTTGGCTGCGACTTTTGTACAATAAAAAAATATTCTGGGGTAAAAATGTCGGAAAAAGAAGATTTACAGAAAAATTTAAGAATAGGCTAACTACCATTGTATAAGATACATTACACCGATATTCAAATTGCTTCAACTAAATTGCTTACAATTCCGCGTCCTCTTTGTGAGGCAACAAGTTGACAGTCAGGCTGACAGCTTCTGCGTCTCGCCTCGTCCAAGAATAAATTATAGATGCATCAATAGTCGCTCCAAATGGTTCGTGTGGAACTACACTAGGCAGCTTCGACTCGTCTTTTTTTTGCTTGGCTTGACACGCTGCCGCTTGTCTCGATCCTATCTAGAGCTGTGTTTGATATACTCCTTATTTAAAGCCTGTTTGTATACCTATATGACGTCTATTTTAACCCCTGACGGAAAAATAGGGGTCTTACGCTTTTTATGGACATAATATATTTGTCCTGTATCTTTCTTTCCGCTCCGCAAGCGAATCACAGATAATAGACCCCACGAAAACTTATCCTATCCCCTTAATACCATACCATACCATATCAGCCCTGTAATACTGCCCACTGCTGAGCACGGGCCTCCTCTACAACTGAGAGGGTTCAGGCCTTAGTCCACCACGCTGGCCTAGTGCGGGTTGGCAGACTTCACATACCTTCGAAAATTTAGAGAACTTCTCAGGTATGCAGGTTTCCTCACGATGTTTTCCTTCACCGTTAAAGCGAGCGATAATTCACAAAGAATACACACATAATTTTTTAGAAAAGTCAGAGGTGTGTGCCCTTCGGTTTCGAACCTGCGGACATTGAATCGGCAGTCCGTTCCACTCCCAACTAGGCTATCGCCGCTTAATACCTTATCTTTATCCCATTGATGCACACAATCTTATAAACGATGTAAAAGAACAAACCAACCAATGCATTGAAGCTAATCTGTTCGCAAAAAGGTCGAGCAAGTGATTCAAAGTGAAACTGGTCAGAGGAGTTCGCGAATTGTGCGGTGTAACACCGCTCCGACATAGAGGGCAGTATATTACTGTGAGGTCGCGACTTTATCTCAGTTTCCGCCCGGGTTGCGTTCACTGGCGATAGAGTGAAAATAGTAGCACAATAAAACAGGGCTCGCCGACTATATCGGGCCAGCGAGAGGCCAGAGCCCCACTCCTTATCGGAAAACGGTTACGGTGATTCATTGCGCCTCTATTTACTTACCGATCTTGGCCGGCTGCAACGTGCAGCTCACTTTCCGAGCTCTTTGTGATGAAAGCTAAGGTTTTAAATCAGATGTAATCAGCAGTACGTTTGCAGGATTAATTAGAGCGCTGAGTAAAACAAAATGCATTAATGAAAACAAATTGATACAAAGTGAAATATAAACTAATATTTTCTCTAGCTATATGAACATATTCATATACATATTAAATATTTACTTATCAAATTAAATCAACTTTCTTCTACATTGAAGCATACTGTAAAATACTCGTAAGATAAAATAAGTAGATTTATACATAAAGAACTAGGCAGATACCAAAACAATGACTAAAACCGCATCGATGATTCCTCAAATATTTTTATATTTATGGTTGACGATGAAGATTCACCATCAAGGGTCACACCTTTATAAAAAAAACACCAGCTTTTTATCAAGCAAATTCAGTAATGACGAAGTTACTAAAATATTCAATATTAGTCACAGAGAAATAACGAAGGTCGCCGTGAATATTTGTAAGTGAAAAAAGTAATCAATAAATCAAAAGTGACAAAGTCGAATGAAAGTGGAAATGGATAGGAAATGAAAATAGAAATCTAAATTGAACGTGCCGAAATCAAATACTGCTCAGTTGGAGGACAATGTTTGTAGCTTCGCAACCAATCACTTGACTAATGCTTTGATACAAATGAGTGCAGGTTGTGCATTTTGGAAACTCTAAAAATATATTGTGTAAGCGTTACTTTCTAACAGGTTCCATTTTTAACATGTCATGTAGGTTCGTCCAACATCATAGGAGGTAACTATTATGTTTGTTATTTACATTCAATTAGTGACTAGCTGTGAAGGGAACTGAAACAATAAATTACTTTATTGCATTACCTCCTTATAAATTAACGTTATTCACTGTTTCTACTAATTATTGCTTTGTCATGCGCTAATCATATAATTAGAGACTTGAAGGCAGCAACCATACAGCCTCAGTCGCTGCTCGAAAGGAACACTAATTATGTTAAGCACTTTATTATGTTTATGGATGAGACCTATATTTAGCCGGCGGTTAGTCTTCATTATCAAAATAACAAACTGCAAATAACATTTTAGATAATGTTTAAAATACGGGTGAACTCTCGCGGGATAATCTGAATTTCACTTATTAGCGCACAACAACTATTTATCCTATTTGTAAACAAAATTCAATACGTGCTGACGAAAATCCTAATCCCAAGTGTGAACCATAATAATTGTAGTCGGTTAGGTATTGAGTTTTGTCAATGAGCCAGCCAATCTCTCTGGACGTAACGAAACAGCTGAAAATTCAATTCGGAATCCCGAGGCGACGCAAACTTTTTATTAAAACGGTTGTTTAATGTTGAGTTTATTTGCGCAGTTGAGTTTTTTGGATACTTTATATATAGGAGGTGGAACGCGATACGTAATTCCATGACGGGTTCCCTTTTTTTTTAATTAGAATTGCAGATTATTTGCACAATATATTAAGTGAAATAAAGCCTAAAGAAAATTTCGACCAGCAAGAGTTGAACCCATCGACACAATTATAGCTTGTACTACTACTAAAGCTGCGACGCAGGACGTCACTTGCCGCGCGTCATTTGCCGTCGTGTGCGGAATCGGTTTCATACAATTTAATATTGCACAGTAGTGCCGTCTGCCGTCGCGGCACGTGCTGTCTGCCGTCTGCCGCGTCCTGCGCAATCACAACTTAACTCTTACTAGTACTATATACTTTACTTTCTTTCCTCGTAATGTTACGGCATCCCTTTCTCTTATGTCAGCTCCACTTCTTCCCTAGCTCTATTCTCATCCCCAAAGTCCGTATCCTCTGTACCTATCAGCCCGTGTTGATTGTTCATTGCTTAATGTAGGTACTTAAAATTATTTAATGGGTATATGTACATTTGTAAATTTGTTATTGGCTACCTTGTCATGACTTGTCATAAGCGCTGTTTATAAGCCTACTTGATTAATAAATTATTTTATTTTATGGTAGTTTCCAGTCTATTTTGCCAAACCATAACAATTCTCTATGGCATTGGCGAATCCTTGTTGTGTAAAGAACGTAGACTTTATGTCTCTTTTCAACTTTTAAAGACAACGTAGCTGAATTTCTCGTACTTTGAGTTTTAGATAACCTTCTGCAAAGCATCTCTTCACAGGAACTTTAAATCTTTCCGGAAATATGCGTATTTAACCGTTTACTGTATTCTGACATTACGGAAGAAGTAGAGAAGAAAATAAAAAATGCTGTTTAATTCATACTACAAAAGAAAATTTTATACATGTAAAATAAAGGTGTCAATTAATAAAAACTAGATTTTATAATCATTTTTATAGTTTAAAATAATATTATAAATGAGTATGATAACAAATATCTAATACATACCAAAGAGACGCGTAACCACAGACAAAGATTTGTGGAAATTATCGGAATAGCATCCAACACCAATTAACTAACTACCGTTTAACAGTTGATTAAAGGTTATGAAATTATCAATTCAAATCGAATGATTGCGTTTTGGTGAGTAGGATTCGGATAGACCGAGCAGCGCCGACCGCAGACCGCAGCGAATCGCATATACCTCATCAGACTTAACACTTGAATTAAATCATGAATACCTCGCATGCTATATCTGATCAATGCCGGATTAAGACTATTTGATGCTCTAAGCAATACATGCACCCCCCCTCCCCCCATCTTTTATAATTTTCAATTTCGGAAAAGAATGTTTACTTAGCTAGCAAATATATGTATTTTGGTCTGTTTCTGGTGCCCCCAAGACGTGATGCCCTAAGCAATTGCTTAATTTGCTTATAGGCTAATCCGGTACTGTATCTGATAACAGTTTTACATGGTTTTTATGGGACTTAACTATAGTTACACTTGTCGATATGCCAGTGTAGGGTGTACAGTCGGCTACATAAGCAGCTGAACGAATTCAAAACTTCAAATCTCCTTTACACTTGTGACCCTTTTCATTTTTTTTTTATTTTTACCAAAACAATATATAAAAGGGATCTATTACTTCACTTCATCCGAAGAAAAATAAGTTTCAATTAAACTCAACGTGGATAGACGAGTGAATTTTATTTTTTTACTTCTTATGTGGCTGGCTGTGCATGGTGTCAAGAGACTATGTCCAACTCTCGCTCGGACGATGTATACTCCCGAGCGTCGGCACGGGGTTTTTAAGACCGTTGAAACCAACATAACCGTTACACTCATCCCTCCGATGGCGGTAGCGGTTTCATGTTTTTCCCGCGATAAAAGAGCAGACCAACTTCGGTTTATACTAATCTTATAACCCTTTAACCTGATCTCCCTCCGGTCATGTCGGATTGCCGTCTCACCGGACTATGAGAGTGAAGGAATAGCGAGTGCACCCGTGTATTGCGCACACACTTGTGCACTATAATATCTCCTGCGTACCTGGCTGATCTCCGTTGAGATTGGCCGCCGTGGCCGTAACTGGCTAGGAGGATTTCATTTCATAACCCTTTAAGCTTTAATTGTAGATAACGGTAAAAACCCCTATGGTAATAGAAGTGTGTTATTTCTTATATTCATTAACAACCCCATCGACCACACTAGAATTTTGACTAGGTACGTTAGAAAACTTATATTTATACTAACGGCCTGGCCAGACGTTGTCCAGTCCTAAAAAGGTAATAAAATCCTAATCCGAGTACATCGCCACCTACCGGATCCAATTGGTAATCTAAACCATTCTCGAATCCACCTAAAGACACACACAAAAATATCATTAAAATCGGTACAGCCGTTTAGGAGGAGTTCAATGACATAATAATAATATAACTATTGTATAACCAACAACACATAAAATTTTACAAGTAAATAAATAATAATACCATCCCTGTATTATATACTGCGCACTGCTGAGCACGGGCCTCCTCTGCTACTGAGAGGGTTTTAGGCCTTAGTCTACCACGCGGGCCAAAATTTAACATAAAAGAAACAAAATACAAGATAATATCATGATTCTTTAATGGGCGGTCTTATCGCTAAAAACGATATCTTCCAGACAACCTTTGGATGGACAGAAACAGATGTAAAAATAGACCGCGGTGTACAATAAAGAGATAGCTAAGAAATACAAGGTAACGTCATAATGCTACATACACACGCACAGAAAAATTATATATATTAATAATTTTTGCTCGCGGCTTCGCCCGCGTGAAAAAGTTTATCCGAGATCATTTATCCTGCTTTATATTTCCAGGGATAAAATTATACATAATCATTTTAAAAATGCCATTGTAACCCATGGCAGCAAATTACCGGGATAAAAAGCCTATGTGTTAATCCAGGACACGATTTACTCGTGTGCCAAATTTCATCGCAATCCGTTTAGTAATTTAGGACATGTGCAGTAACAAAAAACAGCAAAAGAATTACTAAAATCACTGATTTGTACCTATTCCATTACGCTTCTGTAGTCACACCCTTTCTTTTTTGTCACATTTCTCTAAATGTACAGACACACCGATTCTACTGCGTTACTATAGGAGCACTATAGGTCGGACAATCTTAGCTGGCTGGTATAATGATTCCATTTTTTTCCGACGCTATAGCTTTGTGAGAACGTTTAACCCAAAAATTCAAAAGTTGACTACAGAATTACACATACTTGTCATGTTTACCATACATTATAAAAAAGAGTATCATACTTACGTAACATATTTGATTTAGTATTCTAAAAATGTACCTACTTACTGAAATAAAGAATATAATCATGAGTTTTATATCAACGCGACGCTTTTACAACGTTTTATTTTGAAGTTTATGAGCGTAGTGTTGGGAAAGTTTTAAATCACTTGCCAAACTTAAACCATAACTAAAAAATCGAAACTTTGGGTGCAAATAAAAACACTGCTGTAAATTTGAAAGTATGTTATAAGTACAATTTACAAACAGATTTGAACAATGAGTTAGATATAATATTTTAAAAGTTACACATTTTATACTCTAAGAAAGAAAACGAAGATCTCCAAAGTAAATAATTCCAACCGTAACATTATATTTGTTATCTAAGTTTCAGTACATACTCCTTATTATTTCTTTGTAATGACTAATAACTAATTTAGGAGTTATGAAAGGATAATCGTGAATTTTTATCGGAAAAGCAAAATGAACGACTAACAATAACTTACTATTGTAATAGAAAATCCTCCTGATTATAATGTGTACGATTTAATAATAATCTAACTCCATTTACCTACGATAGTAAAATCATTGAATGAAAAATTGATTGCATTTAATAAATGGTTATTTGGTGCAACCGATTTTTTGTTCTCTGCCCTACACATAGTATTCCGTGCAGTGTCAATAAATTGTACCGGCCACCTGTATGTCCGACCTATAAGGAGTATTGATATCATCTTCGAAGCGAATCAATGCCAAAATATTTTTCTGCCCTTTTTAATCCAGTTAGGGGATGAATTTCAATAAAATACGAAACATGTACATACATATATACATATACACTCACGCCTTTTATCCCCGAAGGGGTAGGCAGAGGCGCAACTAGCGCACCCACTTTTCGCCATTATTCCGTCCCATGATGTGATAGGAGGCGAGCTTATCGCCATATCGGGCACAAATTCCAGACTTCGAGCTGATACTGAATAGAAAAACTCAATATCACTTTGCCCGACCCGGGGATCGAACCCGAGACCTCAGCTTTGCAGTCGTACTGTAATACAACTACGCCACCGATGCAGTCACGAAACATGTCTTCCATCAATTCTGTTAAAAAAAGTTTTTGCAAAATTTAAGTAGATTATACCAAGCCTAGGAATCACGTTGTCCCATACAAACTTTACGCCTCTTTTTCATCTCCTTAAGGGTAGAATTTCGGAAAATCTCTTCTTATTGCACGCCTACGTCATAAAAAGAACACACCCGCCAAGTTTCAGGTCTCTACGATCAGCGGTTTAGGCTGTGCGTTGATCCGTCAGTCATTCAGGACAAAGTATGTATAGATAAAGATTATTAGCCCTACAACATACAATATTCATTGACCTCTGTTTGACCATAGCTTTAATATGTTCATTAAATACGAGTGTGATATTCTAAAATTATAGAACTGACAAATATCTTCAAAGAGAACACACAACTCAAACACAGGAAGGACAAAACAGACGTTAATATTGTAATACGAAACCTTTTTATTCGAGTCCGCATTTAAAGTTACCCCGGTACGATTCCGCATCACGTATATAATAAAAACTCATATAAAACCTCGTTTGCACTTGCGAATTACTAAAAATCTGAGTACATTGTTGTGTAACATCTCCGTTGGAATTCCGTGCAGCCTTTGTTGCGGCGTGCAATAAAATATTTCATTACTGTGTGAAGCATCAGGGCGCGGGGTGGCCGGGCGCGTCGCATCGACCAGCCACCGAAGCACACTGCACATTTTCCAAGGTTCCGTAACTCGGAAATAAAACCCTTTATTCTAATGGTTAGAAAAGAATATGGTTCAGATGTATATTTCGACTTAGGTGTTTACCACACCCAACAAGTCACAACTTTTTGATTTCTACAAAACGATATCGTTTACAGATTTTTAAGTCTAATCTTTTTGTTTTCAGTATACTCGTCAAGTCCCGCTAAGGACGCCGGCGTCCGAGTATATAGGGTTTCCCCATACATCTATATATATAAACGGGGTTTGACGGGCTAAATATTATACACCAGATTAAATATAATTAAGCTAAGCGATACGACAGCCAATAAACAGTAGCAACACCAATCAGAACTTTGAATTACAAAGTACTGCGTAGGGCTCCACTGCGTTCGTCACACTGAGACATATGATGTTAAGTTTCAAAATGCCCAGTAATTACGGTGGCCACAATAACTTTCAAACTGGAACACAACAGTCCATGCACACTGCTGCTTGGCGGTAGACCAGAGACCTACCACTACGGTTATGGTGGATTTTATTAGATACCTATCTAGTTCCTAATGATTATAATGTAAGTATAGTTGTAAAATTTGCCTCCTCCTTCATTTAAGATTTTAGCCGATTTAAATTTGGAAAAAACCTAATTCATTGACAAAAATAATTAAAGTACGTTATTCACGAACTACCTCCTAGTTATTTAATCTACAGAACTCTCAAACTACGCGCACACGCCGCATACTTTTTTTTAAAAGGTGAAATTTTTGTATTTCAATATAGTGTTGATATTAAAATTGCATTTTATCACTTATACCTTTCGCATCAGTAGGCAGCGTGCATTAATAAAATGAATGAGGGCTACGTGGCTCGTATTTTAATTATGCCGTAGTTGTAATGAATTTGTGTCACATAACTCGAGAATTGGAAACTGCAATTGATAAAGTTACATGAAATCGATAAGATTAATCATGATTTGAAGGCTTACGGTTTCATATTCGTATTTTTTGTCATAAACATAGGAAGAATATGATTATATAGAAGGTATATAGGTAATCCTCGACGGTGGACCCCAATGTGCCACCTTCAAAATTGAAGTCATATTTTTATAATAAAGTGCTCTTGTTGTATTCAGCAGTTAATTTCTTCTAACACAATTTTATACAATATTCGTCAAGTGGTCGAAATTGAATATACAAATTTAATATATTTGTAACACATATTACGCAATATTGACTGCCTCGGTGGCTTAGTTCTGTTACTGTATGAATGCAATGCTGAGGTCTCGGGTTCGAGCCCCGGGTCGTGCAAAATGATATTAGATTTTTCTATTCAGTATCGGGCCGGAGTCTGGAATTTGTGCCTGATATGACGATAGTCTCGCCCACTATCACGGCATGGGACGGTCACGGAATACGCACAGCGAAAGTGGGTGCATTCGTTGCGCTCTGCCTACCCCTTCGGGATAAAGGCGTGAATGAGTGTGTTTTCTATATGACATTTAATATTGCCAAATCTCACAATCCTCACTGCAAGCAATATTCTTAAAAAGGCGTAAAAAATTTTTCACTTAACAAAGATGTAGGTACTTTTCTCAGATACGAATGTGCACTTCAGTAACAAAAGGCCTATCTGTAAGCCAAATGAATACTAAGTTATCAAATTCGATCATATGACTATTCTTACTAACTGCTTAGCAACTCACAAATACTTAGATAAAGAACACTTGCCGCCGAAAATACTAATGTATCGTCGTATCAAAAACGTGTTATCTATTTCATACATGGTTACAAACTATGGTTACAAATACTATTACAGTGTGTTATATCGCAACAAGTAGTAACCTACCCA
Organism: Lapara coniferarum; assembly: GCA_949316025.1. Lineage (NCBI taxonomy): Eukaryota > Metazoa > Arthropoda > Insecta > Lepidoptera > Sphingidae > Lapara > Lapara coniferarum. The sequence goes on along the minus strand of OX438925.1, from coordinate 28,309,629 downwards.
AATTTTGGATTTCTATACAAATAACCGCATAGTATTGCACCATGCTCCTCTCCTTGAGGAATTAAGTTTAAATTCTCAGTGACCCGTTTTTTTTACTGTATTACATGACGAGACGAGCATGCCGTTCGCCTGATGGTAAGCGATACCACCACACATGAACAGTAGCAACACCATTCAGCACCTTGAAATACAAAGTACTGTGTGGCATTCCACTGCGCTCGTCTTCCTGAGACATAAGATGTTAAGTCTCATTATGTGCAGTCGATACACTGGCAACAATGTCCTTCAAACCGTAACACATTTTATTTTAAAAATAAATAAATAAAACACAACAGTGCATGCACACTGCTGCTTGGCGATAGAAATAAACATTGCGGTAGTACCCACCCAGACGGACTCTTGCATATGAGAGACCTGCCATTAATGAGAGACCTACCCTTAAAACAGAATACAGTAGTATTTATACATGTTTCTTGATGGCACAAATAGACATTTCACTGATAGGTACACTACCACTTAGTTTCACGCTACAGGGTCGCCCTCAGCGTGGTCGCTTAAATTTAAGGGTTGCGAGCGCCTTCTGCGCTCACCCACAAGACCGGTGTTCTTGTATAAGCCGACCCTCGTCAGGCTAACAAGAGTTTAGTCAGGGACAAAAAAAAAAAAAAAAAAAAAGCGGTAATATTAGGTCGACCGTCGAAGATTTAAACTCAGACTACTAGATGCTATTCACCGCATTCTGACACCGCACAATACACTCGTGTTTACAGAATTAATCTTAGTCTAGTACATATATTTCGTCTTCAAGTATTCTAACATTCTACATTACCGGAACGCAGAGTAAACGTCCTGTCAGACCCTATTCATACTTTCTCACTAAAACGCTTACCTACATAGAGTCATAAAGGGAATTATCTATTCGTGTGTGCCCTTAGATGTTGTATGTCACGCGACCTGCAGGGATACTGCGTTTGAAATTCTCATGACTTATGAGTTTTGACTATTTTATACTTTAAGTATTTAACGGTATATGCTCTAAGATTTTATATGGCGAATGCTACCTCAGAGTGAAACCCGATACCTCCAATTCGAAAATTTATTCCATTACCTTTAGGTTAAAGCCACGTTCTTCATAATAATATATAATTATGAATTTAGTTTAATATCTCGCACCTTTAGGATTTTTTTTTTGTATGGCCATCTTCGGCGCATTAGGGACGGCTGCGGGCTTCCTCCGACTCACGTCTAAGTGGTCGTCCGCAACCGCCCCTGCGCACCTTTAGGATGAAAACGCAACAATTAAAAAATATATAAAATTGAGTTATCGTCATAAAATTACTTAAAACGAAGTTCTCAATACAATAATAGTTCAAGCACAGCCATATTCAAGCAGGAATAGGACAAATCTGTTATATCGGTCACTTTTTTATTATATTTTTATCTATATATATAAAATTCTCGTGTCACAGTTTTCGTTGCCATACTCCTCCGAAACGGCTTGACCGATTTTGATGAAATTTTTTGTGCTTATCCGGTATCTATGAGAATCGGCCAACATCTATTTTTCATCCCCCCAAATGTTAAGGGTGGACCACCCCTAAATTTTTTTTTTTATTTTTCAGACAAAATTTTTTGTTTTAATTTTTTTATGATACAGCATACAAAAATACCTACAACCCTAAATTTTCACCCCTCTACGATCAACCCTTATTTTTAATAGCCATTTTAGTTACCTTTTTAGGGCAGGACAACGTCTGTCGGGGCCGCTAGTATTTTTATAAATATAATAAAAAAGTGACTAGTTTTTAGTTATTTAAAAATGACAACTCAATTTTCTATTTTTTGAATTGTGTCGTTTTCGTTCTAAAGGTGCGATATATTAAACAAAAACAGCTACATATTTAACACATACATATACATATACACTCACGCCTGTTATCCCCGAAGGGGTAGGCAGAGGCGCAACTAGTGCACCCACTTTTCGCCATTATTCCGTCCCATAATGTAATAGGGGGCGAGCCTATCGCCATATCGGGCACAAATTCCAGACTCCGAGCTGATACTGAATAGAAAAATTCAATATCACTTTGCCTGACCCGGGATCGAACCCGAGACCTCAGCTTTGCAGTCGTACTGTAATACAACTACGCCACCGAGGCAGTCTAATTGTCAGCACCGAGGCAGTCAGTTAATGTCTATTTACATATGTCTATTTACATATGTAAATAGACATTAATAAGTTGAACAATGAAAAACTAATTTCAAACTTCACGTTGTAGTTCATTGAAGTTTTTAAACATATTCATGAGACTATTTTAGTATAAAATAAATATAATCAGGGCTGAGGCTGATTTGCTATTAACGTCGAGAACAAAGACCTTTGCCTAATATTTTTTTTTAATTTGGAAAACCCACGATGCCTAAAAATTTTGTCACTATCGGCTCGAAAAAATATATTTTATATAAAGCTACGATAATTTTATTTCTCAAGATTAACGAACGTAACGATTCAGTGTAATTCCTCATCCTATTAAGTTTTAATCTCGTGTATGATATTTAGTGGTACCTAAACAACCTAGTCGGTCAAAAACGAATAACTTTGATTATAGACGGAACTGATATCTGAATAACGAAATATATTTCCGAGTTTATTTCTTTCGCAGCCTTTTGTCTACAATCGACGTGGAAGTCGCGATTCGATGGCACATTTTGGTTGAGTTGTATTTTATCCTTTTATTCCACAATTGAAAGACTGAATCGCTTCCAAATTTGCTTTGTGTGTCGAAATTGAATATGGGATAAACAATATAATCTGTGGAATTGTTGCATGCGATAATGAAGTGATATTTTTTATTGCGATTAATTATATTTGTGCATATTTATAATATAAGTGATTAATCTAAGCAGTGGTTCGTCCCTAATTTTCGAATTATTTAACGTACGGTCAAATGTTATAGATAACATAAAATCTTCATTAGTAAATGTGTAAAGGAGGTAATTATTTTATAGTTACTAGTTATATGATCCCGCGAATGCATCAGTTTTCATTTCGCTGCGCCTATCCCACATTATGTGCGGTTAGCGCAGCACATTATTATGTATCTACCAAAGAAGGGCGAACATTGGAAAAAAAATTATAAAAAAATTTTGAGCCTGTTCGTCAGTGCTGCCGGCCGTGGTCGCTTCCATGGTCGGCGGCCGGGAGGCCTGGCAGGCGGTGGCCCACTTCTGCGAGGCGGTCCTCTCGCGGAAGGAGAGTGCCGAGAGGGATCGCCAGCGCAGTGGTGATCCCTCCCGCCGCCAGACGAGACGTAGGAGGCGTCGGGTGGACGACTGACCGACGTCTCCCGCCCTGTGGATTGGGGGCGTTTGGAGAATTCCACCACGGTATCCCCTGCCTGTCGTAAAAGGCGACTAATAGGGGCCTCCGGGGGTCACGGGTGGGCGGGACGTGCCGCCCACCCATTAGTCTAGCCAACTTCTGTGACCCCCGTGATGGACATGTCCGAGGCAGCGTGTCTCACGCTGCCTCGGACACCAAAAGGCGGACACGGTACGGTGTTTCGGGGGCTTCTGAGCCCCCGCAACAGGAAAAGGACCGCAATAGCGGTACGTGCAGGGGCGGTTGCGGACGACAACTTAGACGTGAGTCGGAGGAAGCCCGCAGCCGTCCCTAATGCGCCGAAGATGGCCGTTTTAAAAAAAAAAAAAAAAAAAAAACCTCAATATACCATGATATAGCAAAACACCTATGTAAAATGCATTAGAACATACTTTGACATGATCGTAATGCGCAAATTGGCAAATTTCCTTCCAAAATGTTGCTTTCTTTACAAATTTTGCGCATACTGAGAGCTGAGACGTCTTGTCATATAGATGTGTCAGATAAGATAGCGACTTATTATCAACTGGTATCGCTCGCGGCTCCGCCCGCGTGATCAAGTTTCCCGGGATAAAAAGTAGCATAAAGCACTCAGGAGTTATGTAGCTTCCTATTAGTGAAAGAATTTTCAAAATCGGTTCAGTAGTTCCTGAGATTAGCGCGTTCAAACAAACGAACTCTTCAGCTTTATAATATTAGTATAGATAGATTATTAATAACTTTTGGACGAATAATATCGACCTGATGTCCGGTCTATAACTATACTGTTGAATGTCTTTGTTAGGTACTGATACCATTAGTGGTTGATTCAAAACTTTACTCCTATTATATTTTATAGTAATAGACCAGAATTTTATAATCATGTAAGTACATTTTTTTTTTATAATGTCATTTGTGTGTACATTTTGCCAATTTCAAGTTAGGGAAAAGCCTCGTCTTAAATGATATTTTTGGTTTTCTTATGTACTAATATACTCTTTGAGTATATCACAGTAAAACAGTGGCTACCTTAAAAGACTTTATGGAGGAGTTTTTGGCGGTAACAAAAAACGTAAGTACATTATATAATTTCTAACAAGTTATATGCTCTCCCGCTAATTCCCTTGAGGTGAGCTCTGCAGTCGGTAGCACTGCGTTGTAACTTGTAGCTGTTATCACGGACAGAACTCCGCAAACTGCTTAATTGTGAGTTCACTTTAAGTTGGCGCTTTATATCCCTGCCTCATACCGCGGGATTTTGATGAACAATAATATGTTTATGCTTTTGCGCTGTAGTTTACCATATTTTTAGTTTACGCAATACCTTCTTTTAGAATAGGATATGTTTTTCGCACAAACACACTTACGCCTTTTATCCCCGAAATTGGAAGCAGAGTAGCCACTTTTCGTTGTGTGTATTCTGTCCTATTATGTGATAGGGGTTGAGTTTATACCCATATCGGTCACAAATTGTATATTCCGGCTGATAACGAACAGAAATCCCAATATAACTTTGCCCCGCCCAGGATTCGAACCCGAAACCTCAAAGCCAACAATTACGCCACGGAGGCAGTCTTAAAATTTATGAATGTTTTTCCTCAAAAATTGTAAATAACCACATTTCTAAATAAAATTGATTACCACCTCAAAACACACAACCCGCTCTAAATTTCCCGTGGTTTTCCTCATTCCAGCAGCACAATATCTCGCCCAATATCTTCAGTCTTTCAATTTTTGCCCGTCATGCGATTGATTGATGTACCGCCCTATTGAAATGAGCTGATAAGAAATTCAACACTAATTTACCTGCCTTTATTAACTCCATATTTACTGGTAAATAAGGCCTCGTTAAGGATAAAAGCACGATTATTGAGTATTGAGGTTTCACCAATCTGATTAATGGTCGGATGTGATTCGGGATGGAAAGGGACGTGGATTAATGAATTATTACGAAGTTCGTTTGTAGGTCAAAAATTTTGTACGAATTTATAATTAGATCAATGAGGTACACACACACATTCACGCCTTTTATCCCTTAAGGGGTAGACAGAAGCGCAAATAGTGCACCCACTTTTCGCCGTGCGTATTCTGTCCCATGATATGATAAGGGGCGAGCCTATCGCCGTATCGGACACAAATGCCAAACTCCGGACTAATACTTAATTTAAAACCCAATATCAGTTTGCCCGATCCGGGAATGCAACCCAAGACCTCAGCATTGCAGTCACACCGTAATGGGGCGGTTGCGGACGACAACTTAGACGTGAGTCGGAGGAAGCCCGCAGCCATCCCTAATGCGCCGAAGATGGTCACCGCGGAGTTTTGGTTGGTATGCCGTGCGGTGTACATAGGTTAGGGACTCGGTCCGGCGATCGCCCGACGTTCTCCATCTCTCCGGGCGGCTCAACGTCGCGTCGTAACGCACGGTGAACCCAACATAACCGTCCAGTCGTTCCCCTTGAACACTGGCCGGTAGTAATAATTCACTTTCTCCGCGTAAACAAAAAAAAAAGTCGCACCGTAATACAATGACGCCACAGAGGCAGTCAATAAGTTATTATATTTTAATTTAATTATTTGAGTATGACGTAATATTTATTATAATTTATTTTTTATTAATCCCGCAAACCCCGCTTATATATATAGATGTATGGGGAAACCCTATATATACTCAGACGCCGGCGACCGAAGCGGGGCTTGACGAGTCAATCGTCATATTATTGTGAAATGTGATGGTGTTATGTCTGTGAATGCGGCATTTAATTAACATTATTTAACGTTAAGTAACATAATAATGTAAAACCCAAAATATAAGAATTTTCAACCTACAATCTACCAATAATAAAATACAAGAAAATAGGTAATACATCGCTTGTGTCGTTAACTAATCCGCGTTTTTATAAACAAAGCCTTCAATTCGACGCTGATGAAAAATATTCGTTGGAAGCCTCAGTTATTATAGGTAAAAAATCGGAGTTTAATTTTGGATAAAGATTTTATTCTTAATGGAAACATTAAAAAAGATACAGTCGAAAGCAGGATTTGAATCCGCGACCTCCAGCGTACCGTGCCGGTGCTCTGACATCTGAGCTATCTCGACCTTACCTTCATCTGTTCAATTTCAAGTTCCCTATTTTATCTCTTTAAAGGAGATGCCTGCATCGAGGAATGCATCTGAAATGGCTTTTCTACACTATGCTAATATAAACAATCGCGAGGTTCTTGGTGTTTCTTTCGAAAGTTTTTTAGTGCACCTATAAAACCTATAGGATTTTTTGACATTATATACCTACCAAAAATATAAGCGTCCAAGCTGAAATTTGGTCAACTATTCTCGTTCTCCACTACTATCCAAAATTATGTATATAAAGGAACTTGGTTAGAATTTTAGACCTATTTTTGTATTGGTATATAGATATAGTTTGAGAGTCTAGGAAGCTCATAGGATACTTTTTATCCTACGAAAATATATAGCGGGCCTTTTACCCCCAAAACTCTCAAGCGAGCAAAGGCACTAACGTAAACTAGTTCCATATATTTCACACACGTTTTATACAAAATTATATGAAGCAAACAACGAAGCTTAGCAGTGATACGTCACGCAGTATTGTATGTTTACGGTTGCTTCAATATTTTACTTTCAGAAATACATTATCTAATTTTGCTTTGAATTTTTATCACGCCGTGCGGTTCGTTGACTATACGTGAGCTATCTTTCGCCAGCTTTCTCTAAATTCTTGATCATAATGTTGTATATTAAAGTAATTTTTCTATTTTACCTCAAAGGCTCTAAATGATAACGGCTTTAAAGTTGGTTGTAGCAAACGATTTTAACATTCATCTCTTCCAACTTGGTTCGTTACAACCACCTAGCGGCAGTTCGCGTATATTGTTGTATTTCAAGAACATCATAGCCCGTCTACTATGTCGTTCCATGAAATAAAATATGTATTACATGGTAATAACCACTGTGAAGTAGTACCCGACTGTATATTCGAAATTCTAGTTTTTAGTATTGTTGCTTCTTTTCGTGAAAAGCTGATGCTATTATTAGGTCATATTCGTTTCATTTAGTTTTAATATCGAACATCCGTACATAAATCAATTTCATATGAATATATGAAAACGGAAAAAAACTTATAAATTGTCTACATACAATCTAGCTTTTCGTAAAATACAAAACACTCTCACTAGTAAAAGTGTTTTACTCGAATATACCAGGTTACCGTCGACTAAATTGCTATAAGAAAACATCTAATAACGTTTTCAAACCCAAGAGGGTCATTTCCAGGATCATAAAACAAGAAAATGGCAACGATCATTCGCATCTACATAATTAAGCAGATGCTGGGCTTGAGGAAAGAAACTCGTTGAGACAAGAGCCCGTGGGAACGAACTCTGCAAGTTTTACAAGGCAACTATTGTTTTATCGACGCAAATCATAATTTTACCTATAAGTAACAAAACTTTTCTTCTGTCAAAATAATAAAGTCGTTAATTTACTTTAATAATGTTTATCTGTATAGAGCTATTTTTCTGCAACATTTTTGTTGTTGTACCCATTGGTAGTAGGTATTTATCTTTTCACTGTAGCTATACCAGATTAACTTATTATTTTTATACGTAATAAATAAATTATTTTGTTAGCAAATTGCTATTTCTGTGGTGGGTAATTAATGAATATAGATTTTATTATCTTCTATAATTCAACAAGCGCCTTTGCTCATTTTAATATTAATTTACACTCTTAAAGCTGTAATTAATGTTCGTTCTAAAATAATATATTATATTTAATTGTTTAAACCTTAATTGGATTTGGACCAATCACGAAATCAAGGTTAATGTGTGTGTGTGTGTGTGTATGCGTGTGTGTGTTTTGCAAAAAAATGTATTGGGAAGTTTCAGACCATTCATTATCAGACAGAAGTCAGAACTCCATCACAGGTTTTGGTCACCCGTACTCAATTCTGACTACATATCTGCGTCTCTAAGTTTCGGCTCGATGCCATGTGATATAAAATATGCACATCGTCAGATCTGAAAGACGCTTCACGATTTAAAGAGAAAGTTTTAAACTTGGAAACCTGTTGAAAAGTTCCGAACTACATAAGAATTTTCAAATTAGCACATCGCATAGTCGACAACTTGATATTGTTTTCTTATTTATTATGCAATTACTAAATTATAGGAATTAATGATGCAATTCTTTTTATTGCATTGAATGACGAGACGAGCATGCTGTTCGCCTGATGGTAAGCTATACGACCGCCCATAAACAGTAGTGACACCATCAGCACCCTGAGCTACAAAGTACTGTGTGGTATTCCACTGCGCTCGTCATCCTGAGACATAAGATGTTAAGTCTCATTATGTCCAGTAGTTACACTGGCTACATATCCTTCAAACCGAAACACAACAGTGGATGCGCACTGCTGCTTGTTGGTAGAAATTGATATTGCAATAGTACCCACCCAGACGGACTCTTACATATAAAGGACCAGTGAAGTCGAATTTTAATAATTTCAACTTGAGGTTTCAATAATGAAGGCAGATTTTTTTAAAGTTAGAGCAGTACTAGTTATATTTATATATTAGCCTACAGCATGATTTTCGGAGTGCGATTTTGGGTGCCTTAAATATCCCTTTTAATAATATTATCCTACCGTTAGTTACTGCAGCGTTGATCTGATACAATTCTGGATGGTAACTGTTCATAGATTTTAAAGAATCTCCTTTATAATCAGGCGACCCGAATGCTATGCCCCAAAAAATCAGTATCACATTCCTAAAAATTATCTGGTAGCTGATGAAGAATTTAACAAAATACATACATATATAGCATGACGTCTTTTTCTTTTTCGGCGGTAGGCAATGTGTACCTCACTCACATTTCGCCAGCTAAGTTAGGTTAAATTTTCATCATTCTACATTAAATTTCGTCTACCCTCTATTCTTAAAGATCCAAGGGGACAGCGTATTTCATCATTGATTTCCAAACGAAGTAAAGTGGACAAGTTGTTCACATGTTTAGTAAACACTCTTCTTCCTCCGTGAGTAAACATTACATCGTACATTTATACAAACATCGGCGATCGTGAATTTTTCAAATCGTCCATTCGGCGGCACAAATATTTTCGAACAATGATACTAGTCCGAGCGAAGTCATCTCCCTGGACAAATATTGCTGAGAATGTATAAGATGTATCTTAACTGGAAGAGCTGGAGTAGTATATTATAATATAGTTTTAAAATATTATGTTTTCAAAATTGCATCCTCTGGTGGATTTAATCAGAAGGCACAAAATTAATTAAATTAGTGATACGCTTTATTAAAACATTCGCATTTAGTATAAAAATATCATTGATATAAAAATGCTGTTAAACACTGTGCGCAATAATATAAAATTAGACAATTTACTTCATGTCTGAAAACATGAGAGGCATAAATTGCTAATTTAAAATGTTGATAACAAAATAATAAAAACTACAAATCCTAAGCGTACTCTTCCAGATGCGTAGTAGATCCGAGAAAACTCTATTGGCTATCTGGACATCTGTTGGCGTTCAACAGTGTTAGCTTTTCATTTCTCGGAGCAACAAACGGTAGTCAGAAGAGGGTGCGCGCGCAGCGATCTTAATCGCAATAGCTTTGAACAGTCGTTATCGCGATCTACACACGAAGCACTTGCTATGAAAAAGTCCATTTACCACAGTCAGAATGACCTAGGAATTACACATGTCATACAAGTAGAAATCTAAAAACTTCACCGTTGGTTTACCTCCAAGTTTTAAGATCTTAATGGTACATTTGCAAAGTGTAGTTTAGTTTATTTACTGTCTTCATTAGTTCTTCATCTAGATTTCTACTAGCACTTTCGACCAAGATATTGTCGTAGGCTTGTTCATGCGATGGTCGCCGATCCAAGGTCATCTTAACATTAGTTTTTACTTTGCCTTTTCCGAGTATGTCTTGTTGAATGTGGTTTCCTTTAGAACCTACTTGTGTAGGACATTTACATTTAGCGTTAGTAACTTTACGTTGGGTTTTTTTATTTTTTTGGACACAATCTTTGTAATTGCAATCATTATAGTTGATGCTTATTTTCTCATCTGTAACTTGTTCGCCATAAGTGTTTTTTTGAAACCGTTCCATTTCTTGTCGTTCTTCCGGAGTTACTTCTAAGGGTGTATAAGTTTGGTCAGAATCGTCCGTTGCATTGTCATCAAAAATTAAATTATCTTTTTGATGAGATATCTCATTGTTACCTAAATCGAGGTTCTGTATAGAAAGTACTCGTCGAAAATTATCATTATTTTTCGTTGTTTCTTTTTGAATGACGGTTGATGGAATTTTAGAATTTGAGTACTTTAAATCAGATGCAAAATCATTCACGGTTGGGTAGTTATATTTTATTTTATTATTTTTGTTAACGGTTCTGACATATGGTGGTTTTAGTAACTCTATATAATTTAATTCATCATCAATGCCTTTGTTAGAATTAAGTTTGTCATACTTTCTATGTTTTAGACCATGCATCTTTTTCCCTTTTTGACAATCTTCACATTTATTATTTGATAAAATATAATTATCATGCACATCCTTGATAATCATTTCATTTAAAGATGGTTGAAAAAATCCATACGAAAATTTCGTTGGTAATGGCTTTTTGTTTGTTGTTTCTTTTCTTGATATGGGTGGAACGATAGTTTGTTTTGTTTGTGTATTATTTTTGGGTTTTGAACGATGAAATCCTTTACGAGCAGGTGGTATAAATTTTTGATTTATATATACGTAAGAACGCTCGTTTAAGCTATTTTCTTTATCTATAGAGTTTTCATACAAAGCTTTGTCATCTATTTCACGTATTTTTTCAATATTGATTTTATTTTCCTTTATTATCACACCACCGTCCGGAGTCGCAATGAATCCGGAGTCAACTGTACTCAAATTCATTTCATCTTGTTTAGTGACGTCATTATCAGCTAAAATAGCTGTGTCTTCATCAATGAACTGCAATAATATTTTATAATTAAATTTCAAGTAAGTATGTTTAGCATTATATAGCAGAAGCTTATTTTGTAATCATTTTGGAGTTAATAATACCTGCTACGAAATATAGCTATTAGAATAGGCACTTGAGATAAAAGGCAGTGAATTTAATAAATCATAGCATAACATTAACTTTACGAATGAAACATAAATAATAATATATTTGATTACGCACCTCAGGAATACCGGAGGGAACAATAAACCCGTACACCAGACCAATACACGATGAAACTAAGAGAGCGAATACTTTTCTCATTTTTCACTTTTGTGATGTGGTTGAATCAAATTGAAGTGCTGCCGAGTCGAGCTGGCTTTCTTTCCTAGCCACCAAACGAGAATAGCGTCCATTGTTGATATATTCATGATGAATGGTATTAATAACAAATGAGAACTAAAATAAATAAACAATACCACTTGATTGTAGTATTGTTTAAAGTACAAAGAATAAAACTAAGCCAAAGATTTTTATTTCCATTGGCACTTGATGAAAAATAAATGAGGAAGCGAAGCTACAACAATAGCGTGCTTGATTGTGGTACATTATTGTGTCAAATGCTATACAGTTCAATAAAGTAGGTACTTGATTGTATCTGTCTTGTGATTTCTTGTTTTTAATGATATTACATTTTTATGTAAATATAGATTTTTCGGAACTTTATTTGGTTTTACATAAAATTAAACAGTACGATAAACCATTCCAGGAAATCATTACTAGCACAGTTTTATTGTCATCTATATTTGTAGTTCTACAGATCGACGATCCCGTTTAAGGAGGGTATTCAGTGTTTGATTCTTGTGCTAATGTATATAACACTAGGTATTGACCGCGATTTCGCCCGCGTAAAAAACCTAATATCTCGCTACAAAAACTGTCATTAACCGACATCCTTCATCATTATTTTGGATCATTATTTAACATGTTTGGGTGATCTACCGCCCGATCCAAGTAGCTTATGTTCCCTTTGGACTTCAAAACGGCTAGAGAGATTTCAATTATATTTTTATGCAATCTTCATATTGGCGCAGCGGGTGATCCAGTAATGTTTGGTAGCGACCAGACCACCAGAAGTAACAAGGTGTAAGAAATTTATGCAATACTAGCTTTTCTCGCAAGTTCGCTCGCGTGAACGACCATTTTCGGGACAAAAGTCCCGTTATATATTTTCCCGGGATAAAATCTAGCCGAAGCCCTTCCACGGATATCAAACTATCTCCATACTAATTTCATGGCAATTCGTTGGGTAGTTTTTAAGTTTACCGCGCACATAGGTGGAGGGCAACTTTGTATACTATTTTTAAGGATTATATTGAATTATTCTCACGGCTATTTGTATAACAATGGTTACCCCACGAGCGGTCCATTTACATTTTTATAATCCTATCCAAACCTACTACTACGTACCTACCGGAATTTAGTTAGCTTACAATTTATAAAAACACAATCATAATCAATTACATTATATTTATTAATGAACAATTTACAATCTATTTTGTCCGAAAATAGCAAGTACTTCGAGATATACGGCAGAAGCGTCAATGCCATACTCAGCAAGAGTCTTGACTTCAGCTTCGAATACTCCGTTGTTCCACAGAGCTCCAAATATGGCATCCCATTCAGAGCTCAAGAGGTTCTCCATAGTAGCCCTGAACCCTTCATCATTGGCCATCTTCTCATCGTAAAGAGCTGCTAGCTTAGCCTTGGGGAATTCAGAGACTACGTCGTTGATGAAAGCTGTAAAGTCGGTACCACTGGTCGCATGACGCGCGACTGGTCTGCTAAATGATTCAAGTTCATCTGTAAGGAAAATTAAAAACATGTCTCAGTGTTATATTTCTGTGAATACTGCTGCTTTTTAAATAAGATTTGTACTATACTTCTAGCTCTTATTATAAAAATATGTACTGTCTTTGAAATGTTTCCTGAATAAACAGTTATGCAAGGAGTTGTTTATTCCGGTAATCAAACGGACAGTTGATGTACTTATACATAATATTACTATCAATAATGTAATAAAGATAAACAATATCTATTTAAATGGCTCCCTGAGTACGTTTGAATTTAAAAAAAATGGTATAAAGAGACTAGAATATTGCAGAAGTAATATCTCACTTACCAATCATCTCGTGGAACTTATCAATAAAGAACTTGATGTCAATGTTGTCGTTTTCGAGGAACTCAACCACCTATAAAAATTACTTTAATTAACCTCGCGACAATCTTAGCATATAAATATTATGAATCATATAATTTATTGACATTAAAAGATACGAACGCATTAAGCCAAAGAGAATATATTCAAAGATTATTTATACCTAAGTATCCGGTCAAAAGCTTAGTCATGGTTATCACTCTGTTCAATAAACTTAATATTTTACAAGGGAAAAAATATCAGTACCAATAAAAGCCAGAACCGGAAGCTTTTTGTATGTTATGCTACCAGTTACTAATACACGAAGGCTACGAGGCAAGTGTTCACACTCCTGGGGGTCATTAGGTTCACTAACACTTAAATTTTTTGATTATTGGTGGACCAAAAACACAATTAAAAATTAAAAAATAATTTTTATTTGGCTGAATGAGTGAGTTGGAATCAGATCGAATAAGACCGTTGTTTCAAGATTACTGCTAAACTACCAGTAAGACTAATTCGGTGGCAAACGATTGTGGCGCATTAGAAAATGGCACTACTGGTTATGTTGACCGTGTTAGAAAATTATGTCGGATTTAGCAGAGTTTTTTAATCAACGTTATTACCCTGTGATCCGGTCTTATACCAACATACCCTAATTTAAGGAACATAACTCAGTAGTTATATAACAGACGTAGTATTATATTCGATATTAATTTTTCTAGGGCCTATCATGTAACATATATGTAAACTAACTTTTGCCCGCGGCTCCGCCCGCGTAAATATGTTATCCCAGGATAATAGTCCGGCTTTATATTTCCCGGGATAAAATAGCGTATGTGTTAATCCAGGACATGATCTACCCGTGTGCCAAATTTCATCAAATTCCGATCAGTAGTTTTGCGTGAAAGAGGAACAAACTTCCATACATCCATACATCCTCACATCCATACATTCTTACAAACTTTCGCGTTTATTATATTATATTATAGGATTTAATTCGCTTCTCGAAAATTTTACCAATTACCGAATTACTTTATCTTTTTATTTAATTTAGATGCAAAACAAAAAAAAACACTTACAGCTGCGAATTCCGGCAATGATTCAAACTCGTCGAGCATGTTCCTGAAGCTGCTTGACTTCAGGTAGTCAATTGCTACCCAGAAGTCATCGTACTCCATGTAGTGTTCAGTCAAGTGCCACACATCATCACCAGCTTCTTCAAAAATCACATCGAGAAAATCTTCAAAATGCTCGTGGAAGATCTTCCTAGGCTGGGGAGCAGCACAGCCCAAGCTGATAAGAGCCAACGTAATAAGAACTACCTTCATTTTGTCGTCCAAATCTGTGGTATTCCAAAATAAGTGTGGACTTTTTATAGCCGGCAATAAATCTTTATCTCCGAGATAAGAGAACCTGATCGGTGCTGTCACAAGATTGACTCGATTGATAGGTTTATCTTACGATATGGAAACTGGAGAACATTGTCAGAGTCATAGATATGAAAAGATAGCAATTCCCTTTTTTAATATACCTAGCGTTTTTTTTTTCACAGAACCAAATTTATAATCGTCATCCTACTTATAAAGTTACAGGTCTTATGTCATTTTTTATTTGCCTCTTACATAAAAAAAAATATTTAAATCTGAAAATATATTTTTCTAGAGGTATAAATAATTTTTATTATTAATTGTATCCCCTTAAGCGCTGCGCTCTGGCGCTCGAGAATTAAAACACATAATAAATATTAAATTAACATTTAAATAACCCCCGACACAAAAACCTCTAAAAACTAAGCAAAATAAAAGTGTATTTGTTTGTCGTTTAAGTACCTAGTAATATTTTGACCCAAGCGTCGTCGCGTCGGGGGACCGCTAAAGAAGTATTTTCATCTCCTTCTCGGGAGTTCGGACCCCCGACGCGAGGACGCTTGCGTCAAAATATTACTAGGCGCAAAAACAACAAAGGCACTTTTATTTTCTTTACTTTTGAGAGGTTTTTTGTGTCGGGGTTATTTAAATTTTAATTAAATTTTCATTTCAAACTTTTTAAATTACTATATTCTCTCCCACACACGCTATATCTGCTATACATTGTTAAAGAGTTGGGTATCCCGCAGACTACTTGATGCTGTAGCATCAGATCAAGGTCAACATGTGTTGCTATGTGCTGAAGTCACAGTATACCAAAATTTTAATCAATCAGAGTTGTGAATGTTGATATTGCGCTGATAATCTTCAAACGCCTGAACAGATTTTCATAAATTATAGCTAAGAACCATCTCGATTACATCAGTTTTTAAACAAAAAATCCGTGTCAAAATCAGTCCTTAGTTTGAGAGCTAACGATACCGCAGACATACATACAGACATACCGATAGACACCCCTAAACTTACCCCCCCCCCCCTTTATATACATAATATTTAAATATTATTTCAATGCTTATCACGATTTAAAACTTACAAAAGTGTTACATAGAATATATTCAAAATCACTAATAACAATAATACTACTGTTAATTTAAATAATCGATCAAGCATTAACAAAACGTTTTCACATTTGCTAACGTGGGTACATAAAAAAAAATACTGTGCAAATCCTTAGCCCTGCTTGTATCATAATTATCATTTGATTCAGTGTTCACAACATCTAAAATGACAACAGAAGATAACGAGACCCAACTAACGACAGTGACAGAAGAAGACATCACAAATTGTTTCATCGACGACTATTCGCATCTACGCCTATCGTACTACCAGCGTCGTTTGGCCTCTAGCGATTCTGAATCCAGTGACTATGTTATGATTTCTAGTGGTGACATCACCGAATCAAGTGACTATGTCGTAGTATCAAGTGACCAAACAGAATTCTCCAGTAACTCTTTAGAAGACTCACATGTGACTGAACAGACCGATATAAGCGATACATCAATCAAAACAGACGAGAGGCAGAAACTTCGCGAATATTATATTTCTCAAATCCCGGATTTGCCTCATCCCTCGTTCACTATGGCATCAATAATCGCATCCGCGTCTCAAAGGATGGGCGGTGTTCACTTTAAATATAATGATAGAATAGAACAAGGAAACGGGAGCGATCAGGTGGATGTGGAATTCTCGCCAAGTCGCAGATCGACTTTGATACCAGGACAATTTCTGACTAAACACTAATTGGTTTCTTAAGGATTTCATGATTACTGTCTTTGATATTTCTTTAACTTATTATAGTGAATTTGCATGTGGGAAACTTTCAATTAAATTAATGCGCCCATAAGACCAATAACCTATTATAATATTAGAACAAAATTGTTTTCATTCAATTCATGTAATAAATAATTTCGTATGGTTTGAAATGATATTAATATTTACAAAAATAATACTCTCCTTTATTCCAAGTATTTACCTAGGCTTCGCGATTCCTAAACTTAGACTAACATTCCTAAACTGACATGTACCTACAGATAAAATAGGAAATACTGAAACAAAGTTCATTAAAACTACAGAAACCCAGTAGATAGACCAGATGGTGTATGAACTAGACGCGATGGTGAAAAACACAAAACATATAATTACTGTCGCAAGTGATTTCCCTGGCGACGCGCGACGCGGCGCGACTCTGCGCCATAATGGACTTTTCCCAAACTATTTTTAAAACCGATATTGCAAGCAACAGCGATTTTATTAATACTGATTGTTCTTGTTCTCAAGTGTATTTATTATGAGCTTTACATACAATTTAAAGTCATAAAAAAAATTTGTTCCATTTTGAACGGTGTGTTTGTTTATGACTGCCTCCATGGCGTAGTTGTATTACGGTACGAATGCAATGCTGAGGTCTTGGGTTCGATCCCCGGGTCGGGCAAAGTGATATTGAGTTTTTCTATTCAGTAACAGCCCGGAGTCTGGAATTTGTGCCTGATATGTCGATAGGCTCGCCCCCTATCATATCATGAGACGGAATAACGGCGAAAAGGCGTGAGTGTGTGTATGTGTGTTTATTTATGTTATAACTTATAAGATTGAAACTATCGAAATTACTGACTGCGTCAGCAGTTGTATTACAGTACATTTGCAGTGCTGAGGTCTCTGATTTGATCCCCGGGTCGGGAAAAATTATATTGGGTTTTTCTACGCAGTATCAGCCGGGAGTCTGAAATTTTCGCCCCATATGGCGATAGGCTCGCCGACTCTTATCAGATGATATACGAAATAAGCACCGCGAAAAGTGGGTGCACTAGTTGCGCCTCTGCCTACACCATCGGGGATAAAGTGCGTGAATGTGTATATATACTATGTATATAACTGCTAGGTAACCTAGGGCAGGGTAGTTTAAACTTTACAATATGTCTGAACTTTTGCTCCTGGTTTTATTTTCGGGTAAATCCGGTTTTGAAGCACGTGTGACATTGTGGCTATGGCTGATTTTGTAGTATAAAGTCTTGTTCAGACGTATAAACATAACATACTCAACGAGATGAAGATTAAAACATGATAACTCATAAGCTAGATAATTTTATCAAATACCTACTTAAGTATCACTTGTTTTGTGATCGACAAGATAACTTATTTTAGAAAATATGTACCTACACCTGTTTCTAAGTTAGGCACATCTTACATCTATACTAATATTATAAAGCTGAAGAGTTTGTTTGTTTGTTTGTTTGTTTCTTTGTTTGTTTGAACGCGCTAATCTCAGGAACTACTGGTTCGATTTGAAAAAATCTTTTTGTGATGAATAGACCATTTATCGAGGAAGGCTTTAGGCTATATAACATCACGATGCAACTATTAGGAGTTAAGAAATAATGGAAAATGTGAAAAAAAGCGGGGAAAATTATTCGTCCTTGAGGGCTTCCATTGCGTGCGCTGCGAAAACGGTTCAAGATACCAAAAATATATGTATGAAACAATTATTCCTCTTGAAATGATCTAAAAAAATGTTCGCGACAGTATATGTCTATCTTTTAAGATTAACTCACAAGAACCGTTTTTATGGTAATCAAATTTGGTCGAAATTAATGCATTATTTGTTAAGAGTTGTATCAACGTCATAGTCATAGAATGATTCAACGGGAAGGTTTTTATGTACTTTTACCCCGGAAAAACTTATTAACGCGGGCGAAGCCGAGGGCAAAAGCTAGTACATAATATTACGCCTATTTCCATATTTTGGTGTAGACAGGGTTGTAGGTATTGCACCCAGTTTTTGCGCCAGCTGTGGTAACTCCTTTTTGACTCGTCAAACCCCGCTACGGACGCCGGCGTCCGAGTATATGTACAGTGTCATTTCAACATTGCGTTACTAAATGAAACCACATATTCAGCGTGACCTCTGCTAACATCGTGCAAAATATTATCCATGGGTAACGCATACTTTCGCCAATAATCCCGATTATAGTTTTATAGTTTTTTGATCACGCTGTGTTTTAGCGCGCTTGACTTTATTCAGTGAATCACGTCACAGCTGACGATGTTATTACAAAACCTATAGGATTAAGAAGGGCAACTCACAAATTCACTTGCAATACATTCACTCACATAGCTGCAGCAGTACCGCTTGAGACGTGGAATTTGAAATAAAATAATTAAATTGCTACTAGAGCAGTCCCTACTCCCTAACTAATACGTTATAAATATCAACATGAAATAAAAAATTGTCATGTTATTGTATGAAAAGGAACTAATTATTTTTTAAGTGTTATGCTGTAAAGAAAAGTATTAATTCTTTAATAATAAACTTTGTTTTCGTTAATAAATAAGTTTACCTACCGAAATAGGTAGGTACTAAACAACTCGCAGTCGGGGTATTAAAAAAAGTTACAGGATTTTAATCTATTGATATCATATTTTTTAGATTCCGTATGATATTTCAACGTTCATTTTAATTTTAACATCAATATTTCTGGACGTCATGCCTAAAATAGGTTTACGTAAATACTTTATACTACCAAAGGCCTTACTATGCCTTCTGTACCTTCTAATCTCTAGCTACATTTTGTATCGCGTCAGAGTCGTTGATCTTGTTACTAACACATTGAAACTAACGTGCAGATGCCAACATGTTGTGTCTCTTTCGCACGCCATTCATTATAAACACGCACTCAAACACGCTGTGTTGCCAGTATAAACATGTTAACCGACAAGTTTGCTAAAATGACACAGCTTTTCAAAGAATCGGATATTAGTTTATTTATCACATGGATTTCTAACACACTTAAATAAGTGTATTAAATAATAAAATAACTAGGGTAATTATGCTAATGAAAAGTCTACTTTAACGAATACGCAGCAATATCTTTGTATTGTAAAAATAACATTACTTTAAGCAATAAAGCATACCAGAGCTCTAACATCATTTAATTTCAATATGCATTGTGGTACGATTTAAATAGCATAGAACAATGTAAAACTAAAATTGCAAGATATTGCAGAATAAGGTAATAGTACCAAAGCTTGGTATCCCTGTGGGAGCACGTGTAACACGAACATCAGCTGGCGGGGCCAACGATCGCGCGCGCCAGCGGGCACACGGCGCACTTGTCGGCATGTTCTTTGTATAGGGCTGCCATTACCTAAATTGCCGACGCCGGACAAACACGGCAAGAATCCCGGACATTTGGGCGAAATATGGGTTTATTCCCGGACACCTCTGACAGAGTACCCCAGTATCTCCGCACCGCAATAACAATCGCAATTTTTAATTGTTCCTGCCTGAGTAATAATACCTAAAACTGGCGTTATTTACTAACCACTTATAAAGTGACTCGACCAAGTGCATAAAAATCCTTCTAAATACCTATGTTTTACCTACTTACAATAATTTTGGTCATTAGTCAATTGAATATCCTGGTTATCTTAAATTAAGTTCAGTCATTACTCACTATTGGAAGCTTTAGAAGTGGTAAAAATTAAACGTTTTTTACCCTACTAGTAAATTACGACAATTCCAGGTAATAGCAATAAATGAGTACAAGTGATATTTATCAAAATTTGTAACGTGTCGAAATACATCGAGATTCGCGGTCCGGGATTCGTGGACTTCATGCCTATGGCCCCGCACTGGCTCCTTCAGGCGCATGCGCCGCGGGAAAGCGGGGGACGGCGCGCGCGTCGCCCGCCAGTCGCCACTCGGCCACAGTACTCGGCATTCGTCATTTTGCTAGCGGCCACTCGCCCGGCAGCAACACGACGTGGCGTATGTTGATTTATGTACCGAATGTTAGGCCGATGCGCCCTATGTACTTACTCGTAACTACTGTAATTTTATTATTATATCGTTTTGTATCGATCCGAGTGACCTTGCCTTTGACATCGCTTCGGGAGACGCGAGCCATGTGTAGGTTTTTAGTTTAATAATTTGTCGGCTTTTATGCGCACACGATCAAATGTTCTCTAATTGTAATTATTATTCTATTGTGTTAATTTTTAAGTTTCTGTTGTGGTAAACTATGATTTACATTTACAAAGCTCGTGAATAAAGTGTTAATGTTTCCGAGAAGGTCGTTGAAATGTCTTTTGTACTTTTAGGGATTACTGAGTAAATGTTCAAAATTCCAATTTTCCAGAACCTCGCTGACACTCGTATCATAACAGTAGCATCATAGTCGGTTTCACGAAATCGATCGACGAATTTGACGGCTTGAGCGTGCGATTCTTGCTGATGTATCGTGTGATAGTTCTTAGGTTAGATAGAATCTTAGGGTTGTGAGGCTTTTTGATAAGCTACGTGCGGTGTACGGACTGTGACCATTATCGAAGATGCCACAATGATTTCAGTCTTCTGAAGGAGACATAACTGGCTCTGACAGAATCTAGTAAGTGACTGTTGTTTAGATTGACCTATGTGACCTGACACACAAGCATTGGTAATAATAGCGACCTCTTCTTTTCGGTTTGGAATAAAGCTTCTTGGTTACGATGGCGCGATGTGACAGCTTATCGTTGCGCTCCGTGTGTGCATCTCTTGTTCGCGTGTGCGTGAGCATAATATTATCAATGATACACACACACCCCTCAGTGCGATGTTGACGCTCCGACGATTTCTCGTTTACTAGTAGTGGCAATAGGATGTCTAAAATTAAAAGACCATTTTTGTTATTTATTTTGTTTGAAAAATGTACTTCTTTATTTTACACTTATGGTTAAATTAATTAACTGCATGGTGTTTCTTTCAAATTGATTTTATCGCAGTTAAATTTATGTATTCGGTTACAAAATGACCCTGTATAGGGTTTTTCCGTACATCTATATATTATATAAGCGGGGTTTAACGGGTTAATGGTGGGCCTATTAACATTTGCCAGGCACAATTCCAGAATCAGGACGGATTCTGAGTACAATAAGCCAATGTCACCTTGCCCGACCCGAGGATTGAACCCGAAACCCCAGGACAGAAGTCGTATCACATACCTTAGCAACACAACTACGCCACCAAGGCAATTACTCGAACGATATTCAAAATTATAACATAATAGACTATATTAAACATTTATAAACTCTTCAGAATATAATAATTTTAAAACTAATATAATTTAAGCCGCATCATTGGAATTGAAAGTGACGGGAATACAGCTGGAATACCGCGCTGCAGCTTTGGCACAATCTCTCAGTTATCCCTCGGGAAAGTGAAAAACATGGCAACAAGGCAATGTCCTATCACAGATTAGGCAAAACAACCGTAGGTACTCGCTCGCAAAACAAAAATATTGTTTGCAAATAAATTGATTGTGAGTCCTATGATTTTTTTTTTATAGATTAACACAACGAAGTACCTATACTAGTAGATGTCCAGAGGAAATTCGACCGTTTGTTATATATTTATAACACATATTATATATTTTTCTTTCTGAACTTTTTGTTTAGGTATATTGTATGAATTTCAACACTTTTCCTAGCGCGAAATGTGTTTACATATTTTTTTAATCGTATTAATATATACCTAGTACCGTATAACTATAAGGGGATAAATAGAGTTCACAGAAAACCAAAACTTGAGTTTAAAATATAATCACATAGGTAGTGGTAACTTGTAATTGGCCCTCTGTGTATCCTTTACTATGCATTGTACTTGCTGTAAGTTTCCCAATAATGATTAAAATAAAATATAATATTTGTAGCAGAGCAATTTGAATCTCAAGAGGTAGAAAATTTTCTAGTTTCTAAAATATTTTATAGGTAGATGTACTACCGAAAATATCTCTATATACTTCTATAAATTCCATTTGCCCTCTTATTTTTTTTATTGATACCATCGGTATGAATTTTATGCTTTTGCCTTATTATTACCTAAATTGTACATAATTTAAACCTAGATCATGAAAGCGGATACTATTTACTTACTAAGTACAATAACACAAAAGACATTTACAAAATAAATTTACATAACAATTATGAATAGGGGTTAACTGCGAGTTAGTAGAAATGTGAAGTGTTTTCAAGGTGATAGTTTCTTCTTGGCTCACAATTAGCATATACATTGTGCGCCGTCCAACGTTGCAATCAATCAAAATAATGGAATGTCTCTGAAAGGCTGTAAGGTCCCTTTGTTTTTATTAATTTTGATACAAGTATTTTGGTATAATATGTGAGTACCTAAATATTTTTGCGATAAGGATTATCATTATTAATATAGAAAACTGATCAAAATTCACACTTGCTTCGAGAGCATATCAAACGCATGAAAGTTTCATCAGCCAAGGCTCCCGGTATTTGAAATTTAATAAAGGTAACTGCGCTGTTCTCCACTCATATGCATCGAGATTCAAAATGGCGCGGAAGCTAATGCGGCTCCTCCGTAAACAGATTACGGGAAGCAAAGCCTCAAAAATATATCAAGTATCTGATATCAAGCCTGCCTCGACCCGCGTGCCTCTCAAACGTTGCCTTTGATCTTTGAAAAGATGGAGTGGGTTTGGCCACTACGGCTTTATAAACCCTTGTTTGTTATCATTATGTTAAGATTTTTACTCAACTGAAATTTCAGAACAATTTAAAAACAAAGCTACCAAGAACTTGGCATATTTCATTTTATCATTTAATTTTGTACCCACTTAAAATTTCAAAGCGCCCTCTAAATTCAATAGAAGCATGAGAATGAATGATCCTACAATTAAATCTTTGTGCGTTAGGTCAACGTCTCCTTTTGTCAATTCAGACAATACGATTATTAGGAGGGCGGGAAAAGCCATCGTCCGTGCAATTAGGCCACCAACTCTCACGAAATCGAACTAGTTCCATGGCGCCACCTAAATCTAATTAGGTAATTGAAATGATTCGACGATGCGTTCCCGTAGCGGAGCGGCAACACCGTCGGCTGCATCGCCAATTAGTTCAGAATTCGCTCAGTACGATGCCATTTTCGTCAAAGCCCAATTTGCACGTGGCGTATCGGCGCGTGAACTCGCTCAGTACCTATGTAGATACTGATTGACGGGTAGCATGTCTTCCTATTTTATGCCAATGACATTGATTACTATAATATAACCATACGAAACACCGACTTAGATATTAAACTAAAATAAAATGGAATAATATAATATAAAAAGCATTACAGCTCTATACACACAAAAGTGACAACAAAGATTATAAACTAGGTACTTATATAGTATGACTCGGAAACCACGAGCGTAGATTAATAGGCAAACAGGACACAAACAACTGGGGAGATAGCTTTAGGTAGGCAATGTAGAAAAAATTGGAGTGCTAAGCTTCTGATTATCATCTAGACTCGCAATCGTAACTGATTAGGACAACTATCTTTTTTTTTTCGCGGGGAAAAACGCGTTATCGCTACCACCACTGGGGGGTGAGTGGATCGGTTATGTTGGTTTCACACAGTCTTACGGCCCAATGTCGACATTTGGGAGTATAGCATCATCCAAGCGAGCAATGGACCGAGTCCCTAACATTATGTACACCCTACACCGGCATACCAACCAAAACCCGCGGTGGCCTTCTTTTGCGCATACGAGACGATCCCGGGGTATCTTGTTTAGGGCTTTCAGTCTCGGTACATTTACGAGTCTCGGGAAAAAAAACGAGACTTGGTCCGGTCTCGAAAAAAAACGAGACTTTCGAGACTATTTCAAAAATAGTCATTATACTCGTAGGCCACGATTAAAGACTTTTAAGGCAGTCAATACAAGATATATCAATAAAGTACTTTATAAATCACACTATTATAAAGCCACATGGAAGTTAAATTACCAATTACTTATACGACTTTTCAATTTTTATACCTATCTGTCCCGTAAAAGATAAAGAGCGTTGGATAATTACTTTCAAAGAGAGGATTTGATTTTATTACAAACTAGCTTTTGCTCACCACTTCGACCACGTGAAATAGTTTTACAAGGACAAAAAGTAGCCTATAGCCTTTCCAGAGTTTCAAACTATCTCCATACCAAAATTCAACGAAATCTGTTCGGTAGTATTTGAGTAATTTGGCGTTAAGACATATAGACAGACTCAGCGGGGGGTTTTGTTTTATAATTTTTAATTAAGTAAATCGCAAAAGAAAAAAAATCTCTAATTCTACGCCAGAAGTACGTATAGATTAGCATTTGTGTTTGGATCCCAGGTCGTCTCGTGTCTCAAAGTATCGGGACTTTTTGTATTTTTAATAGTCTCGTGTCGCAGGTTTTTAAGGTCGATACATGTCACGCTATAGTAAGTGAAGAGTCCCTTCTCCTAATAGACGAGACGTCTCCAGCCTCTTTTAAAATCGGCCTGTAGACGGTGGTTGGGTGATCGGGGACCCGCTACCGTATAAATAAAGTGTATGAGGGTGCCGTGTAGTGTTTCATACTTATTTGACATTTTATTCGAGTCTCATCTTCAAACAGCGAGAGACTCTGCTCAAGAGCAGACTCCTACGAAAGTTGCGATAGCATGCATATGTGCACTCCGTGACCTTCGACCTGCTTAATTATAATGTTATATGAATGCTTTGGGTTGTCTCATGTCCTGGGATTTTCGTAACTTTTCAAACCATAATTAGCAATGATTTAGCAATGGTTATAGTATTTTCCCCTATCGCTACCATTGTCAAAAAGAGATATTTTCCCAGTTTATCATAACAATAATGTACTTAATTAGGAAGACCCGTATATGTTTCAACAAGGTTAGGTTGCGACTTCCGAGAGATTATCAGAAATTTTATTTTTCTAAATCGCCACTGATCCGCATTAAAAAGATCCTGATGGTTTAGTAATTTTTTCAATAATAATTATTATTTGATGTTAGTTTCGAAAGTCTCGTTTTTCTCGAGACTGGAGGCAGCAACCTCGAGTCTCGAAAATACAAAAAAATCGTCGAGACTCTCGAAATTTTCGAGACCGTGAGTCTCGAAATGAAAGCCCTAATCTTGTTGCACTAAGATAGCTGCACGGGACCGTCTCTGCGCAATGCCGTTGCGGCCCTTCTCTATAAAAGGGGGCAAAGATGCCCCGAACTCTAAAGGACGCTTTTGGCGTCTAAGACAACGGGAGACCGACCACTCCATTGTCGTCCACCTCGGAGTCGCTTAAATTGGGCTGAGCAGCCCCCCGCTGCTCGCCCCGCGTCGCTCTTGAAACCCCATTTAGTCGCCTCTTACGACAGGCAGGGGATGCCGTGGCGGAACTCTCTAAATGCCCCCTGACCACTGGGCATGGCTGTTAGTAATAACACACTAAACCAAGTATAAATCCTGTGCCAACTACCAAATCAAAATTACTGCGTTAACAGCCGTTTACGACAATAAAGTTAAATAAAAGCAACAAAGCGCATAGTTAGTAGAAATACCCACGTCGAACGAGATTGCAGCAACGATTGTTCAATTTCTACGTAACGAACCAAAAGCCTCAAATCACTGTGATCATTGGGTTTTGCGCAAATCGTTCTAATTCTAGGAAAACAACGCTCAATTTCCCCACGCTCGCGCATTAATGTTATTAAACTACATGCCTTCGTCGACAAATAATGCTTGGCGATAATTCACAGCGGCTTCTATCTGTTTCCTAGTCGGTGTTTGCAGATACGCACTTGAGACATGATAGTTTGTAACGTTTAATTTGTTAGTTTGGGATTGCAGCATTTGTAATTACTCAACGTATTTCGATAACAAGTGAATTTGCTTTTCATTTAAGTAAATGATTCAGAAAATGACTCCAAGATTGTGATAATATTTCGACGGCTCCGTAGAACAAAGTCGTATATGCAAAATGAAGCTTTTCAGTAGAGCGCTTTGAAAGTGTAAGTTAATTGTGAAAATCACAAGTTATAGTGAACAAAACATTATATTCTATAGGGTTCAGTAACAACTTTGAACTTAATGTGTAAAAATAGCACTAATTCGCACATGAATACAAACTAACGACTTTCAAAGCGCTCTACTGAAAAGCTAACATTTTGCATATACGACTTTGTTCTACGGAGCCGTCGATTTGTATACCTAATTGTTCAATTTTCTCCCTTTTTAATTGTACCTTGTTATTAATTAATGAATGGAAATGAAATTAATTTATTCGAACCCATAAAATGTTATACATGATTTAGATTCCGTCAATATTAGCTCTACCACCAGTTCGGAAAGCAGTTCTCACTAGAGAAGAACGGGCAAGAAACTCTAGTGTTGCTCTTTTCTAAATCAGTTCAAGCTATAAAATACAATGCATGATATAAAGAAAAAAATACAATTCAGTATTTTTTATATATCGCACCTTTAGGATGAAAACGACATAATTCAAAAAGACACAAAATTGAGTTATCGTCATAAAATTACTTGAAACGAAGTTCTCAATACAATAATAGTTCAAACACAGCCATATTCAAGTAGAAAAAGGACAAAGCTGTTATATCAGTCATTTCTAATATTTTTTTATAAATAAAGGACTAGTTTTTAGTCATTTAAAAATGACATCTCAATTTTCTATTTTTTGAATTGTGTCGTTTTCGTCCTAAAGGTGTGATATATACTCGCAAAATAGCTAATAAATTTTAAATTCCAAAACGAGTGCATACCGAACACTCTCAGGAATCATAAATTATTCTTGAATAAAGTTTGCTTGCATTTGAGAAAGCCTGTAGAAGTTAGCTAGGTAGAGCTTCAGTGATTCTTAACCTTTGGATCATAAAATAAAGTAGATATCTACCTATAACTCCCATTAATTACGATTTCCTTTCTGGACTCAATGATCATGAGGCCTTGAGTAAATACTCAAGGCCTTGTTAATTGTCAATTGAATATTCAATTAACCTATCTAGTATCTATCTACTTATAACCTACCTATTAAGCCTTAGGTAATCTCATACTTGATTAAGGTTAATTCATACATACAGATTCCAAAGGTTGATTCAAAAGGAGTAAAATAATCATAATATAATTAGGATAATTTTCGAGAATCACCATTATGCTGCTGCTAGAGGTATTTAAGAATTTTTATACTTCTCAAAACTGGCTGCGTCCCTTTTTTGACTTTCCACACATACGAAGTACGGGTGTAATCCGTCAAACCCCGCTTATATACAGAG
Organism: Lapara coniferarum; assembly: GCA_949316025.1. Lineage (NCBI taxonomy): Eukaryota > Metazoa > Arthropoda > Insecta > Lepidoptera > Sphingidae > Lapara > Lapara coniferarum. The sequence continues at coordinate 28,281,579 of OX438925.1, read as the reverse complement.
TCATTTTGATATTGCGTTACTAAATGAAACCACATACTCATCTCCTTGAAAATAACACTTTCCATAAAGTTACTTTAACCATAGACGTAAAATAAAAAAGTGTAAGTTTTGAATAAAATAAATATCAATAAAAAGTAACTTTAAGTTTACACGCCCTAATGCCACTACTACTACTCAAGAAGGATTCGCCGCTAGAGCAACAACACACTTTCAGTCAGAAAAACATTCACACACACGCCGTATTCGCACTAAACTACAAAATTATAAAAAAAAAATCAGGAAAGTAAAACTGAGATTTTTGGTGAAAATATTTGTTTCTCATGGATGATTTTGGCACAATGTCAGCAAAAGCGAAGACGAGTATGTGCTTTAATTTATTAACACAGTGTCAAAATGACTCTGTATAATATAGATGTATGGGGAAACCCCATATGCTCGGACGCCGGCCTCCGTAGCGGGGCTTGACGAGTCAATAATAAAGGTGTTGTAAACAAGAGTGTTAATTCGTGCAGTTAGATGTATGGTGCTACGAGATTAGTGCTAAGGCTACAGGCATAAATCCAAAATTAGGTTATCCTAGTTGCGACTTTCACTGGATAGGTATAGTTCTTTTTCTTTTTTATGATATTGAATGACGAGACGAGCATGCTATTCACCTGATAGTAAGCCATACGACCACCTATAAACAGTAGAAAAACCATCCAGCACACAGAGTTACTAAGTACTGTATGGCACTCCATTAGGCTCATCACCCTGAGGCATAAGATGTTAAGTCTCATAATGCCCAGTAATAACGCCGACAACAATGTCCTTCAAACCGGAATACGCTAGTGCACCCACACTGGTGCTCGGCGGTAGAAATAGACAAAACCATGGTACCCGGCCAACGGATACGTATAAATGTTACCGGCAATGTGCAATGTGTATAATGCAGGCATTCTAGACAATACATAGGTAATTTATACAATGCTTGGAGCGTTCAGACAATGTATAACATATGAATATTACTAGATTTTGCCCGCGACTCCGCCCGCGTCATAAAGATTTTCCAGGATAAAAGTAGCACTTTTTATTTTCCCGAGATAAAAACATGTAGCCTATGCGTTAATCCAGGACATAATCTACCCGTGGACCAAAATTGTATCGAAATCCGTTCAGTTTTTGCGTGAAGAGTAACAAACATTCATACATCCAGACATCCATACATACTAACAAACTTTATCTATACTAATATTATAAAGCTGAAGAGTTTGTTTGTTTGAACGCGCTAATCTCAGGAACTACTGGTTCGAATTGAAAAATTATTTTTGTGTTGAATAGACCATTTATCGAGGAAGGCTTTAGGCTGTATAACATCACGATGCAACTATTAGGAGCGAAGAAATAATGGGAAATGTGAAAAAAGGGGAAAATTTTTCATCCTTGAGAGCTTCCATTGCGTGCGCTGCGAAAACGGTTCGAGATACCGAGAATATATATGTATGAAAGAATTATTCCTCTTGAAATGATCTAAAAAAATGTCCACGACAGTATATGTCTATCTTTTAAAATTAACTCACTAGAACCGTTTTTATGGTAATCAAATTTGGTCGAAATTAATGCATTATTTGTTAAGAGTTGTATCAACGTCATAGTCATAGAATGATTCAACGGGAAGGTTTTTATGTACTTTTAGCCCGGAAAAACTGTTTAACGCGGGCGAAGCCGTGGGCAAAAGCTAGTCGTTTATAATATTAGTAGGATTGTACATTGCATACTTTACCTCGGTAGTGGATACAGTACCCAGTCATTACAATACCTACTACTAAGGCAATGTGTTAAGTAAAAAGATTATTCTGTTTGTACCAATCATAGATACTTCCCTATAAAATAGTGGAGAATTAAAGCATATTATTACTAATAATTGCAGAGCATCAATCTTTTAAATAAAAATACACAACTTTCCATCAAACATTTAATAATTAACTAAAACGTTAATGAAAAAACACTTTGTACTCGACTTACAAATAAACTTTGGCAATGAATTGTACATTTTCTTAGAAACAATAACAAAGGATGTGGAGGATGATTGTATGAACAAAATCTTGACTTTTCTAATGAATAAAACGAATTGAAATGAAGACTATAATAATATTGTAAATATTATTATAATATTGTAAATATTATTATAGTCTTCAGGATGCATTTAAGTTATTATTATGAAAGTTCACAACAAATACAAAATCAACCTTATAAAATTATTACTTTAAATTGCCCAAGAAAACATATAGATTGGAAGAGTTGACAGGTATGTAGGTACTATGTATTTAAAAAAAACTTATACACTTTATAACTTATCCAATGTCTCCTGAACCCTTGGCGGCATCTCCTCTCTGAGTTTCTGTGAGTAAATTCTGCAATTCTGAATATATTTTCTCCAGCATCACCAACCTTGGTTTGGTATACTGTAACAATCATGTGTTATAGTATGGTTGTAGTAGGAAAGCTAATTACACTTTAGAGGAAGTTATTTTTTTTGTGCACTGGTGAAAAATCATTAGGCACATGACTCTTGACTCGTCATAGTCATCATTCAGACATAGAAAAAAACGTAGTTAACATATTTTTTAAAAAATACGTAATTAATTCTAATGTACCTACTTTAAAATTAAATGTACACCATTATTTCGGCATGTTCACTTGAATTTAGATCATTTTTCAAATATAATTACTATTGTTAATGTTGTAACAATTAAAATATTATTTTTTGAATCACATGACGCAGCATTCAGCATGCTTATTAAAGTACCAAAATAATAGAAAATTAAATGTTTTACCTTAAAAAGTGGAATGAGCTTGATTGATTCAGCTTCCAAAGTAGTTTGATTGACGGGTTTGACTAGTAAAGTGAGATAATATAATACTCGATTCTGTAAAAAGAGAACAGATGCATTGTTACATTTTTATTATTAAATATATTATTTTTAAACATTCTTAATCTAGCTTCCACCATAATATTGGTAATTCAGGTCCTTATTTTATTTTGAAATAAAAAAAACATTGTGTTACAGAATTAATCATTCTTGAAGATGAGAAGACATTAATCAAACCCTGCTTATATGTATAGATGTATGCGAAAACCCTATATAATCGGACGGTGACGTCCGTAGTAGGGCTTGACGAGTCTGTAGTGATAAAAAAATAATATAGGGTATCTGTGAATCTCAGATTACATTATAGGTAATGCCATCCATTTACAAGGTGGACAGACAACCTTGCAAAGGTTGCAGGAACCTGCTGGATGCAGGCTGCTTCGAACAGATTGGTCTGGAAATCATTCAGGGAGGCCTGTGTTCAACAGTGGACTTACAAAGGCTAAAGAAGAATGCCATTCATGAAGACGCGCCCACCAATTCCGAGCAAGGGTGTTGCGGGTTAGGACACTGCTCTAAGGGTCAGTTGTGAGCTATATTCTTCATATTAAGTGATAAAGGAAGGCAGAGGTGGGGAAGGGAAAAAATGATGTTGCTGGAAAAAGAAATGCAAGAGTTTTTTATTCAACTGGAGTGCCGGAATAGGTCGAGCTGGCCCCGATCACTATGGATTATTACCGAGACGATACCTATTAATTTGAGCCATAATAATCTGACAGCACGTCACATATTTATGATGGGTGCCCATTTTGCTATCAATCCAAGGTAGTAGTAGCACAGATTGTTTATTAAAATTGACATAATGTATCAATCATTATAATGTATAATAACATTTGCTAATAGTGAATTGCTACAATATGGTGTAAAATGCTACTGGCTGAGATTCTTAGTGATTCTCATAACTCATGCATTTCTAAAGAACAGCTTGAATCATAATCTTATCCATAAATACATATTAGAATTAAACATGTGTAACATCGCTGTTGTAAAAATTAATTGAAATAATGTTATGGAATTATCTTAAAAAATTTAAATGAAACCATGTGAATAGAAAATGTACCTTACCATTTTAATAACTTCATTGATGATGACATCATCTATGCTAGACCAGGGCACAAACTGATCCTCTCTGCCACACACATACTTCACAGAACTCTGTACACCAACAGTGGGGATGACTAGCAAGCTCTCTGGAATAAAACATAAAACTCCAGTCAATTTAATAGATTGTATTTTTTTGCAAACATTTAGCTAGCTGTTACTCGGGCTTCATTGAAGTGAATCTTTTTCTTAAAGATAAGTCCTTATTACTACTAGTATAAACATGATTTTTTTAATGTTTTGGTGTTTATTAGAAGTAGTTACATGAAAACTGTTAAATGGGTTTGGATGTAATATTAAATTTATTAAACAGTATTTTATTACAGAAAAGGATTTTCACTGCATTGCATCATCCTAGTCTGTTCAGAAACAAAATGAATTATTGTCATATAAAATGACCACTGAAGGCAATGTAAAATATTATTTCTACATTAAAAAGCCACATACATACTTCATCATACAACCTAAGTTAGGGAGCCTTTTCCCCAGAAATATGCTACATAGTGGTGCAAGTAAGATGTGCTATGAAGATGCACCGCCACAAGGTACGTAGCTGTGCACATACCATCATACATACCATCTACAGCGAGCATGCATCCATACAAAAAAAACATAGCTTAGTTGAACCTGTTTCCATCAGTGCTATGCTATATGGACATAAATATGATTGGTGGATATAGAATACATCCATACCAACGTAGCGTAACTCATCTCTGGTGGAAAGGCACCCTTACTCACCTGACTGTACACTGTGTGTCATCCAGAAAAAAACTAAAAATGATAACACTATTATTATCACAAGTATTGCAGTTAAACTTATTTGAATGAACGTTAGGGCTAAAGTATTGAAAAAGATAGCGAAAAATAAAGATTTCTTAGGCCAAGAAGATTTATTTTTTTCATTTTTGTATGAAATCGTAAAATGTCTTGAATTTGGAGAACCATTCCCGGTGTCAATTTTTAAAGTTAGTTTTACTCCGTTCACGTTATCATAGTCAAATACTGAGTTATGATTTGACATTGAAATTTTAAGTTAGTTATTGTTTTTGTGTGTTAATAATTGCCTTTATAAACTGTTTTGTGTGCATTGAAATTTGAAAAAGTCGGGGATAACTCAAGAATAATACAAGATTTGAAAGTTTGAACTTTAGTCTTTTGGTTTGAACAAATAAAATTGAAATATGTTACATTATATGAATTGACATTCGACTAATTTGATTTTGACAGTCAATGTCAAATCCAGTGTTGCCAGATGTTTGACGGTTGAAGTCGCCGAAAATTCATTGTGAAGTAGCCTAAAGTCGCCTCTTCGTATATGGAGAGGTGTAGAAGCAAAAAAAAAACCTCCCTAATTTCTAATTTACAGTGATCCAACGCGGCGAAAATTCGAAGTAGCCTAAAGTCGCCCACTTGTATGGGGACGCGGAGAGCAAAAAAAAGGTCCCCAGTTTTCAATAATTGTGTGTAAGGGGGATCTAAGTACATGTTTTGTACCCTCAAAGCTATAAATATCCTCAAATTCGACAAAAACGATGCATAAAACACGAACCCGAAGTGGCCTAAATTGGCGACTAATCACCATTCGCGTAGCCTAAACGGCGACCAGTCGCCTATCGCAATTTTTGGTCGCCCCGACACTCTTCAAGATAGCCTAAATGGCGAAAAGTCGCCTAATCTGGCAGCACTGGTCAAATCCGGAAACGTACTTTTTAAAATCTGCAACCGGCTAAGATCAACTGTGCTGTGCTGCCAAGTTATAATGTCAATTTTTGTCCATGGAAGTATTATAGAACCGGAATGGGTTAAACAGTTTTAATACAGCATAAACAAATATTTTTATAGCTGATAGTAAAATATATCTCGTATATGTCTGTATCGCGTCCACCGTATAATAGGTGTTGAAACTTGCTATAGTTGTAAATGGCAATGCTTGCTTAGGTGATGATCGTGATTCGATGACATAATATTTATTGTGTAGGTAGAAGTAAAGGTTTTCATTGATGTAACGTTTTAAATGATATATACAATTAACTATTCGACTGATTTTACCGAATCGCGTAACGCTAACGTGTCACGTTAGGTATATGAAATGTTATCGTAAACGAGACCTGGAATGGTGTTTTGTCGGAAGCCATTTTTAATTAGTTTACTATTTAGTGCTTCTATAACGGGTCGAAAGAAGAAATTTTTCCTTATAACATACTAGCTTTTGCCCACGGCTTCGCCCGCGTTATTAAGTTTTTCCGGGCTAAAAGTACCTACATACATAAAAACCTTCCCGTTGCATCACTCTATCCAACACATTTATTTGGATAAAGATTAATATTATGACGTTGATACAACTCTTAACAAATAATGCATTAATTTCGACCAAATTTGATTACCATAAAAACGGTTCTAGAGAGTTAATCTTAAAGGATAGACATATACTGTCGCGGACTTTTTTTTAGATCATTTCAAGAGGAATAATTCTTTCAGACATATATTTTTGGTATCTTGAACCGTTTTCGCAGCGTACGCAATGGAAGCCCTCAAGGATGAATAATTTTCCCCGCATTTTTCACATTTTCCATTATTTCTTCGCTCCTAATATTTGCATCGTGATGTTATATAGCCTATAGCCTTCCTCGATAAATGGTCTATTCAACACAAAAAGAATTTTTCAATTCGAACCAGTAGTTCCTGAGATTAGCGCGTTCAAACAAACAAACAAACAAACAAACAAACAAACAAACAAACAAACAAACAAACAAACTCTTCAGCTTTATAATATTAGTATAGATGGAAATGACTGCCATGAATCTACCACACTATACCTATTAAGCTATCTTTGAGTGTAGTATGTTATTTAATCTTTTACAGTAACCCCTTGCATAGTGAATGTATAAGAGTTTAGGTTTTTCACTCGTTTTATACAATACTAGCTTTTGCCCACGGCTTCGCCCGCGTTAATAAGTTTTTCCGGGCTAAAAGTACATAAAAACCTTCCCGTTGAATCACTCTATGACTATGACGTTGATACAACTCTTAACAAATAATGCATTAATTTCGACCAAATTTGATTACCATAAAAACGGTTCTAGAGAGTTTATTTTAAAAGATAGACATATACTGTCGCGGACTTTTTTTTAGATCATTTTAAGAGGAATAATTCTTTCATACATATATTTTTGGTATCTTGAACCGTTTTCGCAGCGCACGCAATGGAAGCCCTCAAGGATGAATAATTTTCCCCGCATTTTTCACATTTTCCATTATTTCTTCGCTCCTAATAGTTGCATCGTGATGTTATATAGCCTATAGCCTTCCTCGATAAATGGTCTATTCAACACAAAAAGAATTTTTCAATTCGCACCAGTAGTTCCTGAGATTAGCGCGTTCAAACAAACAAACAAACTCTTCAGCTTTATAATATTAGTATAGATACCTACTCTACAACTTGGAACTTCGTTCTATCCGGGTGTCCCTTGACACCACTCAAGTTTTTTTACAATAACATACATGCACATACTCACGCCTTTTATGCCCGAAGGGGTAGCCAGAGGCGCAACTAATGCACCCACTTTTCGCCATCACCCACTTTTCGCCATCACCCACTTTCATAATAAAGCACAACATTTTTCTCATAATTGCCTAAAAAGCCGTAGGTATTTGCCGCTAAGTTACTTCGTAGACACTTAACCCAAAGAATGCTATAATAATCCAGATTAACAATTATTTGACAAATAAATATCATTAATAATGCCTATTAAAATGAGTCATGTGCAATGTCTGCTTAATGCTCTTTGTTCCAAAGTGATTAAATCGCTTCCTTGATTTGGCTGCTTATTCTCATTTCCTTGGTCTAGTAGATAACAAAAAGGTGGCAACATAAATCGGCTGCGGTGCCGTTGCCTGTGGACCATTGTGGATTAACGTAGTGATTATATTCTCTTTGATTGTGGACCCGGAGGACGAAGGGACGAAGATCCTCGGTTCGATTCCGAGGTCAGGCAATCACTCTATGAATTATTTCAACACGATTTTTATTCTCCCGGAGCTTTATATAAGCTAATAGTTAAGATAAAATTATTCAGATACACACATTGATGTATTTTTTAATACATCAATGGATACACATAAAGACGTACAAAGAGAAATTTATATATAATATTTATAATTAAATCGTAAGCAGCTTTAGCTATCTATTTATCTGTTCTCTTTTTTTAAAGTACCTAGGTATTAACGCAACATACTATGAGAGCATGTTAAATGATCTAAGATGAAAACGCTCCAAGGACTTAAAACTCAATATCCTAGGTTACTGATAGAGTAAACATAATATTATGCTTCGTTTACCGAAGAGGTAACCATAACAACTTTGACGCAAACAAGCGTGACAAGTCACATATTTTACTTAGTTGCAACAAAAAATTAAAACAAACAACAGACTCTGCAGCTGATAAATGCAATATTCATAATGGACACTTCTGACGCCAATGCTTGGGTGTTTGATTCACTGGTTGGGTTTCTACATGGGCCTGTTTGGAACGTTCCATTGCAGACATTCATAGAAGAGAAATCTTTGCGTAAGTTTACCAAACAAAATTCAATATAACGCACTGTAATTATTTAGGTATGTACCTACCTATTACCAGTCTTGATCAAATCCAACTTTCCATTGGTTTTTATAGTTATCAATGTTTAGTTTGGAACATTTTGCTATCATAAATATGACAGGCCTTTATACTTTTATTTTTTAACATTTAACTTTTTATTTGACTGCCTCGGTGGCGTGGTGGTATTACAGTACGATTGCAAAGCTAAGGTCTCGGGTTCGATCCCCGGATCGGGCAAAGTGATTTTGAGTTTTTCTATTCAGTATCAGCCCGGAGTCTGGAATTTGTATCCGATATGGCGATAGGCTCGCCCCCTATCACATCATGGGACGGAATGACGGCGAAAAGTGGGTGCACCAGTTGCGCCTCTGCCTACCCCTTCGGGGATAACAGGCGTGAGTGTACATTTTTAACATGCTAATTTATTTGATGCCCAATGATCTTGATTAATCATATCCTAAGTACAAACATTAGGTAACTACAAGTTATTTATTAGTATGTACTGTTCTGTATTCTGTGGTACAATATTTAGTTATTGTAAATGTTTCCTCTTGGTCTACAGCTTTTGAGCCGACGGACAATGGAGAAGTGCTTGATAGACCCGAGTATAAAAAGGTTCACAATGAATATCGAAACTTAGTAAGTGCAATATATGAATATTGAACATTTTTTGGGGATTACTCATATTCCTTGCTCCTTTATTAGACCTACCTATATACATTCCTTCTGTTTTTGTACAATTTTCTAATGCAAATTTGTACTAATTTCTTTTCTCTTCTATATTGTTTCGGAATCTAATGAATAATCGAATTATATTACAGGTAGACGTGATGCTGGGTTCGTTTATGGATGACATAGGCATTACGGCAGAACAGTTTGAGGCGGCTTGTAAACTCTCGGCTCGTGACTTGGCAGGATTGCCAGCGCATTTTCATCGCCGCTTGTTTGAGCAAATATGGGCGGCCAATGACTACGACATGTTCGTCAAAATGATGACGCACAAGAATGTGGAACTGCAGCTACAGGTGTTGTTTTAATCACTACATGTGTAGGTATAGTGAAAATGAAATCCTCCTAGCCAGTTTCGGCCACGGCGGCCAATCTCAACGGAGATCAGCCAGGTACGCAGGAGATATTATAGTGCACAAGTGTGTGCGCAATACACAGGTGCACTCGCTATTCCTTCACTCTCATAGTCCGGTGAGACGGCAATCCGACATGACCGGAGAGAGATCAGGCGCAGGACCAACGGCTTTACGTGCTTTCCGAGGCACGGGGGTATCACACCGCCAACTTCCTGACTCCGAGCTGCGACTGAGTAAATTTTAAGATGGAAAAACCGTCACAATTTTTTTTTGGCTCGACCCGGGATTCGAACCCAGGACCTCAGCGCGCAAATCGTACTCGTAATGCGTACGCAATACCACTACGCCACCGAGGTAGGTATAGTACGGTATACCTAATCGGTTCATCCTCCGATAAATACTTCAAAAGATAATCCATAGATCTAATATACCACTCACCAAGTACAAAGCACGACAAAGCAAAATAACGATGATAGCCTAGTTGGGAATGGAACGGTCTTCCGAGACAATGTCTGGAGGTTCACAACCCAATGCACACAACTGACTTTTCGAAGTTACGTGAGTATTGTTATCAATTATCGTTCGCTACACGGTGAAAGAAAACATTGTAAGCAAACCTATATACCTGAGAATTCTTCATAAGAATCTCGAAAGTGTGTGAAGCCTGCCAACCCGCACTAGGCCAGCGTGGTGGACTAAGGCCTAACCCCTCTCAGTAGTAGAGGTGGCCCGTGCTCAGCAGTGAGCAGTATATACCTAATACAAGGCTGATTGCATTGCAAGTAGGTACAAAAAGGTACCTATAATTTTTTTATAAATTCCGGACATGCGCAATACTCCTTTATTTGTGAAAAATGGTTGTGCTTTAAGTGAATATAGGCATTGCAACTGTTTCTTCTTTCCAGGCTTTAGAATTGATAGAGAGAAGATATGGAGCAATGCCGAACCTGTTTTCGTCTGACTCGGAAGATTTGGATACATCACGCAGCGAGGAAAGCGATGACTGGCCAGACAATGATGATGTCATGACTGAGATTAAAAAGTAAGCCAATCTAACTCTTCTGTAAATATCAAAAAATGAATACATAGGAAAAAAACAAGTGTAAAGCATTAAACAAAAATAATAAAGCATTTACTTATATTACTACTAACCCTAGGATTATGAAATACATAAGTATTACCTACATAATCCATCAAAAATATAACGATCCAATCACGAAACATCTTCTTTTAACTTAAAGTATTCACTGCCTTTACAATATTTACTCCTTTTTTTTTTAAATCAAGTATGACGTTTTATACTTACATAATATATAATATAATTTCCAGGTTACAACTGGATGAAATTGAAGACAAAGTTGAAATAAGCGTCCCACCTGAAGAAGTTGTGGCTGAAAAGCAAACTCTTTTAAACAAACTACAAAGTTTTGAAAAGAAAGAAGATAACAAAGAGAAAAAAAATATTTCTTCTCCCATGGTGAAAAAAGTAGTTTTAGAACCACTGAAGCCGCCGCCTCCACCACCAAAAAAAATTGAGGTGCAACTAGATTTCTAGTATAACATTTAAATGATTTAAAACAGTAGGTAGCCCAGGGATAAAGTACAAATTTAAGTAAATAACTATGCATTGTGCAGTTACATATTCAAAAACTTACCCATTTAATATTTACGTACCTAACCTATTTATTTGATAACAGTTCTAACTTTTACTGGCGTATTCCAAGGTTTCATTCTATTTGCGACTGTTAATTTAGAATTAATTTGATCTTAACTGTCTTGGTGGCGTAGTTGTATTACGTAACGACTGCAAAGCTGAGGTCTCGGGTTCGATCCCCAGGTTGGGCAAAGTGATATTGGGTTTTTCTATTCAGTATCAGCCCGCAGTTTTGAATTTGTGCCCGATATGGCGATAGGCTCGCCCCCTATTGCATCATGGGACGGAATACGCACGGCGAAAAGTGGGTGCCCTAGTTACGCCTCTACCTACCCCTCCCGGGATGAAGGGCGTGAGTGTATGTGTGTGTGTGTAAATTTGATCTTATACAAAATAGGTGACCGAGGAAGAAATGCGCGCCCGCCAAGAGTACCTGATGCAACAAAGAGACAAACTCTTGGCTTTGAAGAAACAAGTCCGCGAACGACGGCTTGGTGCTGTAGACACTGATGAAGCAACCGGAGGCGAGTATATTTAGATATAGCAGTCAACAAACAACTTGAACCATCGCATGTAGACATCCGCGAGGAAGTGCACGCCTGGCGACGGTGTATAGGGAACGTGCACGTCGTAAGCTCTGCCATCTGTTGCGGCAGACTGAGTCTTCCCCCTATCGATACTTGGCATTGACGTAAAATATTCATGACTCCTCAAGCCCCGCGACGAACAACGGTGTCCATATATATAGGGTTTTCCGATACATCTATATCTATACTAATATTATAAAGCTGAAGAGTTTGTTTGTTTGTTTGAACGCGCTAAACTCAGGAACTACTGAATCGATTTTGACAATTATTTCACTAATAGGAAGCTACATAACTCCTGAGTGCTATAGGCTACTTTTTATCCCGGGAAAATATTTTTGTCCCGGTAAAACTTTTTCACGCGGGCGGAGCCGCGAGCATAACTTATATAGAGCGGACATGGGAAAATTTTCATACAAAAATGTTGAGCCTGCTCGTCAGTAACTCAGTCTACCGTGAAATAAAATACCTATATTGAATGCATGAAAACATACTTTGACTTGATCGTAATGCCCAAAATAGCATACCTATTTCCTTCCAAAATATTGTTTTCTTTACAAAATTTGAGCATACCGAGAGGAGCCATTCATTTATTACGTGACTATTTTTGCTAGTTTTTTACCCCCTCCCCCCTATTACAAGAACAAATAAGAATAGGCCGACTGCCTCCCACCTCCGTTTAATATTTAATACGTAAGAATCTAAAGGAAAAAATGAAAACACGTTTTGGTCTGTTTTAATCTAGACACGCGACAGCACAGAACACTATTACTCTAGGAGCGCGACAGCGTGTCAAGCCAAGTTCAAGCAAAGGAACTGGCTAACCAGCGCCGAGTGTAATATTACACGAATCACTTGGTGCCACTTTTCAACCTTCTAACTCAAAACCTATTTAACGTAAACACATAAAACTACGTGTGTTTAATTATATCCATAAGGACATCTAGAAGCCAAAATTTCATAGCTAGCTCAAACGGTTATAAAGATATGGAGTTCAAAAAGTCGTAAATTTTAATACTGACTGACTGACTGACATATAGTACCTAAACCTAACCTACTTCCAGATGACCTAGAAGGATGAAATTTGGAATCCAGCTCAGTAATTGTGTGTAAGCGTAGGAAGAAATCTAAAAATAAAAAAAAGTTAAAAAATAGGGGGGTCCCCATACAAAAAAATAATATTTTTAATGGTAGCGTTGGAACCGTTACAAGCTAATATTTGAAACTATCCCAATATATGTATTATTATATTTGCTATATAACAGAAATATAAAAATAAAGTTAAGTCAAAAAATTTGTGGTGTCCCCATACAAAAAAGGAATAAAATAAGAAGAAAAGAAAGAAAAGAAAATAAATCAAATCAGTCAAATTTAACCTACTTTAAGATCTCACATTTTTAAATAACAGCATCTGTTATACGCATCCAATAAAGCAAAGAAATAGAGTTTCATACTTGTTCATAATTTTTCTTCCTCTAAATACATATTTGGATTTTGCATAGAACTTGGCACTCATTTAGATATCCATTCTTTTTAGCGCGAAGCCCACAGCCGAGCATAATTTTTGTATTGAACTTGGCTCTCCTTTTTTACATTCATGTTTTTGGTGGGATATTTATTTTTCAAGTAACAATTTTAAGAAATTTGTACTTTGGAAATCGTTTATCGATACGCATCCGAGCGAACCGATTGGCACTCGCATGGTTGCCCGCACTTTTCAAAGTATAATTTTAACTGTGCGTTTTTTTGTGATCTTACATAAGAACTATTGACCCCTCCCAGTTCCCACCCCTTTTGTAAGAAAAAATAATACATGGTAGACCCGCCTTCACCCACAAAATCGCCTTACGTAATAAATGAATGGCCCCAGACGTCTTGTCACACGGACGTGTCAGGGGGCTTGGAATGTGAAAAAAAACACGATGCGTCGTTTTTCACATTCTAAGCCCACTGATAAGTCAGCGCCTTATTACCAATTGGTAATAACTGGATGAAAAATTTGGTCCTGATGTCCGGTCTATAATCAACTATACTATTTAATGTCTGGTATTGTGTAATGTAAAGTGGACGATAGCCTAGTTGGGAATGGAACGGTCTGCCGAGACAATGTCCGGAGGTTCAAAACCAGGGCACACACCTCTGACTTTTCGAAGTTATGTGTGTATTGTTTATCAATTATCGTTCGCTTTGAATCTGAGTCTGCATCTGGTCTGAGAATTCTCCATAAGAATTTCGAGGGTATGTGAAGTCTGCCAATCCGCACTAGGCCAGCATGGTAGACTAAGGCCTAAAACCCTCTCAGTAGTAGAGGAGGCCCGTGCTCAGCAGTGGGCAGACTAACAATTGTTACAGCTGTATTTTATACGCAAATACCTATTCTTTTTTCTTTCTTCTTTTAAACAGGTCGCCATTAGGTGTGTTGCTTGCTGTTAGTTTTTGCTGAGTTGTAAAGTATCATATTTGGATTAATTGCGTGTTAAAAGTTAATAATTTATTTTTAGATAATTTGTGTATTGGTACATTTTGGCATAACTGGGTCCAATTGTCCGTTATGATGCAGATGGCGCGGGCGGTGCGGCGGGGGCGGGTGCGGGGGCGCGGCCGCGGTCGGCGCGCGCGGCGGCGGCGGTGCTGGCGGGTCACGCTTCGGCGCCCACACCCGACGCCATGCAGCTGCGTCGGGCGCTCGCCTCCAAACTCAAGACTGAAGTTGTCGACTCTCACTAAACATTACTGTTCTCTCTCAATTCTATATTGCCCTCAGAGGCTACGTTCCACTAAGCACTCACGACGATCACGCTCACGACCACGAGTTTTCCCGTTCCACTTAGTCCTGAGCGTTGTTATCGTAAACCCAAGTGGAATGGACTGTGGAGCGTTTTGGGCGTTGAGGAAATAATACAAATGGCGAGCTAGAAAAAATAAAGCGAAAGCTTTAATAGGTTAGGCTACCATTATTAAGTTTCTATGAGTTTTAAGTGTAAATTTTAATAATTATAAGAGAAGTTGGTTTACGTTGAAAAATAAATATTTAATTCAATTTTTATATATAATTTCAATGAAGTATTCAATTATTTTACATTCAAATAGATTCAAAATGTCTTTAGCGACAACACTAGGTTATTTAGGTTATTTGATGATGCGTGCATGCAATAATACTGTCGAAAGTACTAGTTCATCCAGTTCAGATGAAGAATGGAATACAATTTTAGAAAATTATAATCGTGAAAATAGGAAACTTCGACATTTTAGTTCTGACAACTTTGCTATTTTTCTCAACGCTCACTTCGACCCACCTCCAGAGATGGGTCGTTGTGGGCTTCTCGTGAGCGTTAGTTATGACGTCATTAATGACGTTGTCGCCGCGACCACAACGATCATAGTCGCCATGTGGAACGGCCAAAAGAGTATTTTGGGCGTTGTGAACGCTTAGTGGAACGCACCCAGAATGGTCACTTATTTAGAGCGTTGTGTTGCCAGCGCCTTCTGCGTTCACCCTAAAGACCGGTGTGGCCAGAAAAGTCTACTCGCGTCAGGCTACTGGCAGGAGGGCCATAATAAAAAAATCTATTCTTTATTAAAATTACTCAACACTTACAACAGTTTCATTTCAAGGATTTTCGAAATAATACAACATCAATTTCGTATTACCTTATATTTATATTGCTTACTTAACTAGTGACATCATAATAATAGCATTATAGTAAGCTTATTTATTTAATTTACACAACTTGCCAATAGGTAAATCTATTTAATTTTAATCTGTGTATAAATTAGTTTATGATGGTCATCCACCTAGACAGATAAAAAATAGTCATCATTACAGTCTACTTTCACCTAGAACTTCGTTTTTTATCAACGGGGGAAGTTATTTCAAGGAATATAAATATCGTATAATTCTAATTGACAGCTCGATGCTATAGCCTATTAGACACGTGGGCTTTGACAGATAAAATAAAATTATTACATAAAACGTTATTTATTTACAATATACTCTGACAAATTAGCCCCACGTATGTAATTAAATTCGCCTCGCATTCACTGTGCACTGAGGGTAGGAGTCGTGGCTATTATAAAAATAAAAAATATAATTTTCACATGGTGTTGATGCAGTGGATGCAATGTGACCATCATATTACGACGAGAAAAGTGCCATTACTGAATTATTCACTACGCTGTATTCGTAAAACAGAGATCAACACTTCCGCTGTCAGATACATATTAAAAATTGATATGTATTTTCAAAGAATACAAAAGGCAGTCAACAAAGTAAAATGTAAACGGTTAGGTATTTTAAGCATCGGTGTTAAAACTTACAACCGACGATATCGCAATTTATATATTTTGTATCTTTACAAGTAACGAATATTTAAAATTTTAACTGACGCCGCCGACAAAAACTTGACTTCTTATAATGATTTGTGTTTCAATTGGCAGCACCGTTAAAACAGTGTTAAAAAATTGTTACGTTACTTGAGTCAGCTGTAGGAGCTATGACCGTATAAATTAAATTATTGATTGCGGTCTCCAAACACAATATTTTTGGCGGCTAGGGATCAGGCAAGCTAATTTCGTTACGAATAATTGAGTTTACCAGATAAAGTATATTTTACAAAATCTAATATTATTTACAAAGTACGAACGATAAATCTAGAAGTTTACGCGGTAATAAAATAAAATGGATCTTAATCAGATACTTTTATCACATACACATTACTTTTGCGGAGCAAAAAGCTAATAACAATCATAAGCAAAGACAGAAATTGTTGTTGAAAGTAAAGAATTGTAATACTGATATCGCAGGTCAGTTTCAAGGTAAACATCAGCGACAAACAACGTCTGCGATTCATTTCGTAAACAGATACATTTTATTGATATTGTTATTATATATTGTATTCTCCTAAATTATATGGTTTCCACCGTTTATTAGTGATTTCGCCATAGTCCAGAAGTAAAAGCACATAATCTATTTTTTATAACTCAACAAACAAATAATTAATCTTAGTAAAATTCTAGAAAACGAAGACATCGAGAATGAAATGTATACACTTCGACCGTATACTCTGTAGTCTAGACTCTAGAGGTACCAAAATTTAGACGAGCAAATGTGAGAACTTGAGACTTTTAGACCTTTTTAAGCAGAGTACACAAGCATGTCGTAATAGGCCAGTGAATGAGAATCGGCACCTATTAACACCCGCAATACAATTCTCCATTCTCGATTATCAGTAGTTTCCATTTTAGTGGCCGAAGCATCTAAATTATCATCCATTAAAATAAATTAGTTAATATAATTCTCGTTTGTGAACTTACGATTATATTTAAAATAATATATTAAAATGAATCGAAGGCGTTATTAAAGCGTAAACAGTGATCACGAAATTACAAAGATTATATTTGCGAACGACTAAAGTGAAAGAGAAAACATAATAAATCTGGATTTTAAAAACAATCATGCTTAACATGCAACACTATACATCAATACGAATAGGATGAAATTAAAAGTGGTAATAAAACAAAAATATATTTAATTCATGGCTGGATTTAGAATTACCTTTTAAGTATGGTAACAATTTATTTAACTAATTAACCTTTACACCAGTGCCTACATCAGTCGTGTTTTGGTCCAATTCTTATGGAAATCGGCAGAAATATTTACTATCTATAATTATGAATGCAATTATCGACTTTATGCCATTCATTTCTTACATAATTATATAATTCATAACATCTTACTAGCTGCCAATTTCATTTTTTCCCATATTATGAACCTTAAGTAGTAACAACTTAAAAATCATACCATTATTATTTTTATCAATATATTAAAAAGAGCTACATATTATGTCACTCTATATTTTACAAATGGCGAGTTTAATGGTATCCAATTTTAAGTTTATATTCAAATGGCATCTTTATCCTTAAGCTAAATAATATCAAAATCCAGATAAATTATGTAACATGTACAGTGTACAATAGACAGAAAATCAAGGATGTAAAACGGGATAACTCTCTACTTTCAACAAAAGTTGAGCTTCCAAAAGATTCCACGAGAATAAAATGAAAATCATTCTTACATTATCTAGCATATATTGCAAAAAAAAGCAAGTAAATGTCGTCATCCTCGAGAAGCTCAACACGAAAGGAATGCAAAATTGTGCAAATAAATAATTCATATAAACCTGAAACCAAACAAATTATTTTCACATTGACTTTGAAATAATACCCTCGAGATATTCTAACTATAAACACTACGTTTTACGACGTGAAAGACAAGTTGCGATGGTCAAGTACAGAAGATTATTATCAGAGCATTAATCAGTTTGTGATATAATAATATACTAGTGAGTAGCAATTCCACAGCACAGTATACAAATTCAAACACCTTTAAAAAGATTGGTCTTGCAACCATTCGTTAACTAAACAATTATTTTAGAAATAGGTACATTTTATACACATTCGTATTGCGTTGACGGTGCTTTTTATTTTTTAAATTATTATATTAGACATTCCCACTCATATTTTCTTTGTACTTTTTGTGATTACAATCCTCGACAAAGGTAGCCTAACCGTTAAAAATAATTCACATTAAATACACCTCATAACCGATATTTTGTTCTACGTTCTGATGTCGCCCGAAGTAATTACACTACGAAGTATGAATCACTTCATACTTTATCTAAGACGGACACTAGAGTGTCATCATTTCGTATTTACAAATGGACACAATCCGGTTAAAATTATTTTTTATGTCTGACGCGAGTATACCTGACTGCGAACATGTATCGGAGAGGGGCGACCCAGAGACGAGCTCCATCTATCAGCTCTTATGGCAGTGACAAATGTTAATATCACAATATAGCTGTCGACATAACACATGCGCCATTAACCCTGCCAAGCGGTCGTCTCCAGCTCGCCCCCGTGGCGACACACGCTGCCTACATCTACTCATATGCGTGCTCAAGACGAACACGAGAAGCGGTCGCACTCGTGTACTTGAGTTTTAGAACATCCACTAGCATATCTTACGGCATTCCGTGGTGCAGAGGCGGCCTTACAGGGCGAGCCGGGTAACCGGAACCTTACACGAGGGGCCTCGCGCGGCGCTTTAGCCCCTGCCCAGGGCCTCGGTTTTTGCCCCTGCCCGGGGCCTTTAAGGCCGCCACTGTCGTGGTGTATGGGGAAGGGTGTGTTTCACTGGGCTGCACAGCGCCGCGAGGCCGGGTGTGTATATTCCTTGAAACAGGGCTGGTCAGCTGGCGGACACTACGCGAGGCGTGGCCGCTTGGCGTCGCGCTCATCACTGGCGCCGCCGGTCACGCCCGTGCCACCGCCGCCGCCTCCGCCGCCCTCCTCCTCCTCGTCCGAGTCGCCGTCGTAGTCAACGAGACCCTATCACACATACACATATAATATTTATATTATACAGGGTCATATTTACATTACGTTACTAAATGAAACCACATATTCTTCTTTACCTCTGTTAACATCGTGGCAAAAATCATCCATAAATAACGAATACTTTCGCCAAAAATCCTGGTTGTAGAATTGCAATTTTTTATCATTTTGTGGTTTAGTGCGAACATGGTGTCTGCGTAAGTATAATTCTGACTGAAATTGTAATGTTGCTGCTGCGAGGAATTCTCCTAGAGCAGACATAATAGCATTAGGGCGTGTAAACTGAAAGTTACTTTTTATTGATATTTACTTTGTATGAAACTTACGCTTTTTCATTTTACATCTATGGTTAAAATAACTTAGTGGAAAACGTTCTTTTGAACGAGATAAGTATGTGGTTTCATTTATTAACGCTTTGTCAAAATGAGCCTGTATAACATACATTTTTAATTAAAATTCTTCAAGAACTTGTCAGTGCAAAAGCCATGATCATTTTTGCTAAGTCAATTTACATTGCATAATACAAAATTAATCATTTCAGTGAGTGTATAAGAATATAATCTATGAAACACTCGAATATCATTAAAAAGATTAGCAAAGTGAAGTAAAATAAAAATCCGTGTGATTAAAAAATATACTGTAGAGTTGCAGAGACCACAATTCAATTATAGAATACTTTAAACATGTCAACTTGTACCTGAATAAAAACTAACACCGAGAACAAGTTAACAGAGTGGGATCTATCCACATAATATCCATATAATGCGAATGTGTAGGCAGCGGAAGACCTTCAAATTTTCAGGATAGTTGATAATGGAAAGTATATTTTAGTCACTAGCAGAGACTTGTACACAAAGTAAATGACCTGTCATCAGGACTCGTTCATACACTATGCACGATAAAAACCGAGGTCAATTGACTCACTCATGCTAGTTGAACTTTTTGCATGTGTCAGTAAATTTGCAGTCAGTGATTAGATAAAAATATATGCTAATATTATATAAAGTACGGTTCATCGCACTGAACGACCACAGCCCTGACACAGCATGGATATACTGTGGTATTGGACCACATATCTCAAATCATAAAAACAAAAGTAAGCAACTTAAAAGTAAAAGCAAAAACACACAAAACTCAAGGAAACCTTTCCCTCTACATTATATTTGGATATGTTATTTTAACATGATTATACATTTTTTTTTTGTGAACTTTGTAAATTTTAAAATATAATGCTTGTTGAAAGCACCTATTTAATGATTACATTTCGCTTGTTCGTATGATTCGAGAGAGATGTTAATCGAATCTGCAGCAAAAGCGACGACTATATATTATGTGAGGGAACTAAAAGTTTACCTTATTGAGTAATCTGGGCGAGGATACCTGAACGTCAGTGTGTGTCGGCTTTGGGCTCGCCGTCGTACTGAGGAGGACCCTGCTTGGACCATTCACAGTTTCTGTGTTCGTGCACACTTTCTTTTCCACTATTTTACCTGAAATTCAGCCAAAATAAAATTATATGATACGACGTTCAATGACAATCTATAAAAGTTTGCTGGCTGGATAAAACGATGACAAACGGAAAAGCTAGGTAAACCACATCACAGAAGTAGCACCACCTTTTTTTCCCAACAAAACAAAAATAAATGGAATGCAACTTGATAGAAATTAAATGTGAGATACTTGTACAAGTATAACGCACTATTTTCAAATGATTCCATTATTTGGGAGGATCAATACATCGCACCTTTAGGATGAAAACGACACAATTCAAAAAGATAGAAAATTGGTTTATAGTCATAAAATTACTTAAAACGAAGTACTCAACACAACAATAGTTCAAACACAGCCATATTCAAGCAGAAGGAAAAAATTGTTACATCGGTCCCTTTTTTTAATTATATTTTTATAAATAAGGGACTAGTTTTTAGTCATTTAAAAACGACAACTCAATTTTCTATTTTTTGAATTGTGTCGTTTTCGTTCTAAAGGTACGATCTATTTGCGAGACTAACCGATAGCGTCGAGCGCGTGGTGCGTGTGTGGGTGCGCGTGCGGCTGCGCAGCGTCGAGCGGCGCATCGTCGTCGAGCTCGTCGTCGTCGTTGAACCACATCTCCTCCTCTTCATCAGGCGCGCGCGCCTCGCGACGGTACCGCGTGCGCAGCAGCGACGGCACCACCGCCTCCGTCACGCCCACGCTGCCGCTCACTGGAAACAATACCAACATATTATACAGACATATACACTTACGCCTATTATCCCCGAAGATGTAGGCGGAGGCGCAACTAGTGCACCCACTTTTCGCCGTTATTCCGTCCCATGATGTGATAGGGGGCGAGCCTATCGCCATATCGGGCACAAATTCCAGACTCCGGGCTGATACTGAATAGAAAAACTCAATATCACTTTGCCCGACCCGGGGATCGAACCCGAGACCTCAGCTTTGCAGTATACTGTAATACAACTACGCCACTGAGGCAGTCCAACATATTATATTTAAAAAAATATTCGGAAACAAAACTGGTGGTAGGACTCTCATGTGTAAGAGTCCACCTGGGTGGGTACCATCGCAATGTCTATTTCTACCGCCAAGCAGCAGTGTAATGCCACACAGTAGATAGTCTTTCTACTGAATATGGGTGGTCGTATCGTTTACCATCAGGCGAACGGCATGCTCGTCTCGTCATTCGAAGCCATAAAAAAAAATGTGGATTCAACTAAACAAATATCTATCTGCATTTAAACTATCTGTATTGCATTTGATGTGATTGTCATTGGAATTTTTCCTTCTCCAAACATGGTAGTGATAAATATGCTAAAAAGTAGCATCAAGTAAATTCATAAATTCATTGTTTTACCTCTTTCCCTCTCCTTTAACTTGTCTTGGTGTTGATCGTACCGCGTTTTTAAAGCCTTAAATGTCTGTACATATTCAACATCTTCCAATATTTTTCCATAATTCTCCACAACATGTGAACAAAGTGATTTGATGTCTTCAAGTTTTATGAATTCAAATAATTCTAATATAGCAGAATCTAGTAAATTGTACCTGAAATTAAATACATAGTATTTACACATTAAATTTTACATGCAATGTTAAACAAGTTTTTGGGGAAACTAACAAGTCCTATGTTGAAAGGCTCAAATTTTAATTAGTTTACGCTTGTTTTTTTTTCAATCCAAAGTAAATGCTAAGATGTAAAATGAACAACTTGTGGTTACACATAATATTATCAACAAGTCTATTATAATGAAGCAACAGATTTATTTACCTGCCATTATTTCTAAGGAACGCGTCTATAACTGGTGCAAACAGGTTTCCCTTGATGATGTATCTGTTGTAATACTCGTCCTTGAGCGCGATGATCTTCCTCATGAATCTTAAGGCGCCCAGCACCAGGAACGTGTGAGTAGACCTCATCAGCACCAAAATACGACGAAGGAGATCCTGGAAACAAAACAATTATATAATCTACTGAATTCATCTAATATATTTTGCTTATAGGTGAAAATGTTGAAGACGCTGATTACTTTATCATAACTTTACTTTAGGGCGCGAATTTAATCCATACACAAAACTCAGTATAAGAAAGCAATGTAATTCAAAACAAAGATTTGAATGTTTTTATAAACATTTCCATGAAATTTTATAAGTGGCTATCAGCTATATCATAATATAATAATATTCCATGCCTTTTATTACTCTGTTATTCTGCTTATAACTACATAAACTCACCTTATTTAATATGCAGGTCTTGATATGGTATGTGTGATGCTCCACACAGAATGAAAGCAGTTCCAGCACGAGCCCCAGCAATTGCACCGTATGGTAATCCTCCTTCAACGGTTTCTCACCAGTTGTGTTCTCTAGTAAGGGAGCTGTGAATTAATATAATTGTTTCATTTGAATTTATTTTTGAGTCTCTAGTGATGGACCTATGCCTATTGCCATGTTCAATAAGAAATATCGTTTTCTTATATTTTTTTCTAGCAAAGATCCATTAGTAATGTTCTGTGGGGCTAGGACGTGAAAAAAGAAATACGATGCGTCGCCGCTTCGTTTTATTGTGATTGGTTGAGTGACTGACGTATCGGTATTTTGATGTTCGTGATTGAACGAGAAAACGATACGTCAGTCTGTCAACCAATCACAATAAAACAAAGCGGAGACGCATCATGTTTTTTTTTCACGACCTAGCTCCACTGGTCTGTTTTCAACACAGGCTACTGCAAGTACTTCGAATTGCGTACATAATAAAATTGTACTATGGATATACAACAAATTATTTCAAGGAAAACAATTATTGCCTGTATAAAGAAAACGGGGTATTCAAAACAAGCTAGAAATGCGCAATGTATATTAATAACTAGCCTTTGCCCGCGGCTCCGCCCGTGTTTAAACGGTTTCCGGGATAATAGTCCCGGTTTATATTTTCCCGGAATAAGAAGTAATCTAGGCACTTCCCAGGATCTTAAACTATCTCCTAACTAAATTTCATTGAAGTAGATTAATTGGTTTGGTCGTTACGGCTCCAACGGAGAGATTAAAAAGTGCGGGATACAATTCCCGGTGTACGTTTTTCCGGGCTAAAAGTAGCCGATGTTCTCTTCTGGATCTTGAACTATCTCAATACTTGTTTTCTTGCTGTTCCACTCGCAGAAAAATATATTCCGGGATAAAAGTCCCAGTTTTCCTGGGAGAAGAAGTACCCTAGGTCCTTCCCAGGGTCTTAAACTATCTCCCTACCAAACTTCATCGTAATCGGTCATGGTTTAGCCGTAACGACATGTGAGAAAACGAAACCAGGATACAAGTCCCGCTTTATATTTTCCTGGGATAAAAATCGAGTTATTCCAGGACATGATGATGAAATGAAATCCGATCAAAATAAAAAAGTACACGTAAAAATCTCTTTTGTGAAATAAAAGCTAAACTAACATAGATTAACGAAATAAAAACAATGTAAATTAAAAGAGATGTCTGCTTTTTGTATGGGTGTTGAACCTCAAAATCTAACCAGGCACAAACTTCAGGGATATTAAAGGCGCAAAATATGGATCTTGGATCCATTAAAAAAATATTTTTAGACCCCTCCATTTACAACTAACTTTTATTAAAAACGTTCATGTTAAGTGCAGTTATTAAACAAAATAAAAATTGATAACTTTCAAAATTCGAGGTCTTTAAAATTAAACGATTTATTGTAAAAGGCTATACAAGTATAGGAGTTCAATCCAAATATATATAAACTATCTTGGTTAGAGTTATAAGCCCGTTTTTGGGCATGACTTTTAATATTTTTTTGTTAAAAAGGTTTTGTCTTAGTAAAAAAAAAGAACATGAAAAACATTATATGTGCCTATAAAAGTTTAGGGTTGCCTCGAATTCCCTGAGATCCCATCATCAGATTCTGACTTGGTGACAATGGGACCACCTCAGGAGTATAGGATTTTGAATAATAAAATAATAATTGTAAATTGGTATTCAAATAGTGGAGAAATCTGTGTACACACATAATAAAGTTACCGTCCAACATATAACCTTCTCCTTTTTTGAAGTCAGTTAAAAATCAACATTCTAATACATGCGAGTTACTATTGCACATAAGTCGTAAAATGCAATAGTAAATTAATTTAGGCCCTGATTATGTATTTCTCTTCATAACACATAATAACATGTTCATAATGCTACATCACAATACATAATACATTACAACTGATTTATCATAATGCTAGTGTAAACTGGGATTTATAGTACAAACCAAAAAATTCAATTAATATATTTGCAATCAAACTTTCAAAGTAATATAATGTGTTTTATAAGTGTGACTTGTATTATACTTGAGATGGACTACTCATAGAATCCAAAATGGCCTAATAACACAGATTAGTAACTTCAAATACCATCTCCATTGTTCGATCAAATATGCAGGTCTCATAAAGTTATAATGTTCATAAGCGTAATAGATTTTAAATTGTATAATATAATTATTGTAACATCAACATCAGCAATGTATCTGGAATCAAGCCTGAGACCACAGACTTAACAGTATAATTTATGTTTTTTTTTACAATATAAGTGGCAAACAAGCATATGGTTCACCTGATGGTAAATGATCACCGCCAACCATGAACATATTTACCTTCTACTTCTGGTATTAAAATAACAATGAGTTATACAAAAAAGCATGTGAGATAATATTACCAATGAGTATGCTGAAGAAAAAGAGACTATCCCGCCCTCACACCCGCTACTGTATCTCTTGTAAGCCAGGATCAGCAGTAGCACGCGTTTTATGACACCGAGCGGTAAAGCTCGGCGAGTCTCAGGGAATACTAATATGTCTGTAACCCGCAACGAAATTAATCAAAAAGAATGATAGGGAGGAGTTGGAAATATTAATTGTCAACTTCCCTCTATAGCAAAGCGGCAGACAAAAATAATGAACTAAGGAAGTTTTTAAACTCAAGTTTGGAGACGTTTACAACTAGAAAAGCCAGTTGTAAAGCACCACGGATAAAAAATAAATGAAAGGGTCCTATCATATGCTGAAGGAAAAGGCACTATAATATTTCTAGCACTTATGTTAGTTGTATAAGTAAAGGTTGCATTGTCTTCCTTCTCAAGGTCATATTTAAGAGGTTCCTACCACTTAAATACCCTTAATTTTATTCTCCACATGTATCTAATTAATATGTTTTAAGTTTTAACCTTACTATGCAATCCAAATTTCAAGCCAAAACATTATATGTAAATAACTGCAAACAAGTGTATGCACAAAAAAGGATCATAATTACTTTCACTTATTGCCCCATATATGAATCTGAATATACTGTTAATAACTGTATAGATATAAAAAGCTAGTACCAGTGAAGCTTAATTCTTTCAACCTAGAACTTATTGCATATTAATAATAGATTGAATATTTTAGTGCTGCCACAGGTATGTATACAAGCAGCTATTGAGTAAGGTCAGTAACAGAATATAGCTACTGCCTTATATAAATACAAGCTAAAGGCAATCATTCTGTGTACATTTATATCCAAGGTATATGAAAGGATTGAAATGCTTACGATTTTAAATTATTTCCTAACAGTTCAACAGTAACAACTAACAGTAAAAAGAAGTATGCTGATTTATTCTAGTATTGAAAAGTATCCATATTAGTATTGATTTATTGAACGCATCCGTATACTCATGCCTTACATCCCCGAAGGGGTAGGCAGATGCGCAACTAGTGCACCCACTTTTCGTCGTGCGTATTCCGTCCCATGATGTGATAGAGGGCGAGGCTGTCGCCATGTTGGGCACACTGTGGGCTGATACCGAATAGAAAAAATCAATATCGCTTTGCCCAAACCGGGGATCGAACTCGAGACCTCAGCATTGCAGTCGTACCGTAATATAACTACGCCACCGAGGCAGTCGTTGGTATTGTAATAATATTATAATTGCACTTGTAGTAGGATTGTGTTGATTTAGATACTGTTGAAACTATGAAAGCCCTTTTAACAAGGGACAGAGGGCTTAGAATGCGTCAAAAAAACGCGACTCGCAAGACGAATGGAAGAATATAGATCATCAAATTATTACGTGATTCCTAAGAGGGTTGTACACTCGGGTGGGAATTGGGAATTTATTATTATGCAAGTAAATATGAGCTGCGCTGAACGAAATAAATCTCTGTATTTTTTTTTGTATTATACATTGTACCGAAGTTATATCTTTGAACTGATTTTGAAGAGAGCACCCTAGAGTTTCTTGCCCATTCTTCTGGTAGATACTGTTTTTCGAACTGTTGGTAGAGTAAAAATTGACTATCTAAATAATATTTAACATTTTATGGATTCTAATAAATGATTTCATTTCATTTCAATGTGGTTTAATTTTGATGTTTGTAATTACAAAAATTATCAATTGATGGAGAGACCAATACGTCAGTCAATAGTATCTCAACCAATTTCAATAAAACAAAATGGAGTTGTGTTTTGTTTTTTATCTACATTCTAAGCAGACAGTAGTATGGTTATAATATGTTCCTATATATTATGATTTTTATACATCTTAAGGGCCATCTTGTGCCTAGACAATAATTTTATTTTTAATGGAAACATTGAAAAAGAAACATTTGAAAGCAGGATTTGAGCCCGCAACCTCCAGCGTACCGTGTCGGTACTCTGTCAACTGAGCTACCACAACCTTACCTTCCTACCTCTAAACAAACAAGAAAAGAGTTTTTTGCCGATTCATAATGCACTTTTTGATTAAGAAAGCTAATCATAAACATGTCTAAAATACAGATGCTGAGCCATTCCAGTTTAAAGGATCAAATATATTGCATTTGATCTATCTTAAAGTTGTGTATCATTTTGTCTTTAATAAGATAATCTTGTCATTGACCCTCAATGTGATTACAAAAATGATAACCAATATATCCATACAGAATAAATTGGTCCAATGTTCTTCAAGGCTACCTCATATCATTAAAGCAATTTGAAATGAGTGGAAACATTAATCTACTTCTATTGAGCATTACATAAGAGCTTTGCTTTATGAATATTGCTGGAATAAAAAATGCGTTTAGAACCGTACATTTTCTTGCACTAACTAGCTGTGCCCGCAATGTACATAAAAATAGGTACAAAATTATTCTTCACAGGTTTAATTTTTGAAAACTTTTTACCTATATCCGATTTTAACAACATATAGCCTATATTATATTATGTTTATCTGTGAAAACTAGATGGAAATCTGTTCAGCAATTTCGGAAATATGTGCTAACAAACAAACAGGAATAAAAAATGTCGCCAATTTGTTCCCCTTTCTTTTTTTATTACTTTTCTTTCAATGTACACACTGAGAGCTGCATTTTTGTTATTTTTTTAGATGAAGTATACAATAATAAGTATATGGCCATCAACTAAGTTATTTTTGTTATATACTAGTGTTCCTAAAATGACCATAGAAATCATCAGGAAGGCTGGTTTTACTTTAGTGATAATTTGACAAATCAAAATGATGTCTGGTTTACACCAAAGATATCATAACAGCCAGGATAGACCTTTTTACCTTGCATGTGGCATCAGTCATACAACAAATATGGACACAAAAATTTCAATAAGAATAGATATATACATACCTATGTATATCTATTCTTATACATAGGTATCTATAATACCATGTGAATTTCATAGCTATCTTATTGCGGCCTTTTGATTGCCTTTATATTGCCTACTTATTTATTTGTCCTTTTCTTGGCAGTGAGATGTTTTCTTCTTGTGTAATGTTCACATATTGGAGTAGGTGGGTGTTTTTAACCTGTGTATACTAGAATATTTTTTTAAAGTAAACAACTTACCTATAAGGGTTTGTATACTGTGTTTGTAGAAGAAGTTCAGGAAGTCAGCTTTCTCACTCTTGTTCACGGATGCAAGCATACTTTCAGGGTCAAGGAGTATACGAAGCACGCCCATTAGCTGCACTGCACCACCAAGTTCAGGGTCACGATCCCTTAGCATCTGCTCTATAACTATATTTAATAACATTTGTTCCTGAAAATGAAATCATTGATTTATTTATGTGGTGTAAAATGCGAAAATATGAGCAAAAATTTTAGGTTATTTACCTCTTCGGTGTTATTAGCTTGCTGTAATGTATAATCTCTCACTACGGAAGGTGAAAACTCAACAATGTATGTTAATATGTCTATAGATGCAGTCTTCGTTTTCTGGTCATCTATACTTAGTGTGATTTCTAACGCTGGCAGGATCCCCAAAGATACTAATGTTTTATAAAATGCATCCTTATCCTGTGGTTGCAAATTTTGTGAAAAATTACAAAACTCTTTTAAAAACAAAACGGAATCACGTCTTTTCACATTCGGAGTCTTATCATCCATAAGTAACTTAAACAAATCCGTAAGAAACTTTTCATCTTCTTCTATAAGTTTTACTATTTCTACTTTATTGAAAAATATAAAACTTGACAATGTGCTTAGCAAATTATCCTCAAAAACTGTAGGAGTGGGTAAAACGATGTCTTGTATGTATTGGACTCTGTAGGTTTGATGTATCTTAGCTAGCAAATCCTTGTTTTTTATAGGAATGGCCTCACGGAACTTTGCCAGCTCTCTGAGATATTCTCTGTGCTTCTTGGGCTGAGGCAAACTAGGGTCATATTCTAAGCATCCTACTACATCAAATATTGTGTCATCTGCAAACATTGTGTCGAAAAGTGTGTTTTTGTTGAGGAGGAATATACTTTTGAATATTTCATAGAGATGATGCAATCCCTCAATGTTTTCAATATCTTCACACATATGGAAGAGATTAAGTAATTTTTTTATATAATGTTGTGTTTCCAATGCAGCTGCAAGCTTGTCCTTACGAGCTGGGGAAACAAGACAGCTATTCACAAGTTCACTGATATCCTCGAGGCGTCCCATTTCACATGCAGGTAACTCCACTGGCTGGACACTGTCTGACATTTCATCAAAACGCTCATCTTCCGATTCCTCTACTATGTCTTGCGTTATTTCAACTGATGGGTCTTTTCCTTGTACCTAAAAGTTGTAATTTGTGTACATAATCAACTATTTAATTATATAAGAACAATATGCAGATGAATATGCAAACTAAATTAGTGTGCAAAGTAATTACAGAAGAAAATAGAAACAGACAATCTATGCTAATATTATAAAGCTGAAGAGTTCGTTTGTTTGGACTCGCTAATGTCAGGAACTACTGGTTCGAATTGAAAAATTATTTTTGTGTTGAATAGACCATTTATCGAGGAAGGCTTTCGGCTATATAATATCACGATGCAACTATTAGGAGTGAAGAAATAATGGAAAATGTGAAAAAAAACGGGGAAAATTATTCATCCTTGAGGGCTTCCATTGCGTGCGCTGTGAAAACGGTTCAAGATACCAAAAATATACGTATGAAAGAATTCCTCTTGAAATGATCTAAAAAAATGTCCACGACAGTATATGTCTATCTTTAAAGATTAACTCACTAGAACAGTTTTTATGGTAAACAAATCTGGTCGAAATTAATGCATTATTTGTTAAGAGTTGTATCAACGTCATAATATTAATCTTTATCCAAATAAATGTGTTGGATAGTGATTCAACGGGAAGGTTTTTATGTACTTTTAGCCTGGAAAAACTTATAAACGCGAGTGAAGCCATGGGCAAATTAGATATAAACACACTGCTCGCAACATTTCTTATATAACTTCAACAAATTATCTTGTGTTAAATACTCGACTTTTACGTCACATAATAAAATGCAGTGGGCAGTATCTACTACAGGGCTGGTATGGTATAACTAGCTAATATATTAAATGATATCATTCCCAAACATGGGGGACATGCACATGGTATTGAAACTGATTTAGTAATAATAATATTGAATACATAATAATCCATATAAAATTTTATATCTATTATCTTACAAAATAATGAATTGTAAATACAAAAGCATTGTAAATATAATTGTCGAATAGGGGACTTATCAATGAAATTGTCTGCACAGTAATGTTTACAAACAAATTACATAATCTGTGAATGTTAATGATAAAAATAGAACTATACTGATAAAACTTTCTTTTTTTTTAGAAATGACCAAACACTTCTAGTCTTGTTGGAGAAATACAATATAAGAAAATTAAGCAAGAACAGAAATGGTCATTTTTAACCTTGTAAAATAATTCCTATGTGTATAATTACAATAGCAAGTTGGTAGTGGGTTTCTATACAATATAACAAATTTAAGGAAAGTGTATTTACCTGACAAATCTTTTCCCATATTTCATCGCAGCCAGCTTTCTCTTGGAAACTTAGTGCTAAATCGAAGTTGTCACCTTCTGACCACACTATCAATGTGTCTTGTTGCTTCTGGTACGCGGTGTCTGGTTGGATCTTGCTTTCGAGGAGCAGAGAGCCATCAGACTCTGCCCTCACCAGGAGTGAAGTCCCTTTTAGCCTTTCCACATAACATGACGACACATGTCCCGTTCCTCTGTCATCCCACTGTCTGTCCGCGTTCAGAGCGTAAAGCTTTACTCTTCGTCTTGTGTCTGTCATTATCGTCAGTGCTCTAAACACTATATACTCAAATACTGATTTAATTATTGTGGCGCTAATCTAGTGCACCCCGTTTCGTATTTATTTAACTCCCATTGGTATAAAAAACATATGCACTTCTGAAACAAAAATAACAACTTTCATGACGAAACGGCTACAAGAAATATTCCAATTATAATTACCGCAATTACTTTCAGTCTTGTTCTTGATATTCTATGAAACACACCTAACCATGAACAGTCGAAACGATAATTCCCTTTAGCACAGCTGTATCATCGCTGAGTTTCAGCGTCCACATCCGAATAGGATATATAATTTCGTACAACAATGGAATAATCCTTAAAATTATCGGAATCACAAACAAAACAATACAAATTGTAAACCTTCCATCGGACACAAATACGTATTTTATCAATCAATTAAATTCAAGTGTCTTTTTTACGTGTTTAGGATTTTCAAACAATATAATATTTATCGGAATTATCATTACAGAATCGTCAAATTGACGTACCTTCAAAATAGTACAACATCAAATATCGCCATATTGGATTCACAACAACGCTATAAGAACGGGGTTCTCAAATGAACTTCAAAAAGCGGGATATTCAAATCAGTGTAATTAAAAAATTACTATATCAAAAGTAAAATGTATTTTTCCAAAGAAATATTTTAACAAAAAGCAACCATTTTTATGTTATTTAATAATAGTCATTTTAAATATAATATGGCAAGATATAGTATATCAAATGAAAATGATAACATAATTTTTATATGTATGCATGACATGCAAGCATTTTCAAACGATTCAAACGCAAATTACAATACAATGCCCTCTATTTATAAAATCTGTAACTATTATTTTTTTTTATTTCCTCCTCCCTCATAAAAGTAGAAGGCAAAGGCGCTTGTCATGCAGCCTAGTCTGCTGTTTCATAGTAAAGTATGTACCATACGTAAACACAGAAAAGGTACCATAAAATAAACAGGATGCTCATTCGAGTAAATGCAACATTATAAGATGAAAGGGAAAGCAAATCACAAACTTGGTCTTATTTTATCTATACGTAAAACGTAAACTTTAATTTCTATTCTTATTATAACAGCTTCGGACCATGAATCTGCCAGATCAAACTAAATTATTCGTTATGTTGTTAGTTTTGTATGTGATACGGAGCGTACTAAATTCCGTTTCTTAATTCAGCAACGAAAAAACGCATGTCCTAACTTCTGCAATAGTATTTTGAACTTTCCAAGGCTTCTGGCAAGTCGCGTGTGTAAACACCATTTAAAGTCTGTCTCACGAAAGATCAAAGAAGTCCCGCAGACGCGGCGCCATAGTCATGCGACGTAATGTTGCTAACTTTAAGGTGTTAGACCTCAGAGTAAGTATAACTACTATAGAGGGCGTGTATGCAAGTGGGAACAATAGGCACGGGTGGGAACATCGTCCTGCGGCGGCCGCAAGCCAGCGTTCGGAACCGTACGATAATTATCGTACACATACGATAATTTTGTGCCTATGTACGATGTACGATAGCATATTATTATCGTACGCAGATTGTACGATAATTTCTATCATGATGCAAAATTTGAGAATTTATATTATTTCATGCGTTGATAGTCTAAATCGCAGTAGCATGATTTTATTTTGTCCAATAAAATCTTGGGAAAATACCGGGAAATACAAGTTCTCTATTCCTATTGGTCCTTACGATCCGCTCTACTAAGTTTCACCACTGCCGATACTGTAACTTTATCCAGCGCCTGCTGTACACGCTTTCTTATTGGTTAGTATAGAATCTACCAATGCGAACAAGAGAATATAAGTTCGATATGTCGATATTTCTTAACGTAGTGATTATATTCTCTTTGAGTGTTCTGTTGATTTGACAGCGGTGGTTTAAAAAAAATAAACTATAGAGTACTTGCATGCATATCAATATTACAATTTATATGATTTATTTATCTATAATAGACATTATCCTAAAAAGTACGATAATTTCGATCCATGTACGATAATTTTACGCCCCTGGACGCCCCTGGTACGATAGTCAGTCCACTTCAGGTTGCGAACGCTGCCGCAAGCGCTTGTAGTCACTCGAGTAGGAACGGTGTGAGGACACGCGAGTGAGATCTATGCGAATATTTGATTATTAATACTGCAAAATGGTTAAATGGTATGTGGAATGTTGTAAAAACGACACTCGTAAACACACTAAACAGAATTCTAATATCACGTTTCACAGGCAAGGCATATTTCAATATATTTTTAGGTAAAATTGAAATCACGCGTCGCGGTATGAAAGACGCACGGGAGGCGAACGCTTGTACCCCCCGCACTGCCCCGCATCCCGCTTTTTCGATAGTGATGTTACGCGTCGATACCAGAAGGTCTACTCTAATAATCGACAACGATATATCGGAAACGATACGCTACTGCTCCGAAAGTATCGCAAATACCCTACTCTAACAATTGTTCGGATTCATTATCTTTTATCGTAAACTACCACTATCTGAACGATCAATGAATGAACGAATCATTATTTGCCAATGTCGTCTATGAACCTACTCTAAATGGTAATCGTCAGTGACGAACATTTGATTTTGACATCGCCTCAAACGTCATTTTTGCGATAATCTCAACGAGACCTTTTAGGGCGTCGTCAGCATTATCGTTACGTGTTATGTTTGTGATTTTCGAGTAAATTCTCTCGAAATTTGGTGTACAATAAAACAATGTTGGATCATATACCTTGTAGCAACAATAATTATCACAATTGATGTTATTTGCTTTGAGACAATCACAAGATTTTCTTTAAAGTTCACAGGGATGAAAATGTAGCCTTCCATCAAAGAAGAAAGCAGCAAATAAGTTCATATCAGCGATTTTATTGTTTTAAATGTTAGTTACGTTTGCTGAGGATGTATCTAATTAAAATGATTAAATTTTCTATAAGGTATAATACTTTGTAGTAAAGCAAGAATAAAAAAGAAAAAAATTAAACAAGAATATAATTATAATAACTGCCCCTGTGGCGTAGTTGTATTACAGTACGATTGCAAAGCTGAGGTCTCGGTTTCGATCCCCGGGTCGGGCAAAGTGATATTGAGTTTTTCTATTCAGTATCAGCCCGGAGTCTGGAATTTGTGCCCGATATGACGATAGGCTCACCCCCTATCACATCATGGGACGGAATAACGGCGAAAAGTGGGTGCACTAGTTGCGCCTCTGCCTACCCCTTCGGGGATAACAGGCGTGAGTGTATAAGTATGTGTATAATTATAATAAATAATAATAATAATAAGAATTTTATTTGGCACAAACAATTTTGACAAAGAAGTAGGAACATCAGTAATTAAGTACATCGAATTCTAAGAATTATGTTAGTACTTACAGCTAGTTTAAAATTAAACACTACATTTGGCAGGGGGCCCCAAACTAGGCAGTGCCTGTATCTTGGGGACCATAATATGAGTCTATACATTATATATAATACACTCCTTAACTGTCTGTGCCTGCGGCGGCGTCGTGTGCCGGGTCGGTCACTTCCCTGCAACATGGTAGACGAAGCCGATGGCTGGCACATGCGTCATACTCGTGAACGGGTGCTGCTTGTGTGGACTGGTCTGCCCTTTTCGCTTACTACATCTAAGTATTACGGATAAACTTAGGGTTTAGGGATAAACTTAGATTAATAATGACATCTTGAAGAATTTCAGACCAAATTATTACATGATTCCTAAGAGGGTTATACACTCGTATAGGATTTTAAAATTTATTACCTTTTTTGAGAGTATATAAATGAACTGCTCTAAACAAAAATAACAAATAGATTTATATCATGTTATTTTTTTTTATTATGAATTGTATTTTTTACCTTGAACTGATTTTGAAAAGAGCAACACTAGAGTTTCTTGCCCGTTCTTCTCTAGTGAGAACTGCTTTCCGAACTGGGTGGTAGAGTTAATATTGACTGGATCTAAATAATGTATAACATTTTATGGGTTCGAATAAATTTATTTCATTTCATTTCAATATGTATTTCATTTTTGTTTTATATTTCCACAAAACTCTTATATTATATAACTAAATATTTGTTTAAGTTCTGACTTTAATGCTAATTTATTTATATATATATTATATGTTAAACAATAACAAAACTAGGCATATGGCAAGAATAAAAGGAAGATAAAATAACATAAATTTTATTCAACCATAATGAATGTGAAGTAATATGTATCAGTCTTGTTTGAGATCATTACCTATAGGTGAGTTTATTCAGCTTAAAATATTTTCTGTTTCTAAATAGCTCAGAGATAGAAGCCACTTTGTCATCTCATCACATCATTTGCTTCATGTAATGAAAGGCTTTTTAAGTTGCAGTGTCTTAGCACTGAGTTATAAGTGTGAGCTCTAACGAACTCCCCAAATCTACGTCCAAAAGAAGTTTTAATTTTCGGTAAGGGTAATCGAAAGATTCTTTTTTTAAACAATACGGGTAAACTTTCTAGTTTTAAAAGACATCTGTTATTTTAATTAACTGTTTATATTTTTTGTATTATTAGCTAAATAAGTAAAAATAAAAGTTAACTAAGTAACATTTATTGTTCCCTGTAAAGGATTAAAAAAGCTGTACTAGATTTATTACAATTCACTTATTGTTTTAGGACAACCAGTAGTAATTACATTAAAACTTATCTATCTACATTATGGTAAAAAACTTACAATAGTATGTTAAATGCTTTATCTATAAATGCCTAGTATGCATTGAAATGTAGAAAAAATATAGCAGAATATTGACAATTTTAAAGTATTATAAAAAATTTATATAAATTAAGAACACAAGTACTAATATACATAATTAGAAATTTAACAGACCCAAACCAAGTTTTATTAATTTAGTATTATAGATTTCCAGATTCTCATTAATATCACATAATTCTATGCAAATTGTTTATTTCACTTTACACGTGGAACAATTGTTTTTGGACAGTGCTTCTTTGAACTTGAGTTGGCCGCAGTCCCATTAAGCACCGGGTAGGACCTAAACAAAATAATTCAGTATTGTAATTAAAATATGTATATATGAGAGACAATATAATATGTAAAATTATCTTAAATGTATTATAATAAACTCTCATGTGTTTCATTGTTGTAACGCCAGGCCAGACATCTTTAAGGGTTTAGAATATTCAGTTGTCCTCTATGTGATTCAAACCACCATTATATTCTATATGGTCTCTGCGGACAGCTAATTATATTGCAAGATATTTCTTGTCAGTCTACATTCGAATGTAATAAATCATAAATTTGCACAACATGGAAATAAAAGTAATGTATCAATAAAACATTAATTACCTTTAGCCTCAACTTTATTCTGCCATCCAAACAGTTCAAAGCTAAGCAACTTCCTCCCACAACCACTGTGCTTGAGCATTCCCATCAATTACCAAAGTATACTTTTTGCTATGTCTTTATGCTCGTGAAGGAAATTGAATGAGACATATAATTGGTTGGTACTGATGATGATTGAGACACATACTAAAAACATAAAATATGTATGAGAAAAAAATCACATCATGCTATGATAAATTGTAGGAAACTTTGCAATTTCCTAATGTTAAATATATGAAACGTACCGTAACTGTTCTTCTTCTTTTTTGGTTACTGGCGACATGCATGATTATGAAGCTATTCCGCCAATATCACGTTGTTGTTGTTGTTGCAGATTGCAAAGTTTGTTGAATGTTTTTACATTGGAGACTTTGGTTGGTGGGAGAAGACAAACGAAGGCGATTGACTCTTGTTGTATGAGATGTTATATTGATTTACTAATCCTTTTTTTTCAACTGGCGTAATGACTTGATGTTTTAACGATGTTAGTAGTCTACAACAACACAAGAATAATTATTTTTACATGTATATGATAGTCACATAAAACAACACAATCAAACAAATTGATACTTACGATACAGTAAATTGTTGTATTTCGATTTTTGAATAAGGATATTGTTTACAAGTTTGATTATTTGATATTTATTAACTCTTGTCAACTTCACAGCGTATTTGACAGCGACTCCATAAAGGATAATTTTTATTTTTGTAAGTTTTGCACAATATCATTCACTCCGATTAACGAAATAAAAGACATAAACTTAGTCTATAGTTACGATAAACGATAAAGTATCCGTACATTTGTTAGAGTAGGCTGTTTGCGATACTTTCGGAGCAGTGTCGTATCGTTATTGACACAGATAACTATATATTACAGTGTTGCCAGATGTTTGACGGTTGAAGTCGCCGAAAATTCATTGTGAAGTAGCCCAAAAGTCGCCTCTTTGTATATGGAGAGGTGAAGGAGCAAAAAAAAACCTCCCCAATTTCTAATTCCTACTGGTCCATCTTGGCGAAAATTCGAAGTAGCAGTAGTCGCCCACTTGTGTGGGGACGCGGAGAGCAAAAAAAAAATAAGGTCCCCAGTTTTCAATGATTGTGTGTAAGGGGGTACCCTCAAAGCTATATAAATATCCTCAAATTCGACAAAAACAATGCATAAAACACAAACTTTCCGAAGTAGCCTAAATTGGCGACTAATCACGATTCGCGTAGCCTAAACGGCGACCAGTCGCCATTCGCAATTTTTGGTCACCCAAACACTCTTCAAGATAGCCTAAATGGCGAAAAGTCGCCTAATCTGGCAGCACTGGACTGACTATAACAAGTTTGTCTTTTTTTTATTTATTTGAATATTACAGCTCTGGATACTAGTCCATTGAGCCCGTCTTTCATAAATTTTTATCGTTAGTCCTAACTATTATGTCTAAGTAAAGCAGTGGCTACCTTACCAAGACATCATCGAAGAGTTTTAGAAGCAACAAAAATAAATACTTGATTATCACAGTTATTTCAATTCACTTAATTTGAGCCCTTTAATAGAACTATATTGGATAATATACCACCATAATTATGCAATATAACAATAAGTATTACCAAAATAATGAATTAAAACAAGAGCACCTCATGACACTTTCGAAGTTCCCGCCAAAACTCCCAAGTTTGTCATAACTGAATATTAGTTAGAGACAGATAGGACACTAGGGTTGGGCAAAAAGTTTGGCACTATCTCCGTACGGCGCTAGTGTTGCAGATGTAAGGATAGGTAGGTAGGCACCTATAGGTGTTTGTACCAACTACTATTATTTTTGTTAATTCTTATTAAGGGAGTTTGGTTCAAAATGAAACAAAGATTAATAATTATTTATTTGTATTCCTCAGCTTATGTGATTTACATTTATTATATGCCATTATTAGAGGACCGCTCATTTTTAATACATACTTTTCTTCAACATCCCCCCTTAATATTTTGTTAATTATTTTACACCAATTGTATATGTGTAATCTTAGAATTAGTTTTAAAAAAAATCACAGACATTTGTCTTATGTATTGCGCAACCCAACCAGTCCAAATTAAATGTTAATATTTCTTTTTTTAATTGTTTATTTTTAATATTTTTAACTTTGATAGTACAAAACATGTACTCAGATCACCTTACACACGATACATGTAAAATTGGGGAGCTTTTTAATAGCTCTTCGCATCCCCACGCAATTGGACGACTTTAGGCTACTGCCAATTTTTGGCGAGTTGGGCCAGCATTCATCTGGAATTAAAGACTTTTTTTGCTTCTTTGCCTCTCCATATGCAATGCGGCGACTTTAGGCTACTTCATGATGAAGTTTTTGCGACTTCAACCATCATATATCTGGCAGCACTGGAGTTATGACAAACTTGGGAGTTTTGGCGGGAACTTGGAAGTGTCATGAGGCGTTCTTGTTTTAATTCATTATTTTGGTAATACTTACTGTTATATTGCGTAACTAGCTCTTGCCCGCGGCTCCGCCCTCATTAAAAAGTTTTTCCGGGATAAAAAGTAGCCTATGTGTTAATCCAGGACATGATCTACCCGTGTGCCAAATTTCATCGAAATCCGTTCAGTAGTTTTTGCGTGAAAGAGTAACAAACATCCATACATCCATACATCCAGACATCCATACATCCATACATACTTACAAACTTTCGCCTTTATAATATTAGTAAGATTATGGTGTTATATTATCCAATATAGTTCTATTAAAGGGCTCA
Source organism: Lapara coniferarum (assembly GCA_949316025.1). Lineage (NCBI taxonomy): Eukaryota > Metazoa > Arthropoda > Insecta > Lepidoptera > Sphingidae > Lapara > Lapara coniferarum. The sequence goes on along the minus strand of OX438925.1, from coordinate 28,242,018 downwards.
AATGAAGTGAATTGAAATAACTATGACAATCAAGTATTTATTTTTGTCACTTCCAAAACTCTTCAATAATGTCTTGGTAAAGTAGCCACTGCTTTACTTCGAAATAGTAGTTAGGACTAAGGATAACAATTTATGAAAGACGGGCTCAATGAACTAGTATCTAGAGCCGTAATATTTAAATAAATAATAAAAAAGACAAACTTGTTATAGTCACAGATAGGCGGAGTTTTGGCGGGAACGTGGAAGTTTCATGAGGTGCTCTTGTTTTAATTCATTATTTTGGTGATATTTGGTGTTATATTGCATAATTATGGTGGTATATCATCCAATATAGTTCTATGAAAGTGCTCAAATGAAGTGAATTGAAACAACTGTGCCAATCAAGTGCTTTCTCGTTGCCGACAAAACTTCATGATAAAGTCTTGGTTAGTCACTGCTTAACTACGACATAGTACGTAGGTAAAAAAAAAAACAACGAAAAATACCACTTAAGACGAGGCTGTATGGGTGTGAACCCTTTGCCTTCCCTACAAGGGAAAATTATTAAAAAAAACACACACAGATAGGCATACCGCATACTCATAGTTGGGTAGGACACGACACAAAAAAAAGAGTTTGTAAGACTAGCCTCTTTTTCTAAGCCAGTACAATGTCCCACTTCAAATGAGGCGAGGCGTAATGAAGCTCGGTGATACATTTGAAGTAACGAGTACAAATATGACATACTAGCTTTTGCTCGCGGCTCCGCCCGCTTTATAAAGTTTTTCCGGGATAAAAATCCTGCTTTATATTTTCCCGGGATAAAAAGTACCCTATGTGTTAACCCCTCGGCTACCGTCCGGCCAGATCGGGCCGGTCTGACAGCTGTCAAACTCGATATGTGTGCGTGTTGACGCGCCTTATGTGTGTGCGTGTAGGTCGATTTTCGCGTGTTGACAGACACGCGAAAATTGCGCTTGCGCCAGTGTGACCAGCGCTCCGGGCTCGAGGGGTTAATCCAGAACATGATCTACCCGTGTGCCAAATCGAAATCCGTTCAGTAGTTTTTGCGTGAAAGAGGAACAAACATCCAGACATCCAAACATCTAAACATCCATACATCCATACATTCTTACAAACTTTCGACTTTATAATATTAGTAGGATTTTCATTGAAAAATAACGTACTATTGTAATTTGTAGCATGCCTTTCGCTCCCTCTCTGACCCCGTCTTATAGTTTTTCTGAGATAGATAGTGCGTACGACGAATTCGCGACTACCGCGACATGAAATATGAAGTAGTACAAAAAAAATGTTGAGCTGCTCTTACATTTTGCTTCATGTACGGGACAAATGTACCGCCTCATGTATGTCCTACCCAACACTAAATTAGTTGGCAGACAGCGCCAAGGAGAATATAAACACTACGTTAGAGACAGCGCGTTAATTTAAAAGTTTCTTGAAATTATAATATATTTAAACGACGGTATAATATATTTAAATATATTTATTTAGTAAGTATTTTTGAGTCGATGTCAAAATCAAATGTTCGTCACTGACAGTTGCCATTTAGAGTAGGTTTACAGACGACATTGGCAAATATGTTTCGTTCGTTCGTTGATCGTTTAGATAGTAAAAACGATGTAACTGAGAGTAGGCTTCGACACGACAAATGTCGCGATATATCGAATATCGCTTTTGGGAGTCGACACCCAGAATCGATGTAATATTTTCATATGCATACGTATTTATTACTATCGAAGGCGATGCTTAATATAGTGTAGCTTAGGTAACTGATTTTGTCTGTTTGGATTTTTAAGCCAATTAATAATTGCGTTTTTGTTTATGAAATGAAAGAAATAATTACTGTTCCTAAAAATTTACCGATTACGATGATATTTTTAAGCTATTGCATAGCTTTTATCGCGGGCCTTGACAGTATAAGTTAGCAATCATATATTATAGATATATTTTCTGTCATTTTTTTTACATTGGTAATAAATATTTCAAAAACTAGACGTGACTATTTCAGGCTTGGGGAGACTAGCTAAGAAATCCATGGTGCGATGCTCGGTTTATATCCATTGGTTCAATTATAATGGATATCCATTAATATTATTGGTTCTTATTGCTTGTAAAAACTGCTCTTGAGGTACCGTGTTTATAAATCATTGCACATGGCACTACACCAATTCGCAGCATAGCTTTTATCTATATTATCGCAATCCGCTTAAAATTACTCACAAGGCCATATTTTGTAGAACCATCATTTTTTAACAACAATATGTACCGCGCCGCCGGACCTGTACTTATCGATAACTGTTGCGTTGGTGCTGCTCGCGTGCCCATCCCTAGCAGTCGCCAACATTTCTATATAAGTAGCTATAGTTCACCTGCCTACGCTGGGTAGTGGGCGCACGGTGCGATATTAGCGCTCTATAGGTTACTTACTCTGAGTGTCAGACACTCCCGAAATCAATAAAAGTTTACGGTATAATTATATTTTAGTGATTATGAAAAAGTAAAACATATATTAACAATATTTCTGTATTCGAAGGAGAGCCTTCGAATACAGAACACAGATGCGTTACGGGGGATTTAGGGTAGGTAGGCGGTTTAGGGTTACCAGGACAGGCTTACAATTTTATTTTACTCCCTACGTTTTGAACGCTTTGCAGCATTTAATAGTAATGGAGCAACCTTGCAAAATCTTCAAAACGTCGTTTATAAAATGAAATATTAAAAAAGGGAGAGAAAATAGAATAACTAGTTTTATTTCAGTGTTTTTATTTAGCACAATAGATCGGGAGATATGATACTAAAATCGGTACATCGGGCGACTACAGACAACATCGGTAGATCTCCCGATAAATCGGGAATTTTTGCAACACTGCACGTAAATAACATCTGACAATGACAACATGGCCGATCTGTGACATCTGTCATAATTAGTTCCACATATTGCCGCGGGACTTCTTCCGTGAGACAGAGTTTAGCTAAATTTACACTAGCAAGTTCTCTCAGCAATATATTGCACAAGAATCTCAAGATGGGCTTACACTGGGAGGTGCGGATCTCCATCGGCTCTAGCATGAATTAATTTTAAGTAATTATCTTTTTGTCAAGGTTTTAGGCTGGACGTGCTCGCTGAGCTTTGAGTGTTCTATATAGGTGCTGCGAGCGCGTCCAGCTTAATAATACCCCGACAAACATATAACTACAGTTGAAAAAATGGGGCCATCCAATCTTGAACTCGTCACACTTCGCCGGTACGCGATGTGTCCATCGCAATGTGTATAGCCTGCATTAAAAGTTAGTTCGAACGAAATCGGAAACAAATGCATGCAGGATCCGACAAGATTGTCCGCACGGTGTATACTATAAATGGTTTATTATCTGTGGCATTTTGGCTGCCATTTGCTGCGTTCTGTCAGTTGTTCTTGATGTTATTGAACTTATTGAGTAAAATATTTTTGTTTTATTAGGTTTTTAGGGTGGTTACTGAATCAAATAAGTCACATAATATCAATTTATGATATTGGAATATATAGTATTTATAAAAAGAACAAAATGTGTCGGGAAGAGTGTACGTTATCATGTGAGAATTGTTTTTGTAATCTTCTTTATCAATGTTTATTGCCGATTGGTTTTGGAAGACAATAAAAATATTTGGGTGCTTCTTCACCATCACGAGATAATTAACAGGAACTAATTACACTCAGACGAGTATTTACAAAATTATTTATGTGACATATGTCATTATGATGTCAGAAGGATACTTGCACAAAAATCAAAATATTTTGTTCTTCAATAAATAACATTACAAATAATTTAATGCGCAGTAATATACGTTTAAAAAAATGTATTCATAATTTCAGTATGAAGCCTTGGGACCATGCTAATTTAATATCATTTGGTAGCATCAATATTGTTTCTATGAATGTGTTGTAAAATGTACACAGCATGTCTTATTTGAGCACTTCAGAAAATGTGGGGTAAGTTTTATAGTGCATTTAACGTGACAAATGTATTATTAACAAGTTTTTTTCTTGTTGAAAACGAATACTGCAAATACTTGCTACTTTTGTATTGTTTACAAACACATTTTGCAACAAATGTTACTCTGACAGCCAATGTTGTAACTAAACCGGTGAAGGCCCGTGGCAAATTTATCGAATGGGGCCCTCCGCCAATGCAATAACCGTCAACCCTTTTAGGACCCTGTACGGTCTGCTTTCTCTTGTTTTTGGGGGTCCGTGGCATTTTGCCATCATGCCACCCTACAGATACGCCACTGCTGACAGCTATAATCTAAATTATGCATAATTTGACTTAATAACATAGTGAATGTAATCATTCTGGCTCTCAATCACATAAAATTATTTTCATGACATAATTTTATTTTTTCAATATTTTATACTTTAAAAGCAATTTCATTGTTGTACAAATTAAATAACTATAATATTATAGTTTCAGCGGCATACCCCAAAATATATCAGATGCAAGCTGTGCAACGCAATATAAGATGGCAGTTGAGGGTGTTTCTGGCTGCAATGATGTTAATATGTTCATACATGACAACTCGGGGGATGAGCAGACATACATAACCCAGTTTAATGATAACTTTTACACCAAATTCAAAATAGATCCAAATGAATTGTACACATTTCATGATTCTGATGTTGTGGCAGGAGAGATCACTGTGAGCCACACAGAGGATAATTACATATTTGACAATGACATGAAAACTAAGTTCATTGAGAGTCCAAGTAAAGACTTTGATGTGTTAGCTGCATTTACCAATGGAGATGTAAAAGAAGAGAAAAAAGATGTCATCTCCAACGGGCATTATGCATCGGTGTCAAACCCAGTTCAGCCGATTGTAAAAGATAACAAGAACACTCATACCAAAGTGGCAAAATCTAAAAATGTTGCTAAAGAGCTTGTAAGGAAAGATTCCGCAAGCACAGTTCGTCAACCGAGTGTTCATAGCCCTAATGCCCTAAGTCCCACTCATTGTACCAAAAACAGTATTAATAGCATTAATACAAATAATGTGAAGCAAATGTCAACTGGGAAACAATCTGGTGGTGAAACATTTCTTGATGTTTTCAAGAGAGAACAAGGATTAATAGAAAATTTATGTGCATCAATCAAAACTGAGCCATCCACAGCATCTATTAAAGTCCCTACTTCTCCACCTAAGAAAGCTTTATCAGGTGATTTTTTTTTGTTTTTAAAATTTTTAATAGTTATAATGATTATGTATTTATTATTACAAATTTATTTCCATAACAAATTTAATAGATCTGGTTATAATAGCAGCATTTGGTTAAGATGTACCATTGTCTTTTTAGTTTAATTTCGATGAAAGTATTGAAAGAAAACCATGTTTAGTGTTTCATATTTTATTTTATATACCTAATACATCCCACAGTGATACTTTATATTGCAGCTTAGAGCACAAAAATATTAAAGATATTTGCATCTTAAATATTTGAATACATAATATAATATATATTTCATGGGACACATATCTCTAAATTCCTTATTTTTACATATTGCTTTATATGAAAATCAACAAGTAAATTATTTTATGATATTTGTGACATAAATTTTTTAATTATAGATTTATGTTCATAGCTACATACTAATATTAGATGATAATATAAAAACTCCAAGTGGTTTATTTAGGAATGTAATAAAGGTTCCTTATAAATATTACTTATGTAATGAAAAAAAAACACCTCCTAGCCAGTTTTTGGCCACGGCGGCCAATCTCAACGGAGATCAGCCAGGTACGCAGGAGATATTATAGTGCACAAGTGTATGTGCAATACACAGGTGCACTCGCTATTCCTTCACTCTCATAGTCCGGTGAGACGGCAATCTGGCATGACCGGAGAGAGATCAGGTGCAGGACCAACGGCTTTACGTGCTTTCCGAGGCACGGGGGTGTCACACCACCAACTTCCTGACTCCAAGCTGCGACTGAGTAATTTTTAAGATGGAAAAACCCAGTCATAATATTTTTTTTTGGCTCGACCCGGGAATCGAACCCAGGACCTCAGCGCGCACATCGTACTCGTAAACCGTACGCAATACGACTACGCCACCGAGTCAGTACTTATGTAATACACAGTATCTGAACATATTGAAATATGTACAACAAAAGGAAATAACATAGAATCTCTATTCGATTTTTATTTGAGAAATTACTAACTGATGTGAAGTAGTGAAACTCAATGCTGGGTTTCTGAAAGATAAAATATATGAATAAGTAGAAAATATTGATCAAAAGCAACAAAAAAATCTTGGATTTTTTTGGTACTCAGTTCTATTGCATACAAATGTATAAGTGTTTTTTTGCAGGCAGCCCTATTGTGCATACAATGAAAATGTATAAAAATAAGTTTAAAACCATTTAGCATAAATTTACTGCCTGAGTTAATTTTTTTTTTGTAAAAGAGTATATGGAACATGGGCATAATGAGATATGACTAAAAAGAAATTGAAAAATTTATTTTAAGAATGTGTTTTTTTATATACGAGACTCAACTATTTTAATTCTACTGGCTTCTTAAATTGATTTCTTTGGATAACATGACAGATTTTATAAAATCTAAATCTACAAGTGTTGTATGTTCAGATATTCCAATATGCTAAATATGCATGCATATTGTATGATTTTTTTATAAAGTATTTCTTGTAGTCTCAGATTGTCACTTTGAAATGGTAATATATATTGTAATCCTCCTTGATTGATGAGTTAAAGACTTGATGAATGACTCAAAGACTTGTTTGAATGGATTTTGTGAATGAAATGTTTACCAATGTTATCAATACATGGAAGTATGGTGTTCAACATTGATATTGTTTTAACAAAACACGAAAATTTTCACTTCGGCCATCCTATTTAAATATATTTAAATGAGAGAATATTATAGTAACAGAAATCAGAATGCCATTTTGAGTCCATGGCTAAATTATACAGGTTTTGTGACAAATTAACTTTTCGTCGTCACCTAGTCTAATCTGTAACAAACCATCAGGTAAGACGGTGTCCCAATCTAAGGCCCGGCGCGGACGAGGCCCAGCGGTGCACGAGGCGCTGCAGCGGATACCGGTGCAAAAGCGCGCCATACCGGTCCCCTGCGGCAACTGGCACGCGCCAGGGGACAGTCTGTTCAGCTGCGGTCCCTTGGACTACAAGCGACCGACATTTACTTACCTGGAGAGCAGCAGTAGCGATGATGACAACATGCCAGAATTCGGTAAGTGACATGGCAAAATAGAGATGTAACTTTTTTAGTTGAATGGAACTTCGGCGTTAAAAGTTACAATACAAAAAGTTAACGTAATTGTTTTGTTTAAATATTTTTTTCTATGGATACTTGAACAGCGCCCCATTGAGCTATTTGGAACTAAAATTGGCAGCATAATCATTGCGTGCGTGTAAACTTCGAATAGTAAACGAGTAACCATGGTAATGGTAAACTTAAAAAGTATAGGAATTGACATTACGAATCAGGGGGCTTAGAATGTTAAAAAAAAACACGATGCGTCTCCGCTTCCTTTTATTCTGATTGTTCTGTGGGGCTAGGATGTGAAAAAAAAACACGATGCGTCTCCGCTTCGTTTTATTGTGATTGGTTGAGTGACAGACGTATCGGTATTTTGATGTTTGGGATTGATCGAGAGACCGACACGTCAGTCGCTCAACCAATCACAATAAAACACAGCGGAGGCGCATGGTGGTTTTTTTCTTATGCTAGCCCCACTGATTCGGTATTTGATGTTTGTGATTGATCGAGAGATCGATATGTCAGTCTCTCAACCAATCACAATGAAACGAAGCGGAGACACATCGTATATTTTTTTCACATTCTGTTTTTTTTATATGTAGTATTGTAAAAGAAATACGTAAACGTTAAGTTATTCGATACGAATAGTATTCGAAACGAAAAACTTCTCCATTTACGATTTCAACCCGTCAAATCCCGCTTATATATATGGATGCATGTGGAAACCCTATATACTCTGACGCCGGCGTCCGTAGCGTGGCTAGACGAGTCAAGAACTGCCCTACCAACCATCAGGTAAAAAGTAGGTACCTACGCATAAACGCTAGGCCGTAAATAATGGGTAAGATGGACATTTTATAAAATATTACATGAATATTTAGTGTAATATTGCTACAGATGTTACGTTTGAAATAATAGGGAAAAGGAAGTGATATTTTCGTCTGACTGTCAAAACTCAAACTAGACACCTTTCACACCGTACACACCGTAACGGACTACTCTGCGTTTGTTAATTACAAACTAATATCTAAAGTGAACCATTCAGAGTTAATGCTGTACACCAACAATAGTTATATGAATCTTTAAATCATACAGTGTATTTTGAATAATATAGTGCTATATAACAGTGAAAAAAGCAATAGCATTTAAATAAATGACAATTCTTAATGTGATAGTGCTGTGTTAAATTCCTGTTCGACGATACGCGTAAGCGACACGATCTGCATGGCGCTTACGTCCTTTTTCTCGGAAGGTTTTGTGCATCAAACAGTACTTTTGTTTACCTACCCAATTTGAATTCAAATAAGAACGATTATAAATTATTGATTCAACCGCTGGGCATATTTAATTCCAACGCTTCATCGCTTTGATCATTGAGCGTTACCAACGCTTTTGCATACTAAAAGTGCACGATATAATTTTGTTGCACTGGTGGCTTACATACATATTAATAAGCAGATATGACGTCCACATTGGATATATGCGCTGCCTGTAATAAATCAATTAAAAAAATGCAACATTTAAAATGTAATATTTGTGCCCGATTATATGATTTAGAGTGCGCTAAAATTACTAATAAAAAATTCAATATGATGGGTTCTATTAGTAAAAAAACATGGAAATGTGCTGATTGCCACGTTAAGCCACCGTCGTCCCAAAACACAGACACACCATCCATGTTGAATGAAACATCAACATCTCCTGACTCTCCAGAATTAAGCAATATTACATTGCGAAACAAACCTAGCCATATATCCATAAAAAGTGTAGATAGTAACACTTCATACATTACAGAAGATAAATTACGCTCCATTTTGAAACAAGAAATCACCCAAGTTATTAAACATACAATTGAAGGCATAGTATCTGATCAGTTAAGGATTATAAATGAACAAATCTCTGGATTTCAGGAAACAATGAGTTTCTTTAATGGGCTTTATGAGGATTTAAAAAATAAATTAGAAGAAAAGACGGCCACAATCACAAAACTACAAACAGATAACGGTGAACTAAAAACGACAGTCAAAGAACTTTCTACTAGATTATCTTTAGTGGAGCAACATATGAGAGAAAACAATGTGGAAATTGTCGGACTTCCAGAATTTCGTAATGAAAATTTACCAAACACAATAATGCAGCTTACTAAAGTCGTGGACTGCCCTCTCGTTGATGAAGATATCCTACATGTCACCCGTGTTGCAAAAATTTATAAGAACACCGACAAGCCGCGTTCGATTGTTGTCAAACTGCGTAGTCCTCGAAAACGTGATATTCTGCTCGCCGCCGTGTCTAACTACAACAAGAAGAACCCTCAAGACAAATTAAGTTCGCAACATCTTGGCCTGGGCGGCACTAAAGTACCCGTATTTGTTGCTGAGCATCTGACACCGAGCAACAAATTCCTTCACGCTGCTGCACGTAAGAAAGCCAAGGAACACGCTTACAAATACGTTTGGGTACGAAACAGCAGAATTTTTATACGTAAGGATGATACTAGCCAGGCTATTGCAATTCGTTCCATCGATAGTCTGAAATTGATAGTGTAATTAACTACGTTTTTCATTATAGTTAATGTTTCAATAATATATAGCTTAATAATGTTTGATATATATTATCAGAATGTCCGGGGTATCCGGACTAAAGTGAATGATGTATATAGTAATATATTACAGAATAATTACACTATTATAGCTTTAACTGAGACCTGGTTAAATGAGAATGTTTTGAATAGAGAGTTCATCGATTCACGATATATAGTATACCGAAGAGATAGGAATCTGTCCAGTAGTTCAAAAAAAGACGGTGGCGGAGTGCTCATTGCAGTATCACGAAATATTCCCTCAGCACGCATCCAATCTTGGGAAAGCGATTGTGAGGACATTTGGATCACAGTACAACTCAATGCGAACAAAGTGTCAAAAAAGATAGCTATTTGTGTTGTTTATCTGCCACCACCCTTGAAATCTGAAACACTGGACAGATTTTTAGACAATACCTCAAATATTATGAACCATATCAATGATGTGATCATTATAGGAGACTTTAACTTAAGTTTCATTAATTGGACATTAGATGAAGGCAACAAGTTAGCACCTTCTAATTATTACTGTACTCTGGGGTATTCTTTAATTGATTTTATCTCTTTTAATAATCTGGGACAAGTGAATGACATTTGTAATGTAGACAGCAACTATTTAGACATAATTCTTACAAATCTATCAGACGTAAGTATTACAACACCTCTTAGTGTTTTAACAAAGTTGGATCCTAAACATCCGGCCTTGTTACTCAATATTTCTTCGATATCATATGATCATCTAGATCCTAGGCAAAGAGATGATTTTAATTTTTTTAAAGCAGATTATGATAATATTGTTATCCATCTAAAAAATATTGACTGGCAAGATAGATTTTCGAATTCACAGACTGTAAATGATATGGTATCAACTTTCTATGATTCATTGAAACAAGTAGTATACAAGTATGTACCTAGAAGAAAGGCAAAGCTGTCTAAATTTCCGGCTTGGTTTGATAAGAAATTAATTCGTCTATTAGCAGAAAAAAACTTAAGTAGATTAAAATACCGCAAACAGAAAAATCCCCGTGATAAGTTAGAATTCGAAATTCTTAGAGAACGTTGCCATAAATATATGAAAACCTGTTACGGTAATTACATATCTAACATAGAAGAAAATATAGCAAAGAACCCAAAATTACTGTGGCGATTTATCAAAGATAAGCGGAAGGGTAATCTGTCGTTGCCCAGTATTATGTATTCAGATAGCACATATGAGGATACTGGATCAGGTATAGCCAATCTTTTTGCAACGCACTTCTCATCAGTGTATAACACTGAAAATACTAACCACGTGTGTTCCATTCCGGATATAACTCATAAATCCCTATGCCGTATTAATTTTACAGAAAAAGAAATTTTGAAGAAGATTAAACTATTGGATATTACAAAAGGTTCGGGACCGGATGGATTACCTCCATTATTTATAAAACGTTGTCGTTCAGTTCTTGCTTTACCTCTTACTTTAATAATTAATCGCTCTATAAATGACGGAATATTTCCAGATGAATGGAAGAAAGCACGGATAGTTCCCGTATATAAAAAAGGGGAAGAAAATAATGTAAAAAATTACCGCCCAATATCCATCCTTTCATGTTGCTCAAAACTCTGTGAATCACTAATCCAGCCGATAATTACACAATATATGGCTGATATCACCACCTCCGCTCAACACGGCTTTCAGTTTAGACGTTCAGTTCAAACTAACTTGATAACATTTGTATCTTACTTGGCAACAAACATGGACAAAGGCGGGCAGGTTGACGCGGTTTACACGGATTTTTCCAATGCGTTTGACAAAGTAAACCATACCTTATTATTAAAAAAGCTTGAAGCTTACGGCATACATGGAAGTCTGTTAAACTGGTTTCAATCTTATCTTTCCACGAGACCTCAGGTCGTAGCAGTAAAGGGATATGAGTCTTCTATTTACTACGCTAAATCCGGTGTGCCTCAGGGCTCCCATCTTGGTCCAATTTTGTTCTCGACATTTATAAATGATATTGCCAAAGTTATTAAACATTCAGAATTCTCTTTGTTTGCGGATGATCTTAAAATTTATCGTACTGTAACTTCCTCGTCTGATGTAAATCTTATTCAACATGACCTTGATAACATTAGTCATTGGTGTACAGCAAATGCCATGGTTCTTAATGCTGATAAATGTAACCACATAACATATACAAGGAAAAAGCATTTTACACCTTCGACATACAACATTAATGGAATACAATTGCACGAGGTCAACGAAATTAGGGATTTAGGTGTTATTCTAGACAGCAAGCTTAAGTTTACATCACACGTAAATTCCATCGTAAAAAAGGCAGCCCGAATGCAAGGTTTTATAAAACGCAATACGATGGAATGCCGTTTTGTGAAGACTAGAGTTTTATTGTATAATGCCTTGGTGAGGAGTCATCTGGAGTTTGCCAGTGTCGTTTGGAGTCCCACTTATGCCGTTCAATCACAAAGAATAGAAAGAATCCAAAGATTGTTCACAAGGTATCTAGCTTTTATATCATCTGGCATTTCTCATAGGCTTCCTTACGACCAAAGATTAACCTTTTGTAAAATGGCAACTCTTTACCATCGTCGCAAAATCCACGACCTCGTGTTCTTGCAAAAAATTGTTACCGGTAGACTAAACTGCAGTAACTTATTGGATTATATACAGTTTGCAGTTCCCAGTAGAGTTCCCCGATACCCTGTCAAAAAAACATTCCATTTACCCCTGTATAGAACAAATGTTGGACGCCATTCACCCTTAGCACGAATGTGCGCCGAATACAACACTATTTCCGGAGGTTTAGACAACTTTGATATCCACCATGATTCCTTTAAAAGTTTTAAACGTAAACTGATAAAGCACTATTCTTAGATTGGAAATAGTAAAAATGCGATATTTGTTACCCTGAGCCCATTTAACACAAAGTTATTTAATAATTTAACATTAGTTTTTTTTTTGTTTTTTAATGATATCATAAAGGACATGTCCAAAAACGGGCCTGAAATTCTAAACAGGACAATTTATATATATTTGGATGGAACTTCCATAACTAGCCTTTTGCAATAAATCGTTTAATTTTAAAAACCTCCAATTGTGAGATTTATGTTATTTTGTTTTGCTGAAAATTATGAGCGTTTTTGAAGGGGTTGGTTGTGAATGGAGGGACATAAATATATACCTATATATAATTTTAATGGATTTAAGTTTCATACTTTGCCCTTTTAATATGCTTAGAGAACAAGCCTTGTTAGATTTTGAGGCCCAGCACTCATGCAGAAGGTGGACATCTCCTTTCCATTTAATTTAATATGTTTTAATTGGAACATGGTGCTGTGTACAACTATACACAGCACCATGTTCTAAATTTTTCGTTAATACGGTGTTTATTTTTTAATCTTGTTTATTTGATGTAGAAGAGTAATGTTTGGTGTGTAGGTATGCATATTTTCAGCAAATACTGTACATACCTATAATAGGCATATGCATTAGTTTAATTACCATTATGAATAATGTATTATTAGAATGTAGTAATGTATGTGCTGTTGGTGTGTCATATTAAATAAATAAATAAATAAATAAAACTCTTAAAAGCGACTGGTACAGTCATCGACATAAGTAGATGAAAAATTCAATACTTAAAATCACCTATATACTTTTCTGTTCTTACGAGTATGGTTTTCTTCAAAAAATAAAATCAAAGATATTTTTTTTAGTTCATACAAAAAAAAACTGTTTCAATTAATCTCAATGTGTATAAGCGATTTGAAGTTTTGAATTTGTTCAGCTACTTTTGTGGCTGACTGTACACCTGTAAAATCTGTATAACTGCTGAAAATCTGATCCCCAATCTACCTCGCCCGTCCAAGGAGGATTACCGACTCAGTTACGCTTACGATACTCACGAGCAAATAATGTATTAGTACAGGAAAATCCCCGCCGCATCCCCGTGTCGCTTACGACGTAATACAAATATGGTCACTCCTAATTAGGCACCCTAACTCGGAAAGTTTGTAGGCTGATTTCTATGCTGTTTGAAGTTTTCTTGGAATACTTAGGCCAAGATAGATATAATAGCACAGTCTGTCGTAATCATTCCTTTGGGTATATTTTCTTATGGCACCGACCGGTTCTAGTTAATGGTACCCCGTTTTGATAGCAATCGCTTCATACATGTTTCTACTTATCTCAAAGGTGAAATTTCGAACAAATGTCTGCTTAAATCGGTGGTAAATGATGTGTCCATTAAACTATGAAATGCATGTATAGGAATAATTAGTCACCGTGACTTATCTGTGTCAGTCACGCTTCGAATCACTCGATATAGGTATCCAGTTACTGGGACAGGCATAGTGGAATTTATTTGCCTCCAATTAGTCCTTTTAATTCGAGGATTATGTTGCACGTATTATGCATTGTATTGTTCTCGCAAATGAATTTGTAAAATAATTTGTTACATTTATAATTTTTCCTCGAAGAGTAAATTAGGTGATTTTCTGTTTGTTTGGGTCAGTATCAACGCTCTGTTCTTGCCGTCAAGCTGCAATGTGCAAGGACTATTGTGTGCCGTTTTGACGGGAATTTTAATACGGTGTATTTATTGGGCATTCTAAGTACCAACACGAAACAAAAAAATATAAATAGCATAATGTGATGAACATCTTTGATCATTGATGATGTGCATCATTACAGCATCTGTAATTAAAACGTTTTTCTTAGCTTCAGACGTATGTATGTATCTATGTAACTGACACTTTAAACATGATTTTGACCCCCTTCAAAACGTCGAATTAAATCGAAATTTGGCATACTTATCAAGAACCGACGACAATTCAATATTTTAAACTAAAAACTCGCTTTTATAGAAAATCCAAATAAATAAAAGCGTGTTAGAATAATAGTTAATCTCTCGAACCCAGAGCGGTCACATTGGCCCAGTACGCGTGATCTGTCAATAAGCGAAAATCGACCTACACGCACACACATAAGGCGCGTCAACACGCACACATCGCGAGTTTGACAGCTGTCATACCGGTCCGATCGGACCGGTCGGGGCTCGACAGGTTAATTTATTTTTAGTGACATCTGTTGGACCATAGTAAAATTATAACTAAACTGGGTACACTTATGTGTAAAAACATCATACTTGTTTTTAGTGACATCTGTTAGACGATAGTAGAACAGAACAGAATGAAAAATAAACAATAGTTATTAAATAAAAAAAAAGTCAAACACTTTACAGAAAATCCTACTAAAAAATAGAAATTGGCGTAGCACAGCAACACAGTGCTTGTAGCCATAAAGAAAAAACAAACGGAAAACAAATTTGAATTAAGAATAGTGAATTAAAGAAAATATGTGTTTTATTGTAAAAAAATAAAAGCGTGGGGTGCATGGTGTCAATAGTTATAAATATTTTATTGACAGATAATATGGATTATCACATACACCACACACACGCGCACTCACGCTTTCTATCCCCGAAGGGGCAGGCAGAGGCGCAACTAGTGCACCCACTTTTCACCGTTATTCCGTCCCATGATGTGAGAGGGGGCGGACCTATCGCCATATCGGGCACAAATTCTAGAATTAACTGAATTTAAAAAAACCCAATATGAATTTTCCCGACCCGGGATTTTTTTTTTTTTTTACGCTGAGAAAGTGACTTACTACCGCCCAGATTTCAAGGGGAACGACTGAGTGGTTATGTTGGGTTCACCGTGCCTTACGACCCGATGTTTAGCCGCCCCGAAAGATGGAAGGCGGGGGCTCAGAAGCCCCCGCACACCGAAGGACGCCCTCGGCGTCAACAGCAGCGTGAGGTCTAACTGCCACGCTAGCCCATCTTTGAAATTTAAATTATATAGTGTGCTTGCTATTTGTAAAATCAATCAATTTCTCAAGTTAGTGAGCTTTTCCGAAGCACTGGTAGAATCTTTTAGTTGATATACATTGTAAAAAATTACGTGTAAACATAAATTAATAACTTAATAAATGATTTGAATTTGAACATATTATTTACAAAACAAATCTACTCCAACATCAAACATAGGCAACTACGTATGCAGGTAGATTTAATTATTACACACGTTTTTTGTAAAAAATGAATCATGTCATATACGTCATAAAAGTACTGGAAATGTAGTGTCGGTAAACCTATTCGTGACTCATCGCAGGTCATAAGTAGCGTAAAATTTGCGTGACAATGTTCGTACATTATTACCAAACGTTGGTATCGGAGATAATTTTTTTTCAACATAATATCTAAAGCTTTGATGACAATCATGCACATAAATTACATATATCTATGTAGCAAATCATGTAACGTAGGTATATTAGATTTTTAAAAGACTGTATGCTCAGTGACAGAAAAATTAAATGAAAACCAATAGCATCTACCTTATTTTAAAACAATGGCTGTGTTCGGACGCGTTTCAAATTACATGGAGTACATTAGGTATGACTCAAAAGTGAGTAGATAGTTGTTAAAATTTTATTTTGTCTGTGTATATAGAAGTATATAACACTAGCTCCTCCGCTGGCTCCGCCCGCTTTAAAAAAAATTTCCGGCATTTTTATGCCGCACTTTTGTCCCGCTTTATGTTTTCCCGGGATAAAAAGTAGCCTATGTGTTAATCCAGGACATGATATACCCGTGTGCCAAATTTCATCGAAATCTGTTCAGTAGTTTTTGCGTGAAAGAGGAACAAACTTCCATACATCCAAACATCCAAACATCCATACATTCTTACAAACTTTCGCCTCTATAATATTAGTAGGATTTCTAATAATTATATATTGTATAGTTTTGACAACTAAATATTCGCAAACAATTAGTCTAAAAAACTAATATATTCCTCCATGATATTCTGGTCACAAAAGATTATTTTATCACTAGCTTTTGCCCACGGCTTCGCCCGCGTTAATAAGTTTTTCCGGGCTAAAAGTACATAAAAACCTTCCCGTTGAATCACTCTATGACTATGACGTTGATACAACTCTTAACAAATAATGCATTAATTTCGACCAAATTTGATTACCATAAAAACGGTTCTAGTGAGTTAATCTTAAAAGATAGACATATACTGTCGTGGACATTTTTTTAGATCATTTCAAGAGGAATAATTCTTTCATACATATATTTTTGGGTATCTTGAACCGTTTTCGCAGCGCACGCAATGGAAGCCCTCAAGGATGAATAATTTTCCCCGTTTTTTTCACATTTTCCATTATTTCTTCGCTCCTAATAGGTGCATCGTGATGTTATATAGCCTAAAGCCTTCCTCGATAAATGGTCTATTCAACACAAAAATAATTTTTCAATTCGAACCAGTAGTTCCTGAGATTAGCGCGTTCAAACAAACAAACAAACTCTTCAGCTTTATAATATTAGTATAGATTTGTAGGATTTTATTACAAATCGCGGCTCCGCCCGCGTGAAAGAGTTTTTCCGGGTTAAAAATATTTCCCGGAATAAAAAGTAGCCTATAGCTCAGGAGTAAAGTAGCTTCCTATTAGTGAAAGAATTTTCAAAATCGGTTCAGTAGTTCCTGAGATTAGCGCGTTCAAGCAAACAAACTCCTCAGCTTTATAATATTAGTATAGATTATTTTGATACATAAATTAAAATTAAATTCGTATGATATCGAACTGCATCTAGTTATAAGATCCTATTATCCTATTAATATTAATTAATAAATTAATAAATAATTAATTAATTAATTCTTAAATAATTAATTAATTAATCCTACTAATATTATAAAGGCGAAAGTTTGTGAGAATGTCTGGATGTTTGGATGTATGGATGTTTGTTCCTCTTTCACGCAAAAACTACTGAATGGATTTCGATGAAATTTGGCACACGGATAGATCATGACCTGGATTAACACATAGGCTACTTTTCATCCCGGGAAAACATAAAGCGGGACTTTTATCCCGTAAAAACTTTTTAACGCGGGCGGAGCCGCGGGCTAAAGCTAGTAATATTATAAAGGTGAAAGTTTGTAAGAATATATGGATGTTTGGATGTATGGATGTTTGTTCCTCTTTCACGCAAAAACTACTGAACGGATTTCGATGAAATTTACCACACGGGTACATTATGTCCTGGATTAACACATAGGCTCCTTTTATCCCGGGAAAACATAAAGCGGGCCTTTAACCTGGAAAAACTTTTTAACGCGGGCAGAGCCGCGGGCAAAAGGTAGTTACAAAACAAACCTAAAAAATAACGTTGTTTTTTATAATAATACTATTTAAATTGAAAGGTCATTAAACTTATAACATGTTCGTGTTGTCATCAGTGCCCTATTCATCAAACATTACAAGTCTACAAGCTCACAAATTACATGTTAAAGATTTTTTTTACAAGTTCTTGAAAATTATGTTCATGAAATATTTTTACTAGACTTGTAGATTGTATCAACTTGTGGTGGTGGCAATGGCACTGCAATGGCGAGGTCTCGGGTTCGATCCCCGGGTCGGGCAAAGTGATACTGGGTTATTCTATTCAGTATTAGCTCGAAGTCTGGAATTTGTGCCCGATATGGCGATAGACTCGCCCCCTACCATACCATGGGATGCAGTAAGCATAGCCTGCACCTACTTCGTGCCTCTGCTACCCCTACCTACCCTACCCCTTTGAGGATAAAAGACGTGAGTGTGTATGTCTGTATCATCTTGCATTTTAAATTTACAACACTTTTTTTGATGCATTACCAAATAATGCTTCTATCATATTTATATGTCAGTAATATAGAAATTACGGTAAAATAACTATTCAAATGAATGTTAAAAATAAAATCAATTTGCAATAATTTGATTTTTGTGCGTAAATAACCAAAATAAAACAATAAATAAATAAACCATAATAATAAAACCTATTTTATTAGTTTCATGAATTACGATTTATGGTTAAAACTTTAATGTTTGTTTATAAGCGACTTAAAGTTTAAAAAAACAGGATGGGCTATTGCAGACCCATGTAGGTACTTTAAAAGCTTTCTTGGAGATAAATAACATGGTAGCAAATCTTTCCCGCCAGGCATTAATTTTGTTACTCTACGAATTACACTTCTTCAATTAATTCGTGATAAAACGATTTAATTACTTATTTATTTTATTACGGTGCACCAACAGCATATTATATATTAACATATTGATACATAAAATAAACAATAATTGTGCCCCTCAGATGTATTATAATTTATTCCATTAAAGGTATACTCTGCTATTATATCAAAATTACGTAAGAATAAGATAAGAATAAATTATGATACCTATATTAAGATATTTTGTATGGCGCATTTACCGACGAACTATCTAAAGACCAAAAAAATTGCAGAGAAGAAAATATATTATTGGCTTCCATATACCCTGTTTATTAAACGCAAAGAGCATTATAATACTACGGAAAATTAAACGTTACGAGGCTTGTATTACAATAATGCGTTCATCAAAACTAAATGAATATACTACAACTACAAGTGACATCACTTGTATTATAAGTACTTTTTACACTTGTATTTAATATTTCTGTTTATCAAAAATGCCTTTGTAACTTGTAGCTTGTAACTTGTGGCGAAAAAGTTGAAGAGTTTTTGTGGATTTGTAATATATGTTACAAGCCAATAGTATCTCTTTCTACTCTGTTATAATTTGGTTTTTAGGTAGTTTATAGGTGAATTCAATACAAGTTCGTGATTTCTGAATCGGATTTCGACAGTTTTGCGGTATAAGTAGGTAATTCAAGAAGTAGCAAATCAATTAATGGCGAGAATGATTTGCCGCCATGATATTATTCTCAAAGTTATTTTTTAAGTACTTTGTATAGTTCGTCAATAGACCACTAGTTTTTACAAACTTTAAGTCGTGCATAAAAGATGGTTAAATTTGTAATCATAATTCAAATAACTAATATAATGAGTTTTAAAATAGGTTTTTACATACAAAATCAAACTATGTACATGTAAGAAAAAAATACATTCCCTTGGCTAGTTATTGTCAATGGTTATTATACCATAATTTCTACCTTACCAACATAAGATCGCATCTTTGCTGCAATAACCTCATACATCTAGAAGATTCCATACTTAAATAACACTTTACTAAAGCAAAGAGGCGATACAAAACTATATATTTTTTATAAACATATCAAAAATTAAAAAAATGACTTGTTAATTAAAAATACAAGTATGTACCATCTACAAGTCTTGTGAAATTATTTGATGAACGTAATTTACACAGTCTTGTATAAATATTCTTGTATCTTGTAACTTGTGGGTTAGTAGATACATATTTCTATGAACGCATCTCACAAGAATTTGTAAAAATGTTTTTGTAGCACTTAACTTATGAGCTCCTAGACTTCTATCTTTTGATAAAAGGGCATTTTGCCTTGTTTATAAAACTTTATAACTTTTTTGAAACAAGTTACAAGCTAGAAAGGCATTTATGATAAACAAAACCACAAATACAACTGTGAGAAAGAACTTGTTATGCAAGTGATATTACTTGTAGCTTGTAGTTTACACATATAGTTTTGATGAATGCATTTTTGTAAAGTGGGCTAATTTACAAGAGAAAACGCTTGTAATACAAGGCTTGTAACGTTTGATAAACAGGGCACAGGTCTTTTCTCAGTTTATTATATATTATGTATATACGATTTATGAAGAAATGTGTAGATATGAAGTGGATAATAAGATCTGCCAACGTCCGTGGTAGCATAGCGATCGTAAATCAATCAAAATAATTCATCTGGAAGCATGTCGAACAAGCTTCACTCTGATTGGTTCATTTTCCCGATCAATCAGAAGGATTTTAAACAATTTCATTAATCGGTTATTCATCAAATAAATTATAACCTAACTGAATATGAATGTCAAACGATTGTCCTGTTTTATTTATAAAACTGCAGTTTTTAATTTGATTGCTTTGTATTTTATGATTCATCGCATAAATAACTTTTATACAGTGGTTGAAAAATGAACTCTTAATGAAATTAATTGATGGAGATGTTTTTCTTAGAATCAGGATACGGCGAGGTGTGCGTGGAAGAGAGTGCTGCGGAGTCCAGAGGTTCGCGACTGGCGCTGCGGCGCGCGGCGCTGCGGAGACATGTTGCGCGTGCGCACGCTGCGTTGCGGCTTACGAGGGACCACCGGGACGACCGCGCGTTGACTACTTTAATCAAGGTGATTAGTGTTCAGTTATTTTTTGTTAGTTATTGAGCATTATATTAATTAGCTATTTAAATAGACAAGAAATTAAGGCTAGGAATGGTTTGTCCTTACTCTTGCGGGTAACTTTAGGTCCATGAAGATTCGAGTTGGTTCAATATTATTTCTACCCTAGGAAACGAGTATCTGGATCAGATAAAAAAAGTAAACATGCCGAGTATAAAATGTAAAACTAAAAATATTTTCGCTTATTTTTTTTTATTTTGTATCAGAAACAACTAGCGGGGTCAAACTCATCGGGTCAACTGTCAACACAAACTTTAAATCATCTACTGGCGACGCGAGGGATGAATTCTGTTCTGACGTCTCAAGAAAGGAGGCGACTGCGGTAAGTAAAATATTGTTGATCTTGAGAGACTGTACTGTAAATAATCTGTCATGTGAATTCCTTAATACAGGCAACACAGCCTGAATTGCTTTTTCGTAATGTGTGGTACATTGGTTTGAACCTGTATTAGTTTTAGTTTATCAGTAATCCTGAAGCTACGGGATCCGTCCGATCCGAATCGATCCGTCGTTACCCAAACTTATCTATATGAAAGATTTTTTGCATAGTTCGGCAGATAAGCCATTGGCCACTCAATGTAAAGTGATCTACCCCAGTCATAAATATGAATAGAGGTATGGGGTTAGCTAATTAATTAAATCCTACTAATATTATAAAGGCGAAAGTTTGTAAGAATGTATGGATGTTTGGATGTAAGGATGTTTGTTCCTCTTTTACGCAAAAACTACTGAACGGATTTCGATGAAATTTGGCACACGGGTAGATCATGTCCTGGATTAACACATACGCTACTTTTTATCCCGGGAAAATATAAACCGGGACTTTTATCCCGGAAAAACTTTTTAAAGCGGGCGGAGCCGCGGGCAAAAGCTAGTTAACTAATAATTATTACTGTATGCATTGTCTGATTAAAGGCTTTTATTATTATTGGGATAGCAAAGGAGAGTAAATTCGTGATAGTTTTCTATGAGTGTAGTTAGGTACTACCTCGGTAGAGCTGGTCCTTTCTTTTCTAGACAACAGTGTCTATTGGGTGGGTCTGTTAATATTCAAAGATTTTCTCTTTGTTAGTTGGAATAGATAAATCTGGGGGGGCTAGGATGTGAAAAAAAAACACGATGCGTCTCCGCTTCGTTTTATTGGTATTGGTTGAGAGACTGACGTACCGGTCTCTCGATCAATCACAAACATCAAAATACCGATACGTCAGTCTCTCAACCAATCACAATAAAACGAAGCGGAATATGTTTACTATATTTTTTAAATAATTGCCGTGATTAAAAAATCAACTAATGTAGCTAAGAAATAAGGAATTATTGAGTCACATAAGAAATTCGGAAACATTTTGCAACAAATGAAGTAGGTAATTGACCTGTGTAAAATATGCACATATTTTAATTTCTTATTTGGATTTCTTTATTAAGTAATGCTCTATACTGTGAACAGAGAATTAACGATTTGTACTGTGAAAGCATTTAAATATTACAATATATATTTTTTAAATTTTTTTGTATACTTTTAGATTATAGTAATTTTATTCGATTTTTCTGTAAATAAATGGTTTCAAGTCAATTCTATTATTTACTTTATAAAATAGTAATGCTTCAAACACAGTGTTCATTCAGCTAGAGGACGACATAATGTTAGAAAATATCCATATTCAGATGTGCATTTCCAATTCATTTTTAGAAATTTTAGAGCAATCGATGTAATGAAAGACATCCTAAAGAGATAAGGTATAAACTTCCCATTTTCAAGTAGTTATTAATTTCAAGTTTCAAAGTTTATTAATTTCATCAACAGCGAAAGCGGCTGGTCGGGTGGCGAGAGTGGTTCAGGATTGGGTCCGAGCGGGAGTGGCGTGAGTGGTGCGAGTGGCGTGAGTGGCGCGAGTGGGTGGTGCGCGACGGAGCGCTGCGCCGCGCGTGCGCTGCCGTGCGGGCGGCACTGCCTGGCGCACGTGACGCACGCGGCCGAGCAGCGGCTGTACGCGGCGTGCGCGGCGGTGTTCGCGGGCGGCGCGCGCTGCCGCCAGCCGCTGCTACCGCTGCACGACCACACGCCGCTCTGCGCCGAGCACGCATGGAAGCGGGTCAGCACATAATACTTACTCCAACACGTGAATGTGGTCGCATATCTTTCTGGAATGGTTGTATTTTTCACCCCGGACACTAGGTTCACTTGCATCTTCTGTAAATAAATCAATGCATTTTTTCTTTTATAATATATAAATAACTTTAGCATATAAAAAGTATATATTCGTATACGTGACGATAGACTCCGGGATGGAAAAAATATTTGAGTTAAATCGTTTAGCGTTTAGAAAAATGTAGTAATTATACGATGTCAATAAAATAAAATAAAATAAAACGCTTTAATGGGTTCTTCTTCATCTTTGGCCGCAAGGCCTTCCCTATAGATGTCTATTACCTATTCTGTGCACTGATTTTGACATTTACCATATTGTAATACAAGTTTCATGTCAGAACAGGCGTGCAGACAGGTGCGTGACAGTTGACTCATATAACGTGATTTTACCGAGCCACCCACGACACCAGAGGTTATCCAACACGGATATGTCAGTGTGTGGCGCCATTGTTATGAGGATAAGATGTGATGTGTAAAGATGCGTTACCAGGATAACTACGACAAGCTGAGCCGCGATAGCCGGCCGAAGAAGGTGGTGCGCACGCGCGTGGTGCCGGTGGGCGCGCGTGCCCCCCGCCCGCCGCGCCCCCCGCGTCCCCCGCGCCGCGCCAAGCGCCGCCGCCGCGCACCGCCGCGACACCGCGCGCCCGCGCCCTCCGCCGACCACTCGCTCTCAGGTAACTATAGTATTTTCCATCTCTCCGGGCGGCTCAACGTCGGGTCGTAAGGCACGGTGAACCCAACATAACCGCTCAGTCGTTCCCCTTGAACACTGGGCGGTAGTAATAAGTCACTTTCTCCGCATCAACAAAAAAAAAAAAACTTTAGTATGGACAATTTTATCTGGCCGGTATGACAATTACTCCATTCGACCGCGCCAAATGGAGACAGCCGCGTTCCGTATTAACCGATCCAGAGGATGAAATCACTCTGGCTATCCTCTGTAAGAACGAGTTCTTGAAACGCCAACACTCCACAAGACCGCAGTTCCGTCCTCGCCGTCGAGGACCTCGCCGCGTTCCCCGTCGCCCCCCCGATCCCCTTGCAGTTCCGGCCCGCGTGCCGATGACAACACAATCTAATAGGATTAGGCTTAAAAACCAAACTTTCCCTAATCGTTGATGTCTTATCCTCTATCAGTGGCCGTCCTGAGCCGAGGTTCGTAACCCGTTAGTGGGTTGCCATCAGCATGGTCACTTAATTCAAAGGGTTGCGAGCGCCTTCTGCGTTCACCCTAAAGACCGGTGTGACCACAAAAGCCGACTCGCGTCAGGCTACTGACAGTAGAGCCATTAACAAAAGAAAAAGAGCATTTTGTGTGTATGTGTAGGGGCGTAGAGAGGGTATATATTATATTTTCTGGTTTTTCCCTGAGTCTTCTGAAGTTCATATTATGTTTATTGTACCACACACACACACACATTCACATCCCTTATGGGATAAGTAGAGGCACAATTAGTGATGTGATTTTCTTGACTGAGACAGAATCCTTATTGAAATTCTTTAGAGCAGTTTTCGCTATTTAGAGTAGTTTAGTTTTGGGTCACTTAAATACTTGAAATTAGAAAAAATGAATGTATACCTACATCTTTCTCATTTCTTTTTCATTTATTTTAGAAATCAACGTATGTTCAAACTCATCGACATACGACAGCTCGGAAGACACTGCGATGGGCGCTCTCAGTGACAATGAATACATTGTTAGTTCCAGCAATCATAACGATATTGGTGCGTAGATGAAAAAAATAAGGTTAATATCATGCAATTGCAAATATTATTCTAGTATTTTACCAATAATGTGGATATTTCAGAAGTGGAGGTTGGGCAGGTGCCCCCCGACGACATACTAGACCCGGCGGTGTTGAGTCAGATTCCAGATGAAGCTTTTACGGAGTTCTTCAATCAAGGTAAATTCATTCATATTATTGTCGGAAGCAATTTTGACATAATAAAATTATTATTTTTAAAATTATTTATTATTTAATTATTTTATTAAATAATAAATAATTTTAGGCCGGTTACTTTTAATACGAAAATATTTATTTGGTCAACTATTCGGTTAACCCATAATATAAAAGAAAAAGAAGAAGACTGTGGGGCTAGGACGTGAAAAAAAAACACGATGCGTCTCCGCTTCGTTTTGTGATTGGCTGAGAGACTGACGTATCAGTATTTTGATGTTTGTGATTGATCGAGAGACCGACACGTCAGTCTCTCAACCAATCACAATAAAAGGAAGCGGAGCCGCATCGTGTTTTTTTTTCATGTCCTAGCCCCACTGTTCGGTCGATACAGTGCAGCTGACGTTTAAATACGAGACTTACACCCGTATACCGTAACAATACTTATTATGAGGACGCTCAGTGTCCCCGAACGCATAGTGTCAAGAATTTCATAGGCTTCTTTGGCCTTGTATCTCAATATCAGCCAATCCTAGTGTCCCTTTGCCTACACATTGAGAAGGCTTTCTTGCCGATCCGATTAAAACAGGCCGGCATAATTATGTCGACTGACGATAGATAATTAATTATCGTTTATCGTTCGACACTGTCAGGTCCAGTGGGGTCACAGCGACGACCGTATAAATAATTGGTGATGGACTGAGCGGTGCAAGTGGATTGGAAGCTTCTTAAATTACTTGAAATTGGAATTGGACCGACTGCCTCGGTGGCGTAGTTGTATTACAGTACGACTGCAAAGCTGAGGTCTCGGGTTCGATCCCCGGGTCGGGCAATGTATGATTCCGGGCTGATATTGAATTTTTCTATTCAGTATCAGCCCGGAATCAGTCTGGAGTTTGTGCCCGATATGGCGATAGGTTCGCCCCCTATCACATCATAGGACGGAATACCGGCGAAAAGTGGGTGCACTAGTTGCACTTCTGCCTACCCCTTCGGGGATAGCAGGCGTGAGTGTATGTATGTGTATGTGTAATTCCACAATTGGAATGCCTAATCGCTGATGTCTGAATTATCTTCCAACGACCGCCATGAGCCGAGGCTCGTACCCCACTTAGGGGGTGCCCTCAGCGTGGTCGTTTAAATGTTAAGGGTTGGAGCGCCTTAAGCGTTCGCCAGAAAGTCCGGTGTGGTCAGAAAAGGCGATTCGTGTCAGGCTACTGACCGTAAAGTCATGCCAAAAAAAAAGGATTGGAATTGAAGCATACAGTATCGGCATGCTATGATGGCCGTTTTGACATATTACAATAGCGAGGTGAAATCTCAATTCATTTTCGAAACAATATCCAATGCGAGTTTCCGGAGATAAAAAATGTGCCGGCCAGTGATCCTATAAGTAGCGATCGTATTAGATTAAATTTTTAAAATTTTGAGAAACTAATGCCTAGTTGTTTCGTAAAAACACAAACACCCAAATGCACACGCCTTTTATCCCCGAAGGGGTAGGCAGTAGCGCAAATAGGGCACCCACTATTCGCCGTTCGTATCCCGTCCCATGATGTGATAGGGCGCGAGCCTATTGCCATATCGGGCACAAATTCTAGACTCCGAGCTGATACTGAATTTAAAACCCAAAATCACAAAACGTATAAAATTATACATTCTATATAAATTTTACTGCACGTAACTATTGACAATAATGTACAGCAATTAGCTCCTTTAACGTAGTTATGAATTAATACGAAACTTGATGGGCGGACAAACGTTAAAAACTGCCATCATAGCGTGCTGATACTATTGTAGACTGTATAATAATATAGCGGACTAGCTTTTTCCCGCGTTAAAAAGTTTTTCCAGGATAAAAGTCCCGCTTTATGTATTCCCGGGATAAAAACTAGCCTATGTGTTAATCTAGGACATGATCTATTAGTCGCGGCACGAAACTCTAGCGCTGACCGTTATTGCGCAGAAGTAAAAAATAAGGTGTCTTGGCGGGGTACAGGGGTGAAGGGCGAGCGTGCGTTGCGCCGATTGGCTCTCCAGTCGTACTCCGTCCCCCGTGCCGATACGACGCTCCGCGCACTTCCAGTGTACAGTCGCGTTCTGAATTGTTTTGTTGTCATCGTTAATTTTTGTTGTTGTTTTTTGTTAAGTTTGTTTTGTTGATTTGTTTGTTGTGTTTGTTAGTTTATTCACTGTTTGATTAAGTTTGAACAGTTTTTAAACAGTGAAAATGCCGAGGCCGAGAAGGAATACTGTTTTGAAAAGACAGGCACGGAAAATGGTGTTTGACGTGCATTGTTTTCTGAAAAGGGAATCGAATGATTTCATTAATTCCCTGAAACAAATTCAAAGTGAAATTGGCGAAGCTGCGAGTATTTTACTCGATTCTGACCGCAGCACTGTAGATATAAGTGAAATAAAACAAACTGCAGAAGTTATTCAGGCGGGAAATATAAAATTAAATAGTATAATTAGTGACTTACAGAAAATTCAGAAAAGGACAGCTGAATCTTTCACATTTTGTTCACCGCTAGACTTACTATTTGACTTTACATTAAAACATTATTTTGCTGTTTTTAATTAAGCAATTAAATTACTAATTTGTATTGCGTGCGCGACGGTACCCATGCGCAGCTATCCCTTCCACGTTTCGCTCAGCGCTAGAGTTTCGTGCCGCGACATATACCCGTGTGCCAAAATTCATCGAAACCCGTTCTGTAGTTTTTGCGTGAAAGAGTAACAAACATACATTCTTAGAAACTTTCGCGTTTATATGTATTAGTTGGATATTTGTTTTTTGTTAATGGCCCTACTGTCAGTAGCCTGTCGCGAGTCGGCTTTTCTGGCCACACCGGTCTTTAGAGTGAACGCAGGAGGCGCTCGCAACCCTTTGAATTAAGTGACCATGAAGGCAACCCATCCTACTAATATTCTAAAGGCGAAAGTTTGTAAGAATGTATGGATGTATGCATGTTTGTTCCTCTTTCAGGCAAAAACTGCTGAACGGATTTCGATGAAATTTGGCAAACGGATAGATCTTATCCTGGATTAACACATAGGCTACTTTTCATCCCGGGAAAATTTAAAACGGGAGTTTTATCCCGGAAAAACTCATTGAAGCGGGCGGAACAGCGGGCAACAGCTAGTAGTAGGATAATAGAATCGATTAGGTGAGCGTGTTGCGGTGTTGGTTGCAGCGGAGGGCGGCGCGGGGTTCGCGGAGAGCTCGGAGCTCGCGGCGGCGCTCGAGGCGGTGCTCGACGAACGCGCGCTGCACTCCATCGACACCATGCACGACGTGTTCACGCACGCACACGCACACGCGCACTCACACCTCGCCGCCACCAAGGTACTTATACTTTGCTAGTACTTATACTTCTCCACAATTTTTGTATGTTATTATTAATTTATTCACAGTAGAATTTTTTTTTTATTTATTATAACAAACAGTTTTGTTATCCTAGTTATAACAAACGTTATATCTACGATGATGTTGTGTATAATGTGGATATGGATTTGCTTATTAAATTAAAATACACAACAGACGGACACAAAAGTATACGTACGTACTACGCAATTATATGTATGCAGTATGCACTACGCACATACGCGTACACGAGGAAAGTAACACATTTTATTAATTTCCAATTTGTACTACAAATGTGATGCAGGGCTTCAAGAGTATTATTTTTGATCGTATCGTTTATCCTGTCCACTCACATTAATCTTGCATAGAATTTGTACAATAAAATAAATGTTACCAACTATGGTAGAACATTTATTTTACCAAAAACACATTGTGAATTTTATGTAATGTATATTGTAATGGAACGTAAAAATAATGACCGTAGAAGACGGCACCGTGGCGGTCCAAAGTGACAGAAAATGTGACGAATTTTGTGTGACGTTTTTTTTTTAACATGAATTTCTCCCGTACGTCGATAAACATGTTTCACTTCAAAAAATTGTACTCGCATCAAAGCAAGACTTACGAATCTTATTTATAAATATTTTGAAGCACGTGTCATTCGTCATGCAATCCTTTCTATCTTGTCGTACGTCTTGTTTCTCTGTCACTTTTTGAGCGTTGTGTTATAAATGTATGTATTTAGATTGCTTTTATGTCCGGCACTGTTGTGACAAACATGTAACATATAGTGCCGGATAAAAGTTTGTATTCTGTATAAATAATATAGCATTTTATGTAGTCTAATTATGTATAAAATATTTGTTATCGGTCCTTTGTTACCTGATATGAATAATTAAATAAATAAAAATAAAATTTACAGATGCAAGTCTTATGGGTCCTTTGTTACCTGATATAAATAAATAAAAATAAATTTTACAGATGCAAGTCTCATGGGTCCTTTGTTACCTGATATAAATAAATAAAAATAAATTTTACAGATGCAAGTCCCGGAGTCACTGTCGTTAGAGATGTCGACGAGCGCACCGTCATAACACCGCTACATGTACGCGATAACAACAAACTTAGGAACAAATTCGATATTCATAGTCTCAAGAGTTAAACATATATTTCTTCATGCTTTAATTTTTGTATGTGTGCGATTATTTGAGGTTATTGTAAGCGATGTCTGTGTGACGTTTGAGTGGAAATGCTCGAAGAATTATCGTTACGTTGGGATAATTATCCCTTAGAGACAACTGACGCCATTTTACAAATGCGTTTAATGTGCAGGGATAAAATATCGGTTCGAATTAGGATTATTCAGCGTAACTACGCACAGTGCATTGGGAAGGCGAGGATCAAAATGCGAAGTAAACATTTTTATATCCTAACCGGACACTTATTTTTTCTTTTTATTCTTAAGAAGCAGCCATGTGCTTCGAAATACTTTTATCATTTTAAGTTTATCAGTTTTAAACCCTGCCCGTGAAACAAGGCATGTTTAAACGAACCGAACGATAATGTGAAATCACCAGAAGCATTTGCCAGGCATATATTATCTGCCTATACTTAATGTAATAGTCTAGCTTAGATGAATTGTTATGTAGAAAATGTGACGTGATTTTAAAAAGGGAATTTGTGCTTAGTGCACACTGGGGCACAATGAATGGCAACGAAATCAGACGTAAAAAGGTAACAGAAATACTGTATTATGTGAAAACACCACAGTGTGCTGCTGGGCTTTAGAATACGTGTTAGTTGAACGAGAATGCGCTTGAAAGTGAAAAGTGATTAGCTTGTTTCAATGTAGCGTGTTGCAATTGTATACAATGGTAGATCGAACTTAGATGTGAAATTTTACACGAATTAATTTAAAAGTTACTAAATCAACGCCTTCCAAAACTGTAGATTATTCGGCGCCAGTAATTTCTGGTTGCACTGTTTTGGTACCGACTAAGGCCGCGGACACACCAGGTGACCAGTTCGCATATTGTGTTGAATGTGGTGTGCGATGTTTTACATGACTCGTTTAGTCAATGACTGATGGGTGGCGATATGTGCGCCTAATGATTTGTTAGGTAGTCTCCGAGCATAGTGTTTGCGGCCTTAGCTGAAAACTTTTAACAATACGCCAATATTAAGTCATAGTTAATATCGATATCTCAGCAATAATAGAGTGTATGAAATATTGAGATTGTGTGATTGTGGATTTGTGAGTTTAATGTGTTCTGCATAAATGTAGAATTCTCGAAAAGACTTCGCGCTTTTTCATTTTTCTTTATTAAGTCGAGCAGTCATTGAAACTCATCGAAATATTATTTATTTTTCGTACCATCAAAATATACATAGTGTTAGAAACAGAACCAAATAAATAAAAAAAATATTTTTGTATGTTCCTAAATAAACATTGTGTGATCATTTACGGCTGGGGCGTTATTGATTTGAATATTTTTTTAATATTGAATTGGTAATTTAAGTTCGGAACGTATCGGTTCTAACGCGGGAAAAGTACAATACAATCTAAAATCAATTGATAATTTGTTGTAAAATATGAATTCCATTTTCAAGTTCGGTTTTAGACGACAATGCGTCAGTGTATCTTAATGTTTTATATCAGAGAAATATACATATTCCATGCAATAAAAATAGAAAGTGTTCGTTAGATTGTATATTTTTTAACGTAGTACTAAAATCGACTATACGCTAGTGTAGATATTCGACATTGAGCCGATGTCTGCCATGTTGTTTCCAAGTGAGTTATGATACGAAATCAACACGATGACACCATTTTCAAATGTTCAAAGGATATAAAGTAGTTCAGGGCCGGTCCCGATATTAACATATATGCATTATAATAGTTACGATTTGTCCTAAACGGTTTAATCAGTTGTTATTGAAAGAGTGTCTACCATAGTGCCAGCCCTGTTGAGAATTATAGACTACAGTTTCGTATGGTATTTACTCATGCACCTTTGTTGACTAATCGTAACTGAAAATTTAGAATTTAAAATGCATGTCGCGAAATGTACGTGAGATGTATGGTATAGCGTGATCGATTGTAGATATTGATCTATTTGCGGAATAGTCGTAGGTAATGTTTGAACCACTACGGTCGTACACAACGATTCCAAACAAACAAATTTCGAAGCATAAAATAAAAATGGAAACTGTTTCTCGTGTGCCGGCTCTATTAGTCGATAATTGTTATCGATAACCTCAATTTACAACTTAATATTTTTTGTTATTTAAACCCTTTTGGACTATATTAGTGGTGTACGTTTTAAAAGCTTTATCTATACTAATATTATAAAGCTGGAGAGTTTGTTTGTTTGAACGCGCTAATCTGAGGAACTACTGAACCGATTTTGAAAATTCTTTCACTAATAGGAAGCTACTTTACTCCTGAGTGCTATAGGCTACTTTTTATCCCGGGGAAATACTTTTATCCCGGAAAAACTTTATCACGCGGGTGGAGCCGCGAGCAGAAGTCTAGTCGATAATAAATGAAATGAGTAATGTGTAATCGTGTTGTACATGGGCGTAGTCACGGTGGGGCAGGGTGGGGCACTTGCCCCACCCTGGCTCTGACCTAAAGGTACCTAATCAAACCTAAAAATTTTGTATGAAAAAATTAACCGGGATAAGACTTCGGGTATAGTTTGCTAGTTACATATTATTTTATACTGCTGCCCCACCCTGAGCCCATGGCTAGCTACGCCCATGGTGTTGTATGCGACCGTAGTATAGTGGCGCGAGACTCCGAGACCGCGACAATAATGACGTCATGGCAGCCGGCTCGTACATACGTAGTATATAAATATCGGATACGCTTAACTCTCCATTATGCAGTACCTGCACTTTCGTTTTATAACAATTTATACAAATTACAATAGTGTTAGGAACTTGTAATAAATGTATGTATTTTTTTACTTGCTAGTTATTTATTGTTTTTAACATTTTGTAGATCAATTCGAATTGACTGCTCTTAGGGAGATTAACGTAATTTAAGTAACTATGCACTTTTAGTTTAAGGTTTGTATTGTAGATGCGGAGCATGCGTCAGCGGAATGTAGCGAATCAAATACGCGTATTAAAATATCGCCTACCATGTGATAATGTAAGTAGGTATTCTTTAGTCTTGTCTCATAAGTTTCTGTTTGCATCGTCTGTTATTCATTGGTCATTCTCATTTGGGATTATGGTGTTATACAGGGGGCTTAGGATGTGAAAAAAAAAACACGATGCGTCTCCGCTTCGTTTTATTGTGATTGGTTGAGAAACTGACGTATCGGTCTCTCGATCAATCACAAACATCAAAATACCGATACGTCAGTCTCTCAACCAATCACAATAAAACGAAGCGGAGACGCATCGTGTTTTTTTTTCACATCCTAAGCCCCCAGATTTATTTTGTGCGATTGGTGTACAGTGTTTGGCGACTGCGCACTCATTACAGAAAGATCCTGTCAAGGATCAAGTTATTTTGAATTTGTCATGAACACTGTGATTTGTGTCGAATCGATTTTATTTTAAGTTTTATGTATCGACTGTGCCACCGATGTATCATAATCTAAATTATTTAAATTTAATCGTGATTTACTTGCGAACAAATCGATGCTGTCAATAATTCAAGCTTTGGAAATGTAATCAAGATTCTATGTCAATATAGTGCTGGTTTAACTTCATGCAAGACTCATTAGAAGGTAATTTTATACAACTTTGGTCCTGAGTATGTTAAATATATGCAGGTCGATTGTTAACAACATAATCAAGGTACATAATCTATGCGGCTTTGATGTTATACAAAAGTATCGAATGTATAAGTAAAGTGTGACAGAATTAAAATATAAGTATCGGTGTTGTAGCAGTTGTGTTCGACAAACATAAGATGTGCCTGAGGAGTCTCTGTCTAACTACCGTGCGACATTCATGTCTTTGAGGTTATGTTGTGAGATAATTAAATAAATTTAAAAATTTAAGTGCTATTAAGTGTTACTTCTACTGGATTAGTTTATTGAGTGTTGTATATGTGTATATAAGTTTAATATATTAAAAGACAAAACTATATATTCATCGTTTTTTGTTTTGTATGGTGGTAAGTTTTGTTTGTGTCTCGTCGAGTGTATTGTCGTGTGTTTGTCACCTTCTGTTAATTGTTTTGTGCTAATTGTGCTTAAAGGATGGAGTTTGATATAACTGATCGTAGACCAGAACCCGACCCTCCACCGGATAGTGATAGAAATTTTGTACTGGCTGCACATAATGTGACTATTGGGAACATAAGTAACCAGAATGTTTTCACACCTTCCCCGTCCCCTTCTCCCTCCACAGCATCATATGTAGCCTCATATATTACTTCAGCAGCCCCTAGTATACCTTATACTAGTTCAAAAAAATTAAACACTATAAAAATAATTAAAAAAAACAGTCCAATTTCAAAGAAAAAAATTGTATCTAATAATTCATCATCTCAGTTACAAAAGGCTTTATCAAATTCCAATTTGAATATAGATACAGTAATTATAAATCCAGATAAATCTTCTAATGCTTCATCTTTAGGTTCTTCCAATATGGAAACTTCCCCATCTCAGACGGTTGGCCGGGGTCATCCGCTCACAAGGTCACTATACGCCAGTGGTGACTGTGGGCCATTTATCGTATATGTGGAGCTAGCTGAGGCCTCTCCAACTAATGGGTCCACCTTACACCCGATCAAATTTGGAGCTTTCCTTTATAAAAATAAACTGTCTTGTATTTTGCAGGATGGAATTAAAAAAATTGGTCGCAATAGACTTTCTATATCTTTTAAATCTGCAAAGGATGCCAACAATTTTATAGATAATCCTATCTTTCCCCAAAATAAATATAAAGTTTATATCCCCTCTCATAACATATCCCGCATTGGATTAGTAAGAGGAATACCGGTTGAGTGGACACATGACGAAATAGTTGAATTAGTTCAACTTCCACCAGAATCAGGTAAGATAATCAAAACTCGTAGGCTTAGTAGAAAAATTTCTTCTCCTGAGGGTCCTAGTTGGCTACCAACCCAGACTGTTGTGTTTACGTTTGACGGTCAAGTGCTGCCCAAAGAAATTTATTGCTGCTACACACTGTTACATGTCGAACAATATGTCTACCCAACAATTCAATGCTACAATTGCTGTAGGTTTGGGCATACTCGTGCACAGTGCAGGTCTAAACCCAGGTGTTACAAATGCACAGAAAATCATGCTGGGGAATCTTGCACGGTGGAAGAGTCTGATGCTGTTTGCGTTTTTTGTGTAGGACATCATTTTTCCACCAATAAAATTTGCTTGGAGCATAGTAGACAAGCAAATATTAAAAAATTTATGTCTTCTCACAACGTTTCTTATCAAGAAGCAATGTCCAAGTTTCCTGTGATTCATAAGTCTTACGCGAATGTATTGTCATCCTCACCAAATCCACCCCCTCCTAAAGTTACTTCCTATTCCATATCTGACAGTCAATCTTTTCCTACTAAGTCCTATCGTAAAACTGTTTTTCTTAAACCCTCTTCAAGACCTTCTTTTCCTAAATCATACGATCAAATGGCACACCGAGAATTGTTAAAATCTTATGAAATCCCCACACCTAGTAATGGCTGTGCTCTTGTTAATAATCAAGAAAATCCTAACCCATCAAATGAACATGTATCGAAGGAAGTTTTATCGTCTGATTCAATTCAAAATTTAATATCCTCTTTAATTAAAGTAATTACTGACTCTAATATACCGAACCACGTAGCGTGTAATATTATTCAGACCATAACTCTATCAATCTTTAATCTTTTAAAAAATGGATCAAATTCTTCAGTGGAATTGTAGAAGTTTAAATAAAAATAAAACCGACCTCTATTTTCTTTTAAATAAACACAAACCTTTTATTTGCGCTATTTCCGAAACGTGGTTAAAACCACATTCTACTTATAGGATTCCTGGGTATACACTTCTCCGGGATGATAGAAGTGATGGGTGGGGCGGTGCAGCCCTTTTTATTAAAAATAACCTTAGTTTTAATCAACATTCTGTTGTAAATAATAGCAACCTTATTCAATTTGTATCTCTACGCTTTAATAACATTTCTTTTATCTCAGTCTATATTTCACGACGGGATAATTCGGTTGTCCCCATATTACGTAGCTTTTTGTCCTCTATTCCCCCTCCTATTATTTTAATGGGAGATTTTAATTGCCACAACCAGATCTGGGGAGCTCCCAATAATGACTCTTTTGGTATAAAACTTTTAGATATTTTGGACGAATTTGATTTATGTGTACTAAATGATGGATCCCCTACTCGCCGCACTCCTCCCAACATTCAACCTAGTTTTGTTGACATCTCTTTTTGTTCTCCCTGTTTAGCCAGCTTATTATCGTGGTCTTGTCTTCCTTTCTCTCATGGTTCAGACCATTTTCCTATCCTAATTTCATTTCCTTCTCAAAATATTAATGTTCCTATCCTTCCTCCACTTTTACCTTTTATTATTGATCCCACTAAATGGGGTCTTTATGCTGCTCTACTTGAAGAGAAAATTGATCTACTTCCTGTACCTAACCTAATTAACATTAAAGAGTGTTGTGAGGGAATAAAAGACTCCATACTTACGTCTGCAGAGACTATATTCAATAAAAAGAATATTGTCTTAGGCAGAATTCCTTCCCCCCCCTGGTGGGACTCAGATTGTACTAAAGCTATTAAAAGGCGATACGAGGCAGAGTCAATCTGTACGACTGACATCAACCTTGATTCTTTTCTAAACTATCGTAATGTGTGTGCCGCTACAAAGAGAACTTTAAACAACAAAAAACGACAAGGCTGGCGTTCATTTTGCTCATCTCTATCGCCTGACACCCCCTCGTCTCTGGTTTGGAAAAGAATTAAGCATTACAGATTGTCTCGTAAAGTTCATACTCCGTCTTACTACTCAACAAACTGGGTAGATGATTTTTTAGACCGGTTAGCTCCCCCTTCAGTTCCTAATTTGTCCCAAATCCCCTATTTATATTCATACCAGGCTAATTCTTCTACTTTAGATTCGCCTTTTACGTTTCTCGAGTTAAAATCAGTACTGAGTCATATCAAGGACTCCTCCCCTGGACCTGATGGTATACCCTATTCCTTTCTCTCAAAGTCCAAGGATAGTTTTCTAAATTATTTCTTAAAATTAATAAATCTGATTATTGATAGTGGTGTTATTCCTGAGAACTGGAAACACCAATTAATTATTCCTATTCCAAAACCAGGGAAGGACCCTAGTTTTTCTGAATCTTATCGCCCTATTGCTCTTTCATCTACCATTCCAAAAATAGTGGAACACCTAATAAAAAATAGATTGGAATGGTTCCTGGAGCACCATTCTCTACTAGCTAATACTCAATATGGTTTCAGGAGAGGCCGTAGTATTTCTGATAATCATGCTATTTTCACCACTGATATTCATCTGTCATTCAGTCAAAACAAGTCAGTGGTGGCTGGCTTCCTGGATGTCTCAGCGGCATATGATAATGTTAATCTTTGGGTCCTTAGGAACAAATTAGTTCAGCTAAGGTTTCCTAACAAGATAACAGATTTTATTTTTAACCTTTTATCAGGTAGGACTATATCACTGAGGTATCCGGGAATTCAGCTTGCCACTAGAACAGTATGGAAGGGTTTACCCCAAGGTTCTGTACTCAGCCCTCTGCTGTATGATGTTTACACTGCCGATATGGATCATAACATACCGGATGTGTGTAATGTCTTACAGTATGCTGATGACCTACTTATTTACTCTGCTAGTCATTCTATCAGCTTAGCAAGGGATAATATTGAAAGTGGTATGACTGTTCTATCCTCTTGGCTTAGTGACAACTATTTGGACCTATCAGCCTCTAAGAGTGTAGTGGTTGTCTTCTCTCGAAAACGCCAGATCCCCTATATAAATATTCAGTGCAATGGGACTCCAATTCCTGTAAGGAAAGAGGTAAAATTTTTAGGTAAAATATTTGACAGTAGAATGAATGGTGTAGCCCACATAGACCATATTGTTAAAAAGTGTGAGAGCAGTATAAATATTATGAGATGTTTAAGAGGTGTCTGGTGGGGAGCTCATCCATACTCTCTTAGATTAATATACAATGCAATTGTAAGGAGTCACTTGGATTTTGCCTCCCATTTACTGTCTCCTTGCAATAAAACAGCATTAAGGAAGTTAGAGTTGACTCAAAATAAAGCTCTAAGGATAGTTGTTGGCGCTATGAAAAGCTCACCAACTAATGCCTTACAGGTTGAGTGTTCTGATCCCCCTCTTAATCTTAGGCGACAATATCTCTCTGACAGATATATTTATAAAATTTGTCATTATTCCTATCATCCTCTTTTTTCCAAACTTAGAATATTAAATTCATATATTGCTTCTAAACCATACTGGTCCCACAAAATTTTACCTTGTTTAATTGTAAGTCTCAGGAGGCTAGAGAGTATACACTGTCCTATTAAAAAATACCAAATTCATCCAGCTTTTGCAGTTCAGTATAGCTCAAAAATTACACTACCTTTAGTGGAGTTATCACTTAAAATTACTAAACAATCCTCTGATGCTGAAACTAAATTGAATGAAATTATAAAAAGACGCTGGCCTTTGGCTGATATTTTCTTTACGGATGCATCTAAATTAAGCAAACAAGGTTCTGTTGGTGTTGCTTTTTTACATATGAATTCTAATTTATCTTTCTCATATAAACTACCACATTATTCTTCAGTTTTTTCAGGTGAATGTTTAGCTATTCGGGAATGTATCAAATACATTAAACAGAACAATATTGCTTGTTCTGTTATCTTTTCAGACTCAAAAAGTTGTGTCCAGGCTCTCATCAGTAATCCATTTGCCAAAAACTGTGTTCACCCTATTTCTTTGGAAATAATAGATTTAATTAAATTGTGTAATGAGCAACATCTTCAAGTTACAGTGGCTTGGATCCCAAGCCATATAGGTATAATTGGTAATGAGCAGGTTGATCAATTAGCTAAACACGCTATTGATCAC
This sequence comes from Lapara coniferarum, assembly GCA_949316025.1. NCBI lineage: Eukaryota > Metazoa > Arthropoda > Insecta > Lepidoptera > Sphingidae > Lapara > Lapara coniferarum. The sequence goes on along the minus strand of OX438925.1, from coordinate 28,203,404 downwards.
GGTAAAGAAGACTACTTTTCAGTTTATGCTTGTGATCTGATTGCCCTGGCCAAACATGATCTGGAAATGGCTTGGAATACATCTTGGAGGAACTCTAGTTCCCAAAAAGGGGGATGGTTATACAATATACAATCGCACATTACTTTTAGACCATGGTTCTCCAAATTGCGCCTCAGTAAACATATTTCGGCCACAATTTCTCGGTTGAGGATTGGTCATTGCTCTTCACCCGTTCACTTATGTAAATTACATGTTAGAGACTCTTCTTTATGTGAGTGTGGCCTTGACGAAGGATCCGTGACCCATATACTATTTAAGTGCCCTCGTTTCTCATCTCCTTCTCTCTTTGACATTTTGGTAGATCGGGGGGCCCCTCTCCCTGTTAATGTTTCATCTCTCCTTAGCCTAGGTAACAAACCATCTTTGAAAGCACTTGTTTCATTCTTAACAATATATACTATAAAATTATAACTGAAATTAACCTTATGTGTTTGCATGCATTATATAATGTCCTTCGTATTAGTAACACCTTTATTTGTTATCTACCGTAATGTCTATAAATTATTTTGATCATTGGTTATCTGTCTTAAATTTTCTGAATTAAAAAAAATGTTTTCTTTACTGAAAGAGTAAAATTGGTACACATGAATGCGTCACAATCACTTGACAGCTGACAGTTGACTTGACACTGGCAGTAATATTCCTCAATTTAGAGGAACCAGTTGCCATTTATAAAAAAAAAAAAAAAAAAAAAAGATGTGCCTCGTAAGCCATGGTGAGGACGGTTATAGAATTTTCGGTGTGTAAAAATTATAAATGGCATTAAAATATATTTTGCCGAGCATTTACTAAAGTTTAATTTGAATGTAACCGTATTCACCTAAGCTTGGGCCAGGAATAATATAGATAACCGCTACCTCTTTGAATGCCTGAAATTGTTCACTGTATATTGTCCAATGCGTGTAACATGATGATGTTAAAAAAAGTGAAATAAACATGAAGAAATTTTGACTGTTATATAATTTATTTGCATACTTGTCAACCATTTTATATGAAAATTAAAGTAATCAATCGTTTTAAGATACATCTCATTATTGCTGCATTATCGCCTCTGAATTCCTCACATATTTTCAAGGCTTTTTCCATTTACAATTGTGTAAACTTTTACAACTATGGCTCAACAGACGATTCTTGAGGTAAATCCTAATAACTTATTCCCATAGTTTAACCTTTTGTAGGTAGTAAAACCTCATACTTATGCTTTTATTACATAAGTTTAGCTTAAGCTAATGTAAAGACATGGTTTATTGTTTCTGTGTAGGTTATTCCGGAAGTCTCGTGTCTATGGAATATTTTAATATACGTCATTGAATAAAATATTTTGTCTATTGTCGAATCACTCACGAGTCGACAAGTCATACTATTTCGGGAGCTTGCTATTGATTTTATTGTGATGGTATTCGTTAGTTTATTTTGGATAGGTGAAAAAGACCAGTCTTAATAAACTTATAGGAGACAGGAAAGGCGAATTATTTGCCAACGATATTATTATTTCTGGATTTTTGGCATTTGTTTCCAATTTTCATGAGAGATCTACATAGTGCCATTAGCTTTACTTACTCCATTGGAAGTATCGTGTATGAGATATGTTAGTAATCCAGGATGTCATGAGAATGTCGTTTAGTACCTATACCAATGTTTGTATTTAATGCGTGGCCACGTCACGTGCATTTTTTTTTTGTCCCTGACATTACTCTTTCTAGCCTGACGAGGGTCGGCTTATGAAAGAACACCGGTCTTTTGGGTGAGTGCAGAAGGCGCTCGTAACCCTTAGAATTTAAGCGACTACGCTGAGGGCGACCCACTAACGGGTCACGAAGCTCGGCTCAGGGCGGCCACTGAGAGGATAAGACATCAGCGTTTGGGGAAGATGGTTTTTAACCTAATCCTATTTAGTGGTTTCACGTACATGTCGCGTAGAATCATTTTACGAGCTAAAAGATCATAACATTGGTATTTGGATATTTTTGATACATAACTAAGTGTTGCTCGCGGCTTCGCCCGCTTGAAAGCCTTTCCCGCTTCGAGTTCCTTAAACATAGTACGACGTCAGCGTCATCTACTCAAAGAATCAGATTAAAAATATCCATTATTCCCATAGGAGCAAATTACTGGGATAAAGTAGGCTATGTTTCAATTCCAGGACATGATCTACCGGTGTGTGAAATTTAATCCAAATACATTTAGTTTTTTCTGCGTTTACTTCTTACAAACATACATTTTCACAAAATGTTGCAGTTGTACTAGTAGTAAGATTCTACAGGATTTTACTTACAAAAATATGACTGAGTTTCCTGGACGAAGATTTTTTGTCATGAACATGGATTTTAGTGTTACTAGATCAGAGCTTCAGCGTCCATGTCTCATAAAACTATATTACGCTCACAGAACTACTTTCAGTGTTTTCTTTGTGATTAAATACATGCACAAAGTGTAAGTCAATATTGTATGTTTTTAATATACAATCTATTTAATTGTTTTACTTTATCTCAAAGTATATTAAGGACTTAATGCTTTAGGCCAATAACAGGCAGTAATCTACCTAGTCTACACCCTTGTTCTAGGATATACTTACTGCGTTTTTGTACTTATATTTTTTATGTACGGGCTAGGCTGTGACCCCAATGATTTTCATGGTAAGTGGAGGGGTCCAGATAATGTAGACTGATGATATTCCTTGCCATATTCAAGGTGTGTCAACCCGCACTAGGAAAGGGAAATGGAAAATATGTTTTTAACTCCTCCCTATTCTTCTATTTGATTAACTTCGTTGCGGGTTAAGACTAATTAGTGCTCCCTGAGACTCGCCGAGCTTCACCGCTCGGTGTCATAAAATGCGTGCATCTGCCGATCCGGGCTTACAGGAGTTGCAGTGGCGAGTGTGAGGGCGGGATAGTCTCGTAACCCGCACTAGGCCAGCGGTGACCTAAGGCCTAAACCCTCACAGTAGTAGAGGAGGCCGGTGTCCAATAGTGGAACAGTATATAATACAGAATGATATTTACATGTTCAAGAATTTTAAGCTGACATTTCCATCATCATGATTTATTATACGATTTTATCATAAATCGTTAATAGTGTATAAGGAAAGGGCATGTAGGGAGAAAAAATAAAACAATATTGTTAATTAATACTGTATTTATTAAAAATATATATACATTAGGTTTCATTTACTAGTGCACATCAAATTTATTTACCTGTAACACGACCATACCACACAAAAACAAAATAAAATTATCCTATATTTATGAATCACAAATTATGATATAGTATCAAGATTTTTATTAAAAATAGTACAACTATAGGGCCAGCATCATAGTTTCAAATACATTTTATCTGGCAGTTATCGTATTAAACACTTGGTGCAGATAGTACCCATTTTAGATTTTGAGTATAGACTTTTTAATTTGGTCGGCTTACTGTGTCTGACTGCGTCGGCCGTCCACCTGCAAGGTGGACCGATGACTTGGTAAAGGCCGCAGGAACGCACTGGATGCGGGCCGCTTTTGACAAGTCCATCTGGAAATCTTTGGGGGAGGCCTATGTTCAGCAGTGGAAGTCATATGGCTGATGATGATGATGATGACTGTGACTGTGTTTTATGTGACGAGTAGCGTTTATCAGTAAACGATGATTTTTTTTTGTTAATGGCCCTACTGCCAGTAGCCTGGCGCGAGGCGGCTTTTCTGGCCACACCGGTCTTTAGGGTGAACGCAGAAGGCGCTCGCAACCCTTTGAATTAAGCGACCATGCTGAGGGCAACCCACTAGGTAACGGGTTACGAACCTCGGCTCAGGACGGCCACTGAGAGAGGATGAGACATCAACGATTAGGGAAAGATTGATTGAGTGGGCAATGCGCATTCATGTATTTATGCGCATTCATGCTGAAAACACTTTATACAATTTGGGTAAAATTATAACTACTATAACCACAAATTAATTGAAATGGATTCATAAAGTAAGTTATAATCTTTTTTATATTTTATAAATAGACAGCTATTACCTTACTACCTTTCTTAATCACAAAAAATCCCTTGTAATGGGGTTTAAAATAATGTTACTAAAAAATTTTTTGTCGCCAATATTTTTTTAAGCCAAATGTACATTTAGCACATATGAAAAAATGCAGAAATAATTTATTATATACAACCTTAAAATAATAACACAAACAATAATTATTACTCAATGAATTTATTACAGCGTAAAATAAAGGAATCAAGTGCGTGACTTTGTGACCCTTCGAGGTCGATACACATTTGAACATAATTATAGTTCATACCTAGATATGAAAACATAGTTACATATTATATAATTTACTATTATTTCGTACACGTGTAAATGGGCTGGCAGTTGGCGTGTCTCCCAATAACGCAGGCGATGATTCCGATGTCTTCATGTTTCATTTATTTGATTCATGTCCAGGGCAGTATATAAATAAAAACAATTGATTTATAATGCACAATTTGGTGCGTACAGTTATTCATTGACAAATATAACGACCTTGTTTTATTTGAAACAAGAATATTTAATTGTTTCCAATATGAACACCCATTTCAAGGCACGTTCATGGAATCTTTTCATTGAATGAGATGTTACCCGTCTCGCATTTGGATGCGCAGGCGCAAGCATTAAGGAACTTGATTAAATAAATAACAGCATTATCCATGCGCCTTGACATTAACGTAGATAATAACATTAGCAGCCTACGTGGATTTTCTATCTTAGCCTTATTAAACTCGGTTCAATATAAATACAATACCCCTTTTTATAACAGCTTGTACATGGGTACTATATATATTATAATACGTGTGAAACTAAATTATAGAATTTGACTATAAAAAATCATATACAAAACCTGGCTTTATTTCTAACTAATTTTTCCCGCGGCTTCCCCCGCGTACTGCGTTAAAAATGTAGTAATAATATGAGAAATTAAGAAAATCTATTATCATTAGCAAAAAAATATCCAATAACTTGGACACATTTTTTTTCGTATTATCTTTAAAATTAAGAAACTACAGATTTTCTTATTTGAGCGCGCTATTATGTAGGTCAATCTTTGAGTATCTAACGAATACCTATTCAAAGAGGTCAATTGCGCCGATCATTCTTCCACTATTGGAAAATCACATTATTCATATTTAGGTACTATATTTTACTCCCAGGAACAGACTCTTACGTATATAGAACCGCAAACTGTATCTTCATTACTGAATCTTTCTCGATGCTCCTTTGAACCTGTGAATCTTAGATGATCAATAATTAGGCTCGTTCAAATTAGATAGAAAATTTATACAATCGCTTCGCAAACCATATTATTTTACTTTACCATGCCAGCCCTGTAATACTGCCCACTGATGAGCATGGGCTTCCTCTACAACTGAGAGGGTTAAGGCGTTAGTCCATCACGCTGGCCTAGTGTTTACACCTTATCCTTATTCTCTATCTACAATGCTTACAATTCAGCAATTTCAACAAAACATAAAATATAAAACTAACATACAATAAATATACAAGTAAATAAAGGCTCGACTTAAAGCGTATATTCACATAAAAAATCACAAATTGTAAACCAATACAAAAATGTCAAACTGTTGGTATTGTCTCGATGCTTTAGGTTGCACGCAGAGGCAGTATCGTTAGTGGCTGTTGTTATAACATAAACAACCAGCTAACCACACTGCCAACGCGGCCAACCTTATCTTCTCTTCTCTTCTAATCTCCATCTGCTGGCTCTTGTTAAGCAGAAGGCCACCAGCACCGGAAGCCCATACTCAAGACTAAATGACCTGTAACGTTTGTATTTCTTCGATCAATCACTCTCGAGTTAGGCTCCCATGAGTTTTATGACGCTCTTGAGTGCTGTCCAGCGTTCCTCGATAAATATATAATACCTACATGTATAAGACCATGGCCTGTAGACTGCGACATCAAACTGTTTTGGACAGCCGCAGCAATGATAGATTCCTATAATTCTGTTGATTAGGTTTGCCGTTACAATCTGCGGCTATGGATAGGCTGGAATTAATTTATAACTAATTTATATGAATATCCTAAATTGTAAATTACCATACCATACCAGCCCCATTATATACTGCCCACTGCCTCCTCTACAACTGAGAGGGTTAAGACCTTCGTCCACCACGTTGGCCTAATGCGGGTTGGCAGACTTCACATACCTTCGAAATTCAGAGAACTTCTCTGCTAGGTATGCAGGTTTCTTCACGATGTTTTTCCTTCACCGTTAAAGCGAACGATAATTCATAAAGAATACACACATAACTGTTTTAGAAAAGTTAGAGGTGTGTGCCCTTGGGTATTGAACCTGCCGATATTCGTCTCGGCAATCCGTTCGATTCCCAACTAGGCTATCGCCGCTTTCTAAGCTGTAAATACTTTACAATAAAGCAATAGTTTGTATTGGAAGCTACGTTCTCAGTAATTTTATTGAAAAACTGAGTAAATTATCACTCTATTATCTACTAAGATATTATTATACCTACCTATATAGTACCATCATGGTTATTATTCTTCTTTATGATAAGATTTATAACAAACACTATGTTTTAGATTATCACATACTCGATTTTCACTTAAATGCTAAACGTAGGTAACCAACGGTGATGGTCAGAAGGCGCAAAGCGTGTAGAGTCCTCCGTTCAATACCTGTAAAAAGGAAAAAATGTTTAAAACCTGACATTATTCAATAAATTTTTAAAATAAACATATTCTTGGCCGATTGGAATATAATTAGGGAGGTTTTTTAGATTAATATCCATCGTATTTTTTTATGGCATCGAATGAGGAGACGAGCATGCTGTTCGCCTGATGGTAAGCGATACGACCACCCATAAACAGTAGAAACACCATCCAGCACATCGAGTTACAAAGTACTGTGTGGCATTCCACTGCGCTCGTCATCCTGAGACATAAGATGTTAAGTCTCATTATGTCCTGTAGTTACACTGGCTACAATGTCCTTCAAACCGAAACACGACAGTACATGCACACTGCTGCTTGGCGGTAGAAATATATATTGCGGGGGTACCCACCCAAACAGACCCTTACATATGAGGGTCATACCAACACTAGTAAGTTACATACTATCTCGTAGAAAAACAACTTAAAGCAAGCTAAAATAAATATATGCATATCTATTAAAAATTTGCAAAAGATTATAAGCAGTGACATTAAAATGATTTCAAGATGTAGATGTGTCTTCCTCTCAAGGATACTTTAGTTTCGTATCTATAATGTAGCTTCTAAGAGATGTAGATATCTAAGGAGCTTTATGGGTTATGACTTATAAGATTCTAATCTAATCTATCTATATAAATAAAATTGGAGCTGTCTGTGTCTGTCTGTTTGTTCCGACTACTCTCTGAAATGGTTAGACCAATATTGACGAGACTTTTATTGGCAGATAGCTGGTGTAATAAGAAGTACGTTAGGCTACGTTTTATACCAGAAAAATATAAAGCGGGACTTTTATCCCGGAAAAACTTTTTAACGCGGGCGGAGCCGCGTGCAACAGCTATAACGAATATTTATGTTGTATAAATTAATATCCCTGGTTATTATTCAGTCTAATATTATGATAGTTATTGCAAGTCATAGGAAAGCAAAAAACGTCTCAACCTCAAAATTACCTAAGGACCATAGACAGCTTCAATGTACGTATAATACTCGCGATTGACCCGTGGTTGCTCCAAATGGGCTTTTTTTTATTGCTACTGAATGACGAGACGAGCTTTCCGCTCCCCAGATTTTTATCTGCAACATGCTTGAAAATTTTTGTTTCGTCGAATCATATTAGAAAAGATAAAGGACGGGTAGTAGCGAAGAATTCATAAAAGATTGGATAATATTTTCGAAAGATTTATAAGAAACATTTTGCCAATTTCTATACTTGATTGAGCATGAATTCTCCTCAATAGGTACTTGACTTTATCTACCTACCTAAACTGGTAACCCTTCTATAAGGTACCCATCTATCATTGCGTGTTTGTTTGCATTGCATTTCTCTAAAATATTTTACAAACTTGGTAGATACAATTTATAAAAACCTACATTTAATTGCATAGTAAAGCTGTCTCTATCCAGTTATTTATTCATGACAATTCTATAGGAAATGTGACACTGTTAGCATAATATGATGTATTACTGATATTAAAATGAACCATAGATGTATCGAGATAATTAATTATTCCCCAGTGCAACTCTTATGGACAGTGACTGATCGGTGAAAGCTATCGTATGATTTAGAGTTGTTATTCTATAAAACAAAGGTGATATTAAGTAAGTTGGTAGCAGTAGCCATTAACTACACTTTGATGTAATAATGCCAAAAAGAATCGACAATTCATTTGCATTTATTGTTGTGCGAACACAATATTTCTAATTCTCATCTGTATTTTGTAACAATATTGTTGTTTTATATGTAGCTGAGATGCTTTTATTTTACTTTCTGATTAATCTCATTTCATTTAGTCCATACGTGATATTTCCATCGAATCTCACCTAGATTCTCAGCTAAGTGATAAATGCGGGCTACTGACCGTTACGATCTAGATGATTGCTCATAGGAATTAGGGGGGCAGCTTCAAGATATTCGGCTCCTCTCGAACAAATACGGTAATCCACAATTCGTTACTTAACAAAGCATTACGTTTTACTTTACTTTGACTGACTCGTTGGCGTAGTTGTATTGCATTAGAGGTACGAGTACGATTTGCGCGCTGAGGCCCTGGGTTCTAATCCCGGGTCAGGCCAAAATCATTGTGACTGGGTTTCTCTATCTTAAAAATTAGTCAGTCGCAGCTCGGGGTCAGGAAGTTGGCCGTGTGATACCGCCATGCCTCGAAAAGCACGTAAAGCCGTTGGTCCTGCGCCTGATCTCTCTCCGGTCATGTCAGATTGCCGTCTCACCGGACTACGAGAGCAAAGGAATAGCGAGTGCACTTGTGTATTGCGCACACACTTGGGCACTATAATATCCCTGCATACCTGGCTGACCTCTATTGATATTGGCCACCGCGCCGTGGCCGAAATCGGAGTGGCTAAGAAGGGACTTTTTACTCTCTACATATTTTAAGGAGTTTCTGCGATGCCGATTCTGCACACTTGCATTTTATTGTTTCCTAAAGTGGTTCTATAAGTACTTTGTTGATTTCGCGTGTGTATGACTACTGATAGCGCTTATAGTAACACACAAGAATACACTTGAAAGTATTGATTAACTACCATTAGTACCTATTTATGATAGTATGGCGCTACAAGGTCTACAAGTCTATTTTAAAAATCAATACAATATTCAATGACGAACGTTATTCGAAAAGACGGACGACGTTTCTAATGATTTTTTTTTATTGCCAGTATAGGCAGACGAGCTAGCTGCCCGCCTGATGGTAAGCGGCCAACGCTGTTCATGGACTTGGCAATGCCAGGGACAAGCCGCTGCCTACCGTAGGGACAACACTCGCCTCGTTTGAAGAAGGACAGGTCAACACAGAACACCGACATTTAATGTTCAATTGTTCTAATATTCTTTAAAACTTTCAGTTAATATTAAAACTGATCGTTGTCTCTGTTAACGTGAATCATGAAATAATGTTGCGAACAGGTATAGTTTTAATGAAGGAAATGCAAATAATATTTTATTAAATTGGTCAAGATTATATAAAACTTTATGACTTTGTTGGCGTTTTAAAAAAAATTTCAAGTTCTATACATCGTTATTAACAGGAAATTGTAATTTGTTGGCGGTAATAAGGCATTGGTCAAAATGGCGGTTTGTGTAATTTTTTTTTTATGTGAATCATAATAATAGGTCGGGGAAAAATCTTGTTGCATTAATATGTATAAAGTTGTAATAAAATCTCTTTGGCTGTACTATTTATATCTGGTTGGTTTTGATGACATTAAAAAGGTATTTTTCAAAAAAAGAAAGAAATTAGTAGAATGTTGTTTTCAACTATTATTCTTTTTTTTTTCTTTCAGTTAAAATGGGTGACTGTCATAAAGAAATTTACTACATTTTAAAATCTATCTATTATATAAAAATGAATCCCTATTTTCTTGGTCACGGCATCACGCATGAACGGCTGGACCGATTTCCTTATTTATTTTTATGTATTTATTATTGTCAGGTGAAGGTTCTTATGAAAGAAAAAGTAAGAAAATTGCGCGGAAAAACGGCTAGACCGATTATAATGAAATTTTTTTGTGTGTATTTTATTTCCTTTTTAGGGCAGGACAACGTCTGTCGGGCCGCTAGTTTTATTATAAAAAAGGAAAAAATGCACAGCAAACCGCGAAAAAAAATTGTGAAGTTTATGGATCTAATGCAGCCTCAGTAAGAGTACCACAAAGTGGGTTTAAGCGTTTTAAATTCGGAAATTTTGATGTCAAATATGCACCTCGCTCTGATCGCCCTGTTACGGACAAAGTGGACGCTTGGAAGAAAAAGTGGAGCAAGATCGATATATCAGTAGTTAAGCACTACACAAAAAAGCTCGATATTTGGGTACCACACAAGCTCACTGAAAGACACCTAAAGAACCGTGTACTCATTTGCGATTCTTTACCATACCATACCATACCATATCAGCCCTGTAATACTGCCCACTGCTGAGCACGGGCCTCCTCTACAGCTGAGAGGGTTCAGGCCTTAGTCCACCACACTGGCCTAGCGCGGGTTGGCAGACTTCACATGCGATTCTTTATTGAGACGTAATGAAACCGAATCGTTTTTGTTGAGATGGATAACTGGTCATGATAAGTGGATGACGTATGACAAGAACGTACGAAAAAGGTCGGTCAGGCTTCACAGACTGTGGCAAAACCTGGTTAACTCGCAATAAGGTGATGCTGTGTGTGTAGTGGGATTGGAAGGGCATTGGGGCGGTTGCGGACGACAACTTAGACGTGAGTCGGAGGAAGCCCGCAACCGTTCCTAATGCGCCGAAGATGGCTACCGCGGAGTTTTAGTTGGTATGCCGTGCGGTGTACATAGGTTAGGGACTCGGCCCGGCGGACGCCCTAGGTTTTCCATCTTTCCGGGCGGCTCAACGTCGGGTCGTAAGGCACGGTGAACCCAACATAACCACTCAGTCGTTCCCCTTGAACACTGGGCGGTAGTAATAAGTCACTTTCATTCGGATCTCAACTGCCAATAACTAATGGGATTAAAGCAAGAAGTTGAGAGAAAGCGGTCGAAATTGATCAAAAGAAAGGGTGTGGTATTTCAACATAATAACGCTAGACCACTCACATATTTAGGCACTCAGCAAAAATCAAGAGAGTTTGGTTGGGATGTGTTAATTCATCCACCATATGGCCGTGACTTTCACATTCAGATTTCCACCTGTTTCGGTCTCAGAATTCTTTAGGCAGTGTCAGGTTAACATCAAGAAAGGACTGCCGTGTTTTTTTTTTATCAGAAGTCCCAAAATTTCTACAGCAACTTGATTATGGCACTATCTTAAAGATGGCAGAAAGTCATCGCACCAGCGACCATATAGCCTCAGCCGCAGCATCGAACTAAAATGGCACGTATATACTGTAATGTAAATAAACTTTGAAAAAGAAGTCGTGTTTTCATATAAAATGCAAAGAAACTTTTTCCTCAACTAATATTTCATAACTTTTTTTTCCATACGAAGAACTGTCCTGGAACGTTGTTATGCAGAAAATATAATGCATCAAAATTAGAGATATCATTTAAATAATATTGGTTTTACTAAAATTATAGATGTAGGTGGATATAAATCTACTATCGTCCATATGCCTGCAGAATCCCTCAGGACTAAAGCCTGCAAAAAACGAAATAGCTACGAAATCTCTATTACCAGTATACTAGCACGAATTTTTGCATTATAGTATACTTTATGGTTTTTTACTTTATCATATTTCAACACTATTTTTATATTTATCTACTATTAACTATAATATATTACAAACTTATTATTCAAGTATGCATATTTATATAGTATATACTTCTAGATACATACTTTACATGTCAGTATAAAATTAATTTTGTGATAAGACCAGTGTCAATTGGAAATGTATACCTGTAGGCAACTAGGCTAAGATTATATTTGGGTCTTCTCGATACAGGCTTGCCTAGTGTGAAGACCATAGGATATTATTACCACTGTACATTTTTTCTTTCGTAAATATATTTCATTTCATTTCAATAACTGGTGTATTCCATATCTGAGGTTCTACATGATCCTAGTCGAATAATTTACTGGCACCACCCTAGTTCCCCTACAGGGTATTGTAGGTACTAAAGTATGTTTCTTTATATATTTCCATATGATATAAAATATAGAAACTTCTATGTTGTATTATTAGAATTCTAGCAAACAATAAGTCCCTCAAACGTGAGTAGGCGATAACTACGCAATAAAATTATTCTCATAGCAGGTAACTGCTGTATTTATAGCTATTTTAACTTTGGACAATGGGATGTACGTAGGCGAGAGCGGGGTGGGTTGGGCCCGCCGTGCCACCTCTTCGCACGTCCCGATTGGGCCCTTGCGTTCCTGGGCATTGGGTGTGCTTGTACCCGCGCGCAGTTAACGAATTTTTTTTCAGGGGTCCGTATCGCCACGCCCTCAATCAGTATACTGAATACATGTATACATTGAGCTATACATTTGTTACTAAGCTTGGTAGTAAGATAATAGGTTCGTTCCACTAACCGACACACTACTAGTTTATTCAAGGCATATTGATTTCACTGTAGCTAGTGGTTGTGCTGTAAAAATAGATGTCAACTATTTGATTGAATAGATAGTTTTTAACAGTGTTTCTAATATTTCTATCAAGAATTATAGGGTCATTTTGACTTTGCGTTATGAAACCACATACTTTGCCTCTGCTAATGTTGTGCCCAAAAATATTCATGAGAAATGAATGTTTTCATCAATAATCTCTATTTTACTTTCCTGATTTTTTAATTTTGTTGTTTAGTGCGAATATGGCATGTATGTGGTATATTTCTGACTGAAAGTGACTCTTAGAGTAGTAAAACCACTTTTTATTCATATTTTGTTCGAAATTTTTTTTTTTTTTTTTACATCTTTAATTAAAATAGCTTAATAGAAAGTATTATTTTCTCAGAGAAGACTGTGGTTTAATTTATTGACGCAATTTATAAATGACCCTGCATATAAAAAAATAGATAAATCAGTTTATTATAATATTTGTGCAATGTAGTACAAGGTAGAGGGTGTTCAATCAACACCTTAGGCGTGTAGTACCAGACGCCGCCTTCTCAATTATTGATCTAAGATATATTCAGACAACCTGGGAGGAGTAGTGGGCGAGAAACTGGCTCTGTAACAACAGTACTTCGATCCTAATATTTGTTACGAATAAATATTTACTGCATAGAACCGAAATACTCAGGTACATCTCAGGATCGAGACTATCAACGCGTGGTTCCTATGCTGAGGGGCCAGGATTTGCAAGACCATTGGGACTATCATATCGCATAGAATGTGTTTTTACGCTGTAAGCTGTCAGGCAGGGAACACTACTCACAGCACCTTCCTTATACACACTGACGTGTAGTGGAACGTGATTGACCATAATTTTAGGGATCCTACTTTCAGGTTTGTTCTAAAATTGGCTCTAAACATACCGCTATTGTGAGTAGAGTTGAGTTTAGCACCCAGCCCGGCATAGTGCTCCCTAAGTTGTATTTACTGGTGGTAGATCTCTCATATGTAAGAGTCCGTCTGGGTGGATACCACCGCAATGTCTATTTCTACCGCCAAGCAGCAGTGTGCATGCACTGTTGTTTCGGTTTGAAGGATATTGTAGCCAGCGTAACTACTGGACATAATGAGACTTAACATCTATGTCTCGCGATGACGAACGCAATGGAATGCCACACAGTGGGTACTTTGTAAGTCAAGGTGGTGGATAGTGTTGATACTGTTTATGGGTTGTCGTATGGCTTACCATCAGGCGAATGCCATACTCTTCAATCCTGTGAACTCTATAATACGTCTTGGTAACTCTACCATAAGGAGCGCGTAAATTCTGGGCATATCTGTGGGTGTTGGTCTATTTTTGATGATAAACTATAGATATTAGTCTTGACTCAAAACACTTCATTCCTTTCAAATACAGACCTAAATAACAATGCTCTCGTGTCTATATAAATTCAGGACTGACAGTGAACAGTAAACAGACTAATTTAAACTGGCTTATTAAGAGTGAAATATGAACGCGTCAACTCAGTGATACGTCCTAACATAAAGCATTGTAACTAATTATCTTGTCACTCTATAATGTTTGATTCTACTATATTAATATACTCTACTACTTTTACCACCAGCCCTGTATTACCTATATACTGCTGAGTACGGGCCTCCTCTACTACTGAGAGGATTTAGGCCTTAGTCCACCACGCTTGCCTAGTGCGGGTTGGCAGACTTCATACACCTTCAAAATTCTTATAGAGAACTTCTCAAATATACAAGTTTCCTTACGATGTTTTCCTTCACCGTTAAAGCAAGCGATAATTCACAAAGAATACACAAAGTATAACTTTAGAAAATTCAGAGGTGCTTGCCCTTGGGTTTTGAACCTGCGGACTTTCGTCTTGGCAGTCTGTCCAACTCCCAACTAGGCAATATACATTAATTTTACGAAATATTATTCGATAGTAGGTTGTATAACAAAACTTCTATCGATTTTTGAAACGGCAATCATGTTTCGATATATAATAAATGGTAATCATGGAGGATTATTTTAATAATGAGAAAGTTAAAATATACAAAAAAGAGCAGCGTGTTTGTCACAGGAATTTAAATTATTTTGTTCTGGTTGTTTAATTTTTATGGCATTGAATGACGAGACGTGCATGCCTTTCGCCTGATGGTAAGCAATACGACCGCCCATAAACAATACCAACACCATCCAGCACCTTGAGTTACAAAGTATTGTGTGGCATTCCACTGCGCTCGTCATCCTGAGACATAAGATGTTAAGTCTCATTAAGTCCAGTAGTTACGCTGGCTACAATATCCTTCAAACCGAAACACAGCAATGCATGCAAACTGCTGCTTGGCGGTAGAAATAGACATTGACATTTAATTGTTGCAAAAACAAACTGCAGTGCGGCCTGATGGAGACTTGCTAGTGAAGCGGCACAATATTGTCCCATATCAATTTGTCGGACGTCTAATAATATTCTCTTACATAATGAAAATGATATAAAATATGGCATAAACGAGGGGTATTACATGTCAATCTCTATAAACATTTCAATAATTAGTACTGTCAATGATATGACTGAAGTTTATCTCAGTGACGTTGATAGCATATGGCGACTGGGTAAACTATTACACTAGTAAAAGCACCTAAATAGATTATAATGTTGTGAATACAGGTGTACACGTACATATGGGCCCTGGTATCATAAGACATTGCCAATATTTCAACAATTCGTAACATCAAAAACCTAAACAAAGTTGGCAAACATTTATTCGACGGGATTTGAACCCTCGACCTATCCTTTCAGTAAACTAATCAATCACTGAATCATGGTCACCGGTATAATAGTTGTTTGTAGACGGCAACGCGGCGTGACATGTTAACTTTAGTTTATCATAGAGTCGACCTTTAAGTCCCGTGCGCAAATCTATTACTTGCAATTTATGTATTTAATATTTTCTTAATTACTCTACGAAAAAAATTCAGTGAAAGATATGCTTAAACATGAATGCTGTGGACAGCAGTGTGTTGTGAATTTAAATATTATACGATTTCTGGAATATTTTGAAAATGTAGATTAAAAGATTTCGTTTTACATTGCAATAAGTTCGCTCCATCGAAGTTTCTGTGTCTTGGTATATACGTTCTTAATCAACATAATATATAATGACATTAATCATAAACTTAAAAAATAAAATAAAATCACAAAAATAAAATAACATTTATTAAAAAAATAAAAAAAACAAAAGAAATAATTACGATCAAACAGTTCATAAAATACTCAGCATCAGTTTTTCCAAGTATAAAAATAAAATACATCAACAAAACGGTAAAAACATATAATACAAAAATGACATACATTGCGTTACTTATTGCTAGGTGTGAATACACAAGTAAAATGAGATTACCTATAAGGCTACACGCACTATGTAGGGTTTCACCGTCAGTCGTCGGACCATCAAAATTGACCTACTGACACAATTCTATTTCTGGTTAACCTATACTGATCTATTCCTGTTGTTAGACCACTGATGCACCTATTAATGTCGCATACCTTAATTAAGGCACGTCTCAACCAGGGATGCGACTTTTGGCGGAAACTTAGAAGTGTCATGAGGTGATCTTGGTTTAATTCCTTATTTGGTGATACTTAGTGTTATATTGCATAATTAAGGTGGTATGTTATTCAATATACTTCTATTAAAGGGCTCAAATGAAGTGAATTGAAATAACAGTGCTAATCAAGTGCTTTTTTTGTTACCGCCAAAACTTCTCGACAAAGTCTTGGTAAGGTAGCCACTGCTTTACTTCGACATAGTAGTTAGTACTGAGTATAACAAAGAAACAATACAACTGCAACACATATACTTTAAAAATGTCTAACCTAAAACTTTGACACTGGCAGATGCGCAAACCGCGCCTTGCCTAAGAGAAAGAAAAAAAAACCAGGGATGACAAACTATTGGCACGTGATACACTTTTGTGTCGATATTATGGCGTACATTGTCGTACCAGTGATGTTTTTATAATAATAGTTCCTTACCATAAAGACTGATAGGTGATAACGCAGCATTATGAGCTCATTTTTCAGCCGATAAACTCATTTGTAACCCTACCGCTATATTCAATAACCAGTAACGTAGAGTAAATTATTATGATTTCACAATTTTCTACATAATAGAATTAACTATATTAAATGGTTTTAGGTATAAACGGCTGATATTAGAATATAAAAGGAAAACGAACGCATAGTAGAAAGTTGATGCTAAAAATGTTTTTTAGCGTCGCGTTCCCACACGTACCGGATAAGAGCGTCATGCCTTGTTTGATCGGCGCAGGCGCACCTAACTACATCCTTTCCTAGAATATTCTCACATCTACTCGAGTTTAGTTGAGCTACATCTCAGGCATAAAACAATTTCCTACTTAAACCTTGATAAACTTCAGAAGACTACTCAACTATTCTCAGTTTACTATGTTAATTTCGTAAATAAATATAATTATGTAAATGGTCCTAGGCCCAATTACATAACGATCTACTTCCTTTACTAGAAACTTTTTTATCGTGTTACCTACACGATAAAAACATTATACATTCAGTAACGTTATGCATCTTTTAACCTTTGAGTATCCAGCAATGCAAAGTAGATGGGATGACCAGGCGAACCCTTCGTTGGTCATACATGCGCAGCTGGTCATAAACTTTTATTATAATCTATGTGACTTGCGTTCGCTGTAATTACATTCTACGACAATAACATTAAGCGGTGCTCCACAGAAATTGTGATTTATGTTGTTATTGTGTAAAAAGCGACCTTATATTCAGCCCTGCACGTGTGTTTTTTTTTGTTAAATGTGTACTATCCCTGTCTACCTCGCCCCCCGTCAGGATTGGCAGAAAAAATTGTTTGCGCATTATTGCCGTATCGTGTCCATTGGTTAAATTTTTAACAGACTTATTGGTAATGATTTCTTAAATGTTTTATTCTAAATGTGTTTTATCCCCAATAATTAACCCTACTTCACTTTTGTCTAGTATTCCAATTATCATGATACCAAATGATGCAGAGTATGCTAAGTCCGCCAGTAACGGCAGTAACTCAGTAAGATCACCCAAGGCCGAACGAGAATAGTGCGCACTATGGATACTGGCGCTACATTGTTTGTTGCTATTTCAACGGACGTGTCTCTAATTATACCACGGCCAATATTTTGCTGTAACCACGAGCTAACAGCTGACAGGTTTCAAATGCATCATATTCATCCGGCCTTACGTTTATTACGCTAAGATATTCAAAATCTACTTATATTGTTGTAACCATGTTCAAGAACGTATTTATCTATATATCTATTATAGCTCTAGGTATCAATGGTCTGCGTGATGATTGTGACTGTCCACTTAGTTTTTTATTGGTAATTTTCTTTGAATGATGCAACCAACTGGTGTAAATACCATGAATGTAGGTACAGTACGTATACACGTGTCAGTGGGTTTTGATTGGCTTTTCCTCTTGCTCTAATAGAACAGTGGGGCTAGGATGTGAAAAAAAAAACACAATGCGTCTCCGATTCGTTTTATTGTGATTGGTTGAGAGATTGACATATCGGTATTTTGATGTTTGTGATTGATCGAGAGACCGATAAGTCAGTCTCTCAACCAATCACAATAAAACGAACCGGAGACGCATCATGTTTTTTTTTCACATCCTAGCCCCACTATTTGTTTTTGCTTAGAAAAACATTTGTGCATATTCATGTAGTCAAATTAATATACTTCATCTTGATATAAATGCGAGTGGCAAATGTTTGAATGTCTCGCATAGTTTAGAAATTCTTCACTATGTCACGAGTAAAGCTAATTTTACCAACCACAAAAACGTTAGGAATTTTCATTTAATTCCATCGATGTTACGTATGCTTTTACTATAATGTGGCGCTCTTATCTCGTTTGTATAATATAGTATTTAAACAAAACTTTCTGTGTAGAAAAAATAGCAAAATGCTCGACATAAGCGGAGTGCTACAAACAGTAACTAGAGAGTTGACAATAATTACATTCGAAGGCTAAACGAGGGAACTGCGGTCACAATGGCTTCCTATCATTATACCTTTGTTTGTGGTGTAAATTGTGGGTCAGTTTGTCCTGCCTTGCTATAATGAATCATATATGTTTGTATCGAACCTAGACGACTTGCATTCATCTATTTTTATAATAGTATTTGAAAATAAAACAAACAAAAATACTAATCGTTACTATATTGGAAACATAAAATAGACTACATAAACCTGTAAAAAATACAAACTTACATACACATATAAAACAAAGAATACACATTACAGATAAAATGAACGAAGCTTATACGAATAAAATAAATTTAAAAACAATATAAAAAAACCTTCTGTTACACATTTAAAAACATTTCACATGAAAAACGAAAACAAAAAGAAACAAAATAAATTAAGAACACAATAAAAAATAAATTTAAACACGTGAGGTAGTGTTCGATATTTGCACTAGTGTTCGTATCAGCTCAATAACTGTCGATACTTAGTATTCCGTGTGGCAGAACAGGAGCGTTGCTACACACTCCGGGGTGTCGTACCAGATAGTGCATTTACAGTGTCGACTTTGCGATGACGCAAACTAGTCGCGTGTTTTGCAAACGCACTCCTGGCACGAACTCCGGAGCGTAATCATGTCGATATTGATATTTCACGGGCGATCGGCGCACCACTATTGTCTATGCACATTACGGAACGTCTTTGCCGTCTTTCACTTAGAGTCCCCAATATAACATATAGCGTGTTAGGCGTTAGTGCAAAAGCGTTAGTAGATATATGACAAACACCGGTTATTCATTGTGCATTTAATTATTGATTGCTTCTGTTATGGAAACTGATTAATATTCTATGAAGCTGCGTATTGAGGTTACGTCATCCGATTGACAGCGATGAGTAGGATGCAATGCGACAAGGTCGAGGCAAGAGTAGATAAGACGCTTGGAAAGCTACCATAGATATGATTTACGCGACCTTATACAAAACGGTCCTAGAATTATTTAATCGGAAGTTATAAACGATATATACCTATGTTATATATAATATTATGTAATGATAAATGATATTGCTTTGTCACGCTACAATGGTATATATGGGATATCTGTAGTTGCTATTTTGCCAAAGTGCAATACACCATCATATTGCTATGGGGTCGTCAATTAATCACGTGAGGCTTGGAAGGAGAAAGGGGGTTAGGTAAAAATCACGAAATATCACAAGGAGGTGGGGGGGTGTAGTGACATATCACGTGTATTTATTTTTTCGCTGTCAGTGAAAAAATACACGTGATCTTTGGTAGGAGGGGGGGGGGGTTGTCTAAAACCTCACTACATATCACCAGAGGGAGGGAGGTGGTAAAAATGTTGCTAAAACACATCACTTGATTAATGGACGACCCCTATATGAAATTAATCAACTATTAGTATTTTATATAATTAAATATTAGAAAGTCTACGTATAAGATCAGCAGTTATCCGTGAATTTCTGAGCGAAGCGCGATTACACACGAAGCGTCGAAAGCTTTGTGAGTTTTTAAAATATTCAAAAACGAAAGTAAGGTGAAAGCGTGTCATTTATATAATGAGCAGTGATAAAAACAGTGGCCGACGTGCGTCTCTCTTTATGTCGAGTGTAGAAAGTAATTTGAAAGAACACTGAATGAAATCCTCCTAGCCAGTTTCGACCACGACGGCCAATCTCAACGGAGATCAGCCAGGTACGCAGGAGATATTATAGTGCACAAGTGTGTGCGCAATACACAGGTGCACTCGCTATTCCTTCACTCTCATAGTCCGGTGAGACGGCAATCCGACATGACCGGAGAGAGATCAGGCGCAGGACCAACGGCTTTACGTGCTTTCCGAGGCACGGGGGTATCACACCGCCAACTTCCTGACTCCGAGCTGCGACTGAGTTAATTTTAAGATGGAAAAACCCAGTCACAAAGAACACTATCGTGGATGTGACGATAGACGATGTATATATACATTACTTATTTAGTTACATGTATACATAAATTAAAGGTGTCTATACATTTCATACTCGATATTCGTTATATCTTCTTTCATATTACATAATATTAAATTAGTATAAGCAAGAAGTTAAAGTCTAACAATGAGATAAAATACGAAATTCATATACTGTTTAAAAGCATCAAATGAAAAAGAAGGAGAAATGAACCATGAATCTTTCATTTTTAAATCTTTATAGTATAATTAATTTAGTTCGTTTATCACTAACAATAAAATATATTACATTGCATTTCTTTTTATTGTATCCTATATTGTGTAATTGATGCCACACGTTGTCTTGAATATTAATGCACAGCTTTATCATTTTAAAGAAAATATTTCTTGAATTTCATTCATAAGCTTTACGTCGCGGTATCAGTTTTTGTTTTACTATTTTGTTTTACTGCAATATAAATGAAAGTATATGGTGTTACGAGTAATAAAACGTATTACGTGTGTAATGATTCAATTGCGTATTGAACACTTAAAACAACATTTTTCTTTTATGTACAAACATTCTTTATTTTTATCGTTTTGCATGTTCGGTTATACCCGTTTATGGTTAAATACTTCAAAGTAAATAGCATCTTGTCTGATGTTTTGTAAAAGATATATTATTATGAGCTCTGCTAAATCTATGTAAATTATTATTATATTCTCTGCCTTGTTATGACTTGTCATAAGGGCTTTTTATTTGCTTTCGTGATTAATCAATCCTTTTATTTTAATTTAGGTTTTTAAAAAAACTGCTAGCTAAAGCGAGACTAAGCAACGCCTAGAAAATTATGTTATTTTATAGAATAGTGAATGTTTGTGTTTACCTTAGAATAATAACTTTAGTTATTATAAATGTCGCCGTAGATCAAGGTAATCATTTGCATCGCTTACGTAATGATAAACAAGTACACGTTCCATTGTCACGCGTTAGGAAGCGTCGCTACATTGTTTTTCATTTACTAATAATTCTGACTTTTATGTTTTGAATCACTTTCTTAGATATACATTTGTGATCACAGATCTACACGACCTAATATATTTATTGCAAGCTGTTTTTCGCTGTGTGTATTCCGTCTCATGATGTACAAATTCCAGTCTACGGGCTAATACGACTAGAAAAACCCAATATCACTTTGCCCGACCCGGGGATCAAACCCGAGACCTTGCATTGCAGTCGTACCGTAATAAAACTACGCCACCGAGGCAGTCAATAATAAAACTATGATAAAATTCAAATAATTTTTGAGTGTGCTTAAAAATGGTCTAATATTTGTCTAATACCTCTTTTAGATAAATAGGTATACTCCTATTTAAAATATACATATTCAGAGTCACACGTTCAGTTTATGGCTGACTAAATATAGATTTACGACATCGTAACGCCTGATGACTGTGCTAAAGATACAACACAAATCATCTGATGACGTGTCGTGTTTTGCAATGGAAACGTGCATTGTTCACCACGTGTAGCGTTGCGTGTTCGATGTATAATATATTGTCTAACCAACAAATAATACGTGATTGACATCTTTATATTGTAGCGACGATATTGAGCATGCTTTATAAAAATTCGATATAATTGTGGTATTGTAAGATCGGATTGTTTTTTGAATAATTTGTAATTATTAAAAGTTTGAACGAAATGTTGCTTCACGTAATTTAGATTATTTTATGATTATTCTAAATATCACAAAAAATATTGAAGATTCATAAATTACATCAATGCTTTTATTCGTGTTTCAAATAGAAGAATTTCCACACAACGGCCACTACTTACATATAAAACGAATGACTCTAATATATTAGAAATGATGTCTCAAGGATACCTATATTTGCTCTGTAGCTCATGAAAAATGTAAAGTCGTTTGAAAATTTAGTTACTACCTATTCAAATTATCACAGAATTGAAAAATCATACACTATACAAATTAACGTTGTAAGTTACTAATTAGGCATAAAAAAATCATGAATGAAGCGTTTTAATGGTCTCTTATTATGTCACAAATAAAGTTAACTTTGCACATTCTTACTTTAGCTATACGTTTCTAAGAAAAAGCTTTTTATTTGTTAGTCACAAATGATTCGGCTATTAAGGTAGGTATAATATGCAAATATTAATAAATATCGAAGTGAGAGGAAATCGTCAGGTCATTGGCCCCCGATTTTTTTCATATATCTTACTAATATTATAAAGGCAAAAGTTTGTAAGAATGTATGGATGTTTGGATGTATGGATGTAAGGATGGTTGTTACTCTTTCACGCAAAAACTACTGAACGGATTTCGATGAAATTTGGCACACGGGTAGATCATGTCCTGGATTAACATATAGGCTACTTTTTATCCCGGGGAAATATAAACCGGGACTTTTATCCCGGAAAAACTTTTTAATGCGGGCGGAGCCGCGGGCAAAAGCTAGTATGTGCATATTTTTAGATGTATGCGGTTAAATTGAAGACTTTATTACTTGTAACATTGTTGTGTAGCTAAACATGAAGTATTAAAAGTACCTTATTTCTTTTAATTATTAATTTATCCTGATTATAGTTCTAATCGTTGTTATAATATATTTTAAATACCCGACTACGTAAATTATTTTTTCCGGAAAAATCGGTACACATTTGTGCGTTTAGAACTGGTCCATTTATGAGTGGAACCACCCGTTTATACTGAAAACTTAATTTTGTATATCACATGGAGTTATGAATAAATCATAAATTGTCATTTACGTAGTCACGATTTAGCAGTATTCCTTTAGCACTTTGTGTACTTGACGTTTTAACTAGACGTTTTTAAAACCCTTGTTAATAAAAGGTATTTTTTTATTACATTTCTACAGGAACATACTAAAACTACTACATATTATAAATGCGAAAGTTTGTGAAAATATTTGGATGTTTGGTAGAAGTAAACGCAGAAACAACTGAACGGTTTCGGATGAAATTTGGCACACGGGTAGGTCTTATCCGCGATTAATATATAGGCTTTTTATCCCGGTAATTTGCTCCGATGGGAATAATGGATATTTTAATTTTGACTCAATAAGTAGATGACTTTATCGTCGTACTGTGTTTTAGGAACTTTTGTAAAACATAGTTATTACTATTCGTGTGCCCTATGGGTATTTTTTTTGTCCCTGACTAAACTCTTGCTAGCCTGACGAGGGTCGGCTTATGCAAGAACACCGGTCTTTTGGGTGAGTGCAGAAGGCGCTCGTAACCCTTAACCCTATGGTATTCATATTTCAATTTATATGGAAAGTTTTTTTTTTAATCCTTTCTTAGTGCTCACCTTTATAGGAACTTTGTTGACAGTAGCCACGGATTTAGCTTTGTCTATCAGCCAATACTCAGTATACACTCAGTGTTAGGAATTTTATTATGTGGATTTTAATGAATTCAAAGATAGAGAATTTTACGATTAACATAAATAAAATGAGATTTTATATTTTTTTTAATATTCAGATTGTCATAGTAGTATTTTGCATATTTCAATAAATTATCTCTAAAACGTTGCTATAGCGTTGTAAAACAGTGGATAATATAGTTTATGAGGTTTTGTAGTATCTACCTATTACAACAAACATATTAGTGAATTTTGTTTATGTTTTTGCAGACAAATAGATCTAGATACAGCGTGACGTCACAAGTATAACATTTTAATAAAAACATGAAACTTTATGTTCGCTCGTTAATACAAAGATTACATTAGTGCCTTAGAGTCGATATTCGTTTGGCACGTGCGTGAAACAAAGGTGAGCCCTCGCAAGTGGGTCATAGCAGCGGCCTTGCGCTGGCTTCGGAGAGCGACGTAGTTCGCCATCCATACCAGTTAAATAATGCTCGATGAGCCCACTGCTGCATGATGACATAATAAGTACTCTCATACATATTCAACGAGCTAATTAATTTAGTTGAGACTACATTTTGAACAGGACTTTGAGGCGTAAATGGAGTAGTGAGGAATTTCACTCAAATATATTAAAACCGGGGCCATGAAACAGACTGTTTATATGACTAAACGTGTGGGTTACGTTGAGTATGTGTAATTAGAATGTTATAATTGATTAGTTTATGAAATAAACCCCGACGGATGGGTGACTTAATGGGCGTCTAGAGCATTAGGTACGGACCGCCTACGCCACGCGCATTCTCCTGCGCACCTCAATGCATTGCACACTGATGTAATAACTGCAACCGTCTCTACATACGGCGCGGTCCGCTTGTGTACTCAAGCAGCATATTACTTTATTAGTCTGAACCATTGGAGTTACGTCTTCATTGAAAATGTTATAACAGCTGACGCTAAAAATTTCATTTATTTCTACATCCCATACATCAATTTGAAAGTGCATGCAACCGTCAGATCGGCTCATGGACAAGAAAGTAGGCCAAATAATTGTTAACTCTCATGCGCTAGATAAGCTGCATTGTGCAATTGTACCGAGTATGGGAGCAAGCGAGCACGATAAACGTGTCCGCTTGTCGCTATTAATTCGTCCTTGAATGCATGGGCTGCGTTGTAAGAAGCCGCGGTGTATAGCGTATGGTACGGGAATGCGAATGAACACTAGCGTTGAATAATAAACGAGCCTGAGGACGTGTGAGAATGCGTTACAGCCTACAGTCACTTTTACTGGGTATCATTGGGTGCGCACGAGGTATGCGCGCGATGGTCGGCGCAGGCGGACGCGAGCTGACCGCGGCGCGGCGCGGCGAGCGGCTCGAGGAAACCACCACGCTCCACCGAACACTTTCTCTCTCGAAACACCGCATCCGACGGTTATTACAATTATAATCATTTTATAATTGATACTCGTACGGACGTAGTTTTCGCAACGCGAGACCCGTATCGTGCCGTGACGTGGCGGAGCCCGGGCACGGTTTCTAAAATGAAAGCACCTGTCTCGTACATACTCGAACGTCGACAGTGGAAAAATTCTTTGATTTTAACGCGTGTCAGTCACGTCATTAGGAGTTAATTTCACTGGTAATGACACACAAACAAGTTTATTTTTAAATATGCTTAACCTTACGCATAATATGTGAAAGAAGTAGAGGCCAACATAATAACGGACACCGAAGTGGGTCGATATTATAGAACATTCATGTGTGAAAGATTTCATGCATGATATAATACAGAACCAAGAGGTTTGCAGATACTTAATATTAATAAGTTGCAAAGTAAGCATAGGGTTAACATGCACAGCGAATATGAGTTAGATTATATACGAGTTACACATTATACGCATCGTGGTGTTGCACGTGCCTATGTACGTATGTACAAGCACAGGAGTTAGATTCTGGTTGCGAAGCCCCGAGGTCGAAACCCGTGTATAACTAGTATAAAATAATCCCAATTAGGTGTATGACTTGTGTAACACATTTCCAACATTCTACAAGCGACACTGACACGGCACTTAAAGGCACTTCACTGGAACCCGCATGGAGCGGGGCGTGTAGAGGCGGTGCGCGCGGCCGCACCACTGAGCCGCGTTCCACTTTTCCTTCCGGCGGTACGCGAGCAGCCGCGAGTTGGCAGCGGCACGCCTTGCATAACCGACAGTTTCGCAAAGCGGTCGGTGCAGCGCGCAAGCCGGCTTGAAATACGCGCCCGCTCTGCCAACGGGGCCGTGGTTGACGCAACCGCACCACTGCTGCGCCGCCGCATCAACGCCGCTGCCACTGCACGCACCGTCCGCGAGCCCGCCGCGGCTCACCTGTCCCCCCACCGCATTTCTCCGCCGGTTTCATGCATATTACTTTCGCTTCGTGGCAGCAGCTCGCTTTCATCCTGTGAGCATCGTGCTCCACTTGGACAAGTGTGTGGACACTCGCGCAAGGCGTGCGCCGACCACGGATCGGACCACAGAGCGAGGAGCAAGGAGTTACGATCGCGGACTGTGAGCGGTTCCGATAAGAGCGCGCGCGCCAGATGCACTGCTAACTAGGCCACAATACAACGCACTCTGCCATCTGTTTGCACGATTGCATTCTATTTAGATTATGGATTTCGAATAAGCGATGTTTTGAATTGAGTTTCTTAGCGATAGGTGGATATAAATAAACTAAGTTTAAAATAAAATCAGAGGGCTCACAGTGAAGCTGTTAGTCGGCGCACGTAAGGCTCGTATGTCGGGTACAATATTGTCGCGAGCGGGCCTCGAGCACCACAAATAGACGCTCCATTTCGACGGCCAACTCACGGCGACACGCGAAAACATTGCAGACACGTTCGGATTATATCCAGTTAAAACGTAAACACTATGTATTTACCAATTCAAGCGCGTAATAATTTCAACTTGCATTAAATGTTGCTTGTGTACACAATCTTTGGCTGCACGATACTGAACGTAATTGCAAATAAAAACAGGAGAAAAACGTTTATCGCCACCGAAGTAGTCATCTGGTTCGAAATAATTTCATATTAAATGAATCGGCAACCTTTATAATATCGTGAAATGAAGCTAATAGTGTCATTAGGGCGGCCGCGGTGGCCTCCTCTGTCGTCACTTTTGTTCATAGCTGGTAGAGTAATAAATAATATTTTAGTGTTTAGTGGTTTAACGTGTGTACTGTATAGTGTGCGAGCTCAAGGCCGGCTGACTCATGGGCGGTCGCACCACGAGCTACGAAACTCGTGTGCCGAACGTGCTGCGCCCGCGCAATACAGGCCACATTGCGAACAGCTGATCGTACTTATACTTGCAAACAGAGATGCGGCTAAACTCTCAAATATCATATTTACTTTATTTCTACATCCAAACAAAATAGTGTTATATATTAAATAAAACTTTAGTAACGAGCTTTACAATAAAATTGTTTCTGAATACTACTCTACGAAACATTTTTAAATTATACGCTGAAATATATCTGAATTAATGAGTGATATTTAATGGCCCTGTTTACATATTCACTAGGAACAGGTGAGCTATTATAAATGTAAGAGTAGCTTATGGATTACGTCATCATTAGGTAAGCTAATAGGTATTCCCCCGATGCTATTCTGCGTAACATGTAATTAGCGCGGCCAGTGCATACAATACATATTTATTATGAGCACGTATGCCGTATTATAATTTTCTTACTTCCATGACGCGTGATATTATTGATGTCATTATCCAATAATGTGGGATTTTTAGAACCATGTTTTTATTTTGAAATATACACTAACAGTTGCCGTGATCAATTCGTCGTTTAGTTAAAAAGTTTTATAAAAAACATCGTTTTTCTGAAAATAAGTGTTAATAACGGGATTGTTTCAAGGGACTTGGCAATAAGATGGATTCTCAATTTGACTAAGAATTTATTGGAAACAGCTTCGTATACTGCTCAGTAATTTCCCTTAATTACCTTTTTAAATACGAAAAAAAAAACGAGACTCAACTAGCATTTACTTCAATCTTCCCGTAATTCCTAACCGTACTATATTCAAGAGAAATCTATCAAGAAAATGATAAATTTAAGGCTGGTGCACACTTATAGACTCGGCATGACGATAGCTTAGAAAACAAATTCTTATACTAGTAGGTAAGTTAAAGGTATCAAAATAGTATTTTAAATAAAAATCATATTTGTTACTACAAAGTCATCGATGAGAAACATGCCAAAAAGCTTGACGAGACTTTAGTATTGTAATGTTGTAGAACTTTTATTTAAACAGAGAAAACAATAACTATTAAAATTATAAAGCACTTCATTACAATCGTACTAGTGAAACACGCTATTTTTGCAATTTTATAACTAGTAGGATTTAGTCAGAGTAATTTATATTAAAAATAATTTTATGAGAGTCGTACCATAGTCTACTCTACGTTTTCGATCTTCGTTTCAATAATTTTAAATTTTGAGCGTAGCTTTACATCGATCCGCATCAGGGAGCGCTAAAGCTTAACTGTCAAAAGTTGTCAGTGAAAGCTCCCAGGATACTTTATTACGGCAGTGGCGACTTAAATTTGACAATATAAATATACTTGGCAGAAAACACTTTATGGAACACACTGTGTACTCTATTTAAATTTTATTAACCTTCTTACAATAACCATTCTTTTTAATATCGGGGAATTTCGAGGCGATAAGTGTGCGTCAGCTTTATAAAATTCTAGATTGAGCAATTTTTGTCTAACTGCCCAATAAACTACATCATTAGAGTTCAAAATACCGAATAATACTCATATAAAACACTGTTTAAACTCAAACAAAAGTCACTGTTCAAATAAAATCGATATTATGTATCATATCGAATTATTAATTGTCTTTTCAAAAGGCAAAACTTTAGAAGGCTAATAGGAAAACTAAACAGTGAAAAACAACAGTTGTACACCAGTGAAAGCTGCTTAATGCACGTTTATAGTACTCCAAAGTCACGAGTGGGCAGTGAGAAAGAAAATGATTATAATATCATCTACATTCGTGTGAAATTTTAACATGTTAAGTGAAGACACGTTTAGCCATCTAATGTCGCCAACGCATCCTTGCATCGAACACGTACGGAAAGGCGACGAGAATCTGGAGAGACTTATCATCGTTAATAACACCGAAGGCAAACGTTCTCCAGGCCGAGCACCAACCCGACGGACAGATCAAATTAAGAACTCGTCTGCCACCAAATTTTATAAATTAGTTGAAGATGCGATGAACAGAAACCAGTGGAGACAAATAATCCGGTCTAGAGATAGAGAGTGAGAAAGAGAGAGAGTGAGAGAGAAGACTATAAAACAGTTAATTAAAAATGTTATCCTTAATATTTGCAGAAAGACTGCTTTTCGCAAAAATATTCAATCTTCACTAAATTGTAAATCCTGATAATTAGATTAGTATTATAAATTACCATAATAACATTATTGTATTGTGATGTTGTTTGTAACTAATTCAAAGCTTAAGATTTTTTATTTAATTACTCACTAATTGATTCCAAATACACTTAATGTTCAATAAGTTCCTACAACCAAAATTCGCGTATTCAAGCAATTTATTGCAGGAAATGAAACTAAACAAGTATCTGTTCAAAAGTATTAGGCGAATTGATTGTAAGTAGCGCATTAGTCCATTAATTTTCGAACTGCCATTGGCGATATAGGTGTCTTCCTGTGCGCGCGTCCCGAATGCGGGAGGGATGGGGATAGCTGGCAACTCGCCCAAGGACGGCAGCTAGGTACCCTAGGACACGGCGCGGTCAGGGCTAGGTCAATCGGTCCATGGCCACACTGGGACGCGACTGAATATTACACGCCGCATCCGATATAGGTCGCGATCAATCTCCACAAGAGATTTCCTTTGTTACGAATTGTATACACAAAATGTCGCAACGAGTTCAAACCGTATCGCGAATGGATACTGCGATTCGGGCCAGCATAATTTATGTTTGTTACCGATATAAAACTGCATTGCAATAAAATAGAATTGTGCAATCTTGTATAACAAATGCTATTGGATGACCTCACTTTAATTATGAGTACTATTGTAGGAAACTAGATCTCAACAGGAAAAATGTACGATGCGTAGGTATTGTAATTAAAGGGTCATTGGTGTCATAGTGAGAAATCATATGTTTTCAGCGCCCTTGTTTTTACGCGATTGGCAGGACGCCCGGAACCTACATGATTCGCCTACGCCGCGTCGTAGCAGCTGTAGTCAAACTGGCGACCTACTTAAAGTACAATGATCAAGGGCGTGCGATCAAGGGTTTGGATTTCAAACTAGAATCAAATTAAATGACAGGTTAGTACTTTCTAGAAGACATTAAATACCTTCCGCACTTTAGGCAGAACTTATAGCCATCGATTTTGGTTCTTACGAGTTATTGATACTAAACGTTAGGTTAGCAATTATCGATAGTATCCCTTGAACAATGAATTTGGTGGGATGTTGAACCGAATAAGGATACCACAATAACTTTCTACGGATTTGCGAAAATACGACAAAAAATATAATAATGACATCGCGTGTAGCGTCGAGGCGTATCGTGAATTACAATGGACCGACGCGGGGCGATCACCGCCGTTACGACATGGATTTAGAAAGTCGAGCCACGGTCAACGGTCCCGCGGGCGAAAGTTACTGCGAGTGTGTGCCCGCCTTAACATGCGTGCCGCATTCGTGTCGCAACTTAAACTAGCTTTGCGATCAGATGTGCACACCGCTTTATGGAATGAAAGTAACAGTGACGTATGCTTTTTTGTAGGCGTAATCTGTCACGCGGTGAAATGTAAACACGGTAGTAGTTTTTGTTACTTAAATTGTTACGGACAAATGTTAACAAATATGTAAATGATTGGATAGGATCATCAAACTAAAGAAGATAGGAAAAGAGTAGTGAGAAATATTGTAAATACATATAAAGAATTCCAAAAACTCAAAAGAAGTGAACAAAATTTAACTATCAATTTAATTTGAAATCTATTCGATTAATCCATATTAATAATGCAATCAAGAACTTACAGAAGTAGATCAACTACGATTTAATTACGCGCTCTGTGTGAATCAATCATTTGATATCGGCTGGTGTTTGTCGTTCTAAACGAGGTAGTTTATCATGGAGCACGCGTAGTACAAACTGTTACAATTATAATGGACTGCATAATAAAACGAATTCAACACGAGTACAACATTTTTATGCTAAACGATTCAATTGATTGGAATTCCGCAACATTCAAGATTTTTTCCATATCTGAAGAAGAGAAAGCATGCAATGTAACTTATGACACAATAAAGCAAATTAATACAAAATTGCACAATACTCATAGATACGAAAACTATTCTCTACAATAATTGAACAGCAACGAAACAGTACTGAGCTCAGTTACCGAGTGTGGATGCGAACAAAATCGATGGCAGAACGAGAGCTACATATCTATGTAAGTACCTGAAGGTCCCGGATGCACCTGCGCTGTCCGCTCGTTATTTATTATATTATTCCCGCCTCCCCACGACCCCACCCATCGCGACCTCGGCCCCCCTACCAACTCCCCCGCGGCCGCTCGCGGACTGACCTTCGGAACTGCATCCCTGGCCAAGCGCCAGATGGTGCATATCTCGGCATGAGAGCGTCATTTGTGACATCTTACCTTCGTATACTTTGAACTGGACTTGAGCGTGTGTGACATTTCCTTATTGTACTAATGGAACGGTTAAACTGCCCGTTCTAGAAACATTGAGGTTTGCCGCTCATACAACCTTGTTGATGAGATGAACATCTTATATGCTCACATTTTGAAATGTTTACAGGAAAATCAATTCATCTTTAATGTATTTAAGCTAACCTTTGAAGTTAAAGTATATGTTTTAATTATTAAACATTGTAAAGGCCTTTGATTAATAGATATTGTATTCATATGACACATTTGCGAACCTTTTTGGAGATAAGTGCACATGGAAATGTCAATAGTGTGAGAGCCCTGTGATGTATGCATGTACAAAACGATATCGTTATCAATGCAGTCTTATATCTGGTAACGTAAGTTAAACCTAATATAAATACGTAACAAACATCAAAGTTATTGCGTCGAGTGGTTGAGCGCAACACCGAGCCACAGCAGCGGAATGTGCGCGGTGAAAGTTACGCGTCTGCTACCAAGAAAAAGAGTTTCCACGCGGTTTCACCACGCGAGAGTGCAATCTTGTGCAACACGTACGATGGCAGAGGAGCACTGGTTTTAATGTATAAGGCACAATTTCTTAATGAAATGTTGATGGAAAACAGCGCACGGGGGCGTTTTCCAATGCTATGAGTACCGAGGCGCGCGCGCTATCGGAGGCACGGCGAACGACTGCGGCCGACCAGCTGCACCGAAATAACTGCTCGATGCAGCCCGGCCGCTCGATGCAGGCCCACCGCCTGCCCCCTCTCATCACCCCCGCCGGCGCATTCGCCCTGTCACCCTCTCTCGCTGGCCCACGATTCGCTCCGCCTTCCAGGTCACGGCTGCAAGTCGCCATGACAGTACGAGAGCCTTGCTGCACCCCTCTATCGATCCATCTGTTGCTCCCGGGCTCTAAAGCCGTGAACTTGAGATCTCCTTGGACAAAATGTGAGAGTACATAAGGAAGAATAACAAAGAAATCGTGTAATGGTCTTCCCACTCTCAACGAATCGTAATTTAAGTTAGAACCATCGCCCATCGAAATTTTTTAATAAATGATTCTAGATTTAAAGATAATTAGACAATTAACAATTATATTTTGCTCTTAAGCAACGAAAAAGGTACTTTGATAATATTATTACTATGTAGTTATACATCAGTACGACAAAAACAGCACCTGATTTGTATTCGTTATTATTTGTTCCCTAAAAAATTATTACAATACCTCTTATGTAGCGCCCTTTATCGCCAGTTCGAACTTCGTCGTAGCGGAAGTGCTACGAAGCGACAGAAACGTAGAGTCTTAGGATGTCCAAAATTTTGTTTGATACAAATACCAAATGACTCCTAAGTTAATGCATTTACTGCCTAGGGACATTGTCTCAATATCTACAATAAGTAGGGTATATTTTGCCTAAACAACTTAATCAGTCAATGTACGATTTAGTTTCTTAGATATATTTTTATATATTGGGATATATCGAACAATAATATTAAATTCAGTGCATAATATTTAAACTAACGGACCTAACAAGATATTGAAATTTGTAGCCCCGCGGAAACTGCTACGACGTTCATAAACGGTAGAGCTACGTATTCCCGAACCCTTAATAATTGCTACGAGTTTTCCTGCAGGCTACACGCTTGTTAGCGTTTCCGTCAAATATTGAATTTTATAACATTCAGAATTCTGTGGTTCGACACAATTAAAATCAATACAATTAATTAGTTAGTTACTTGGTGCCAACCTAGATGATTTATCGCAATCTTAAATAACATGTAAATGTCAAGTAAGAGACTTCAGCTGAGTAACAACTTAGCATATTTTTTAAAACAAATACATTTTTTTAAATTTAATTTAATATCCTACAAGATAAACTTCTTTTTTTTGCAAAAAACAGTATAATAGGTTTTAAAGCATACGGTATCAAGCCGACTTTATAAAATAGCTCCTATCACAGAGGGGAAAACCCTGACCTATCAAAAGCTGGACACTAGAGATGTCACTTTAATCGTAGTTAATAATTGTGGATCAATGCGCATACCATTACGCCACAAGTTGCCCTTGATCGTTACACATTGCTGTTTGTGCAATGCAGGTATGTGCCAGATGCAGTTGGCAGTGGAGAGTTGGCGACTAGCCGCAACGGTCCCGCCAAAGATATTTAGACTTGAAGGCGCCAAGACATTAGCATGAACAGTTGGGTTTTGATTTGTAAAGTATCAACACTAGACATTTGAGAATTATACTGGCATGAAGACGTTTGATTGACAAATAAACATAATTATTTTCGTTTATTAAATAATGGCTTTTACTCGCGAGTTCGCCGGAATGAAAGAGTTTTTACATGATAAAAGTTACGCTATACATTTTCGCAGGACAAAAAGTAGCCCAGGGTCTCATAATATTTCCATGCTAACTTTCATAGAAATCCACTCAGTAGTTTCTGAGTGCATACCGTACAGAGGCGGCGGCGCTTTTGGTGTATAACTATGTAAAGAATTGTTAATTAAATAATTGTATGTAGTCAGTATCAATAGGCATACAGAATATCCTAGGCGATTCAAAGTAATGAAAAGCAATGCAATGTTTAGTAAATATCCTAAATTGAACAGAAATTACGATTCGAAATACCACCGGGCGCGGCTATTAGGCAAGAATCGTCAGTCAGCAATGCTAAAATTGATTCATAGCATTTTTGGAAAGGTTTATTCTTCATGTTTCATACAAGCAACCGCTATCAAAATACTAAAAGAAAAGAACAACATATAAAAATGTCTGAAATCAATGTAATTGTTGAATACAAAGTACAATTGCATTACTAAATGAAACTCTTTGAAAATAGGAACTACCCTAAAGTTGGGATAACCATTGAACATGATACTGCGGATTTTTTACTGAGTGAAATCGCACCAGTTTCTTCCTGAGAATTCCACAATATCATTAGAAGCCATGACCTAGTTAAACCTGGAGTACGGTCGTGCTAGTATTGCCTTGGTAACAAGGAAGAATAGTAAAGGTATTTAGCAGCGCAAGAATAATGAATATTAGAGAACGCCGTCTGAGCAGCCAAAGTCAACATAACTAGATGATCTAATCCTCAAATATATTATTTAATTACTAGCATTTGCCCGCGGCTCCGCCCGCGTTAAAAAGTTTTTCCGGTATAAAGTAGTTTTTGCGTGAAAGAGTAACAAACATCCATACATACTTACAAACTTTCGCCTTTATAATATTAATAGGATAGGATATTGCAATAAAAACAGTACCAATATCTAATACTGTTCAGATGTACGTCTTACGAAGATAAGTACATAACTTTTCGACAATACTCACATTTTATTATAATTTATCACTTTTTTTAAAAGTTCTCTAGGAAATTTGTTCCCATGGGCGTGATTCATGAGAATTTTTAATGCACATTATAAACTCATTTGCAAAAAAAACGGGCACCTAAGCAATGAACCATTTCAAATGTTACTATTGGTTGGTTTGATAATTATAGGTAGTTTTACTTTCACAATTTTATAAATTAATAAGCAAATAATCGTTTTCGTCAGTATTATCATAAAATTTATGGGTTTTAATGCTAAAGTTCACTAGTAGTGTATGCTCGCTAGTAGTGCATATGCTCGTGAAGTAAAAGTTAACAAAGATTTTTGTTTGTTTTTTCTTTTAATAAAGTAAAAGCAGATAAATGTTTAGTATCGAGTGTGACCCCCTCTAGCTGAAATCACAGCTTGAATTCGTCTGGGTATGCTAGCGAGGATATCCCGGATACTTGCTTGCGGAATACGTTCCCACTCCGCGGTAATCACATTCTTCAGCTCTCTGATGGTTTGCGGAGCCGGTTGTACTGATCTCACGCGTCGTTTCAGAACGTCCCAGACATGCTCTATAGGATTGAAGTCGGGACTTCGAGCTGGCCAATCCAAACGACGAATGCCGACCTCTTGCACATACGCTTCCACATCGCCAGACCGGTGGGCGCGAGCGATGTCGTCCATAAAAATTGAGTCTTCGCCTAAAGCGGCCAATGCGGGTTGTGCATGAGGAATAAGAACTTCCGTAATGTATCGATGTCCAGTCAGTGAGCCGTTTTCAATGAAGACTAACTCTGTACGATCCATTGAATTTATTCCTGCCCAAAGCATAATAGAGCCCCCACCATAAGGTGTGATTTCTTCAAAACATGCCTCTGCAAAGCGTTCTCCTCGTCTTCGTAGCACTCGCCGACGTCGATCTTCACCGAACAGAGATATCCTGGCTTCATCGGAGAACAATACCCTATTCCAGTCTTCTTGAGTCCATGACTCACAATTTCGAGCAAACCTAAGCCTGGCAACTCTGTGCTCACGGAGTAACTTAGGGCCGCGGGCCGGGCGATGACTGCGTATATTGGCCGCGAGCAGCCTCCTCCTGACCGTCCATAGACTAATATGCACATTTCTTACTTCTTCGAGGTTGTTCTTAAGGTCCACATACGAAGACTTGCGATTTCTCAATGCGCGACTCACAAGAAAACGATCATCCCGTGGTTGGGTACATGGTTTTCTTCCAGAACCAGGCCTTCTCTCGACGGAACCGGTGTCTTGATACCGCTGCCAGGTCCTTTGAACCGTCGAGCGACTCACACTTAGCCTCTGAGCCACGAAGCATTGGCTGCAGGCCTCTTCGAGCAGCGCAATAATTTTGGTAGCTTTTACCACTTTCTCTAACATTATTGAGACAGCTAAACAGCAATAAATGAAGCTTTGACAATTAAGAATATGAAATAAATTCATAAAAATTTACTAAAAGTTATGAAAACCGATATTATCTTTTGGAACTTCGCACCAAAAATGTAGGATAAAAAGTGGTTTTCTGTAAAAACGAGCATCAAACGAAAACTTTAATTTAGAACGTACTGTTTTAAACACCACGGCATTTTTAAAACCGGCCAGTAACATGTACAAATGATTGAAATAATTTTGGTACCGTATTTTTTTAAAAAAGAATTAAAATCCAAACCGCCCGTTTTTTTTGCAAATGAGTGTATATCAGAAGAGCAAATGTGTTTAAGATTACCAACTTGTACTAAGCTTTAGTCATACTATGTTTTTTTTTCTCTTCTAGTTTCTCTTATAGTACACCCATGTTTCAAGCGTATTGTATTATTTTGGCTATGGTTTTACGACCTGCCTATGTGATATTATTATTGTTGAATTGTTTTAGTATGCACAGTATGAACAACGACACTACAAGTATGAGTACATTAGGATATAATTAGTATATTACCGCGATATTGCGCGTTCTCATATGCCACTCATGTGGCAATACAAGCCAGAAATATTCAATATTTTCTAGTTGCCAATAACCGATGCCCTCTCACTCGGTTTAAAGGTTCTCGAGACATGCACAATCAACTATACATTTTATACGTTTAAATGCTGTCA
Source organism: Lapara coniferarum (assembly GCA_949316025.1). Classification (NCBI taxonomy): domain Eukaryota; kingdom Metazoa; phylum Arthropoda; class Insecta; order Lepidoptera; family Sphingidae; genus Lapara; species Lapara coniferarum. The sequence continues at coordinate 28,166,026 of OX438925.1, read as the reverse complement.
GTCATAACAAAACTGGTTTTGTAATAAGCTCTTTACTGGCAATGTAAACTTGTAGAGTCGAGACGTATGGAAATGTATGACGGTAACTATTCAACTAACTCATATACTCGTGTATTCCACCTACGTTTAGCAACAGGAAAACAGCGGTTCTTTTTATAAAAACTTGTATAATATTGATATGTACTTGGTAATATTTTAGAAGTGAATAAAATTGTAGTCTTTGAATATCGCTTCGGAATATGTAGAGTCTTTTCTAGAGGGAAATTGAGAAGCTTAAAGTTTAATAGAAGTACCGTTTTACAAAATATGTAACTTATAATACGTGAACGGGATAAATGGCTGTATCTTTTGATTGCATTGGCTTAGAAGTTTGATTTTTTCATAGTCCCAAGGGACAGTAGACCTGAGTATTTGATATATTTAATTTCAGCTTAATACCTACACGCGTTCCTGAGAAAAAGGGTCGTGACAGACGGACGGACGGACAACAAAGTGATCCTATAAGGGCTCCGTTTCTTCCCATCGAGGTACGGAACCCTAAATACGTACATTCGCAACAGCCGAAGATTAATAAGACTCCAAACATCACAAGAGACATAATACAAATACCAAAAGCGATGCTGGAATTACCTTCAACGCAAAAACATTTCACAAAGACTTGTCAAGGCTTTGACCTAGTTCAATCCAGGTACTGTAATAAGTTCCCGAATTCACCGAACCAGAGTTTCCCCAGAATCAGAGTCCAGGGCCACAGCCTCCGCAGCTCGTGTCAAGGACGTAAATATGGGACGTATCAGGACGTGCAGAGGTGACCCGTTAGGTATGCTCGTTATTTAGGTGCCCTAAATAAAGCCTGGGCCGGCTGTATTGATTTTATGGGCGTAGGTTATGAATACTGTCGACGTTGGATATAAAGGCCGGATGTAATGAATGACAACATAAGGTGTGTAGAGAGGTATAAATTGAATTAAGTTTGCGTTTCCTTTACAGATTATTATTATTTAACGTGACTGTGATATCATAGGTCCTTACACCTAAATTGATGATAACAATGACCCAAAACACAATATGATTATAAAAAAAAGGATGATAAGTGCTCCCAACCGCCCTGAACACTCGCAATAGGTATCAAAATCAGCATGGAATTATAAACATAAAACATAGACCCCGCCAACTGCCACACGAAATAATTTAGTCTCTCATCACTTTGCAATATTCTTAAGTTTAAATGGAATGCGCTCATGTTAGTAAGTGATAAAATGGAGGAATTTCGAGATTTACAGTTTACTGAACAACAGTATACATATTATAAATCACACGACTTTCCCTCGTGTCAAGTAAAAAGTGCGTCACGTAAGCAGCTCGCAAACGGGTGCGCAACGCACGCACTCCACAGCGAAAATATGGAAGTCATTCACTTTAATGAAAAATTTGCGCACACGGATCTTGAAATCAGTTGGAGGATTTTAATCCTTCGCGTACTACAATATTAAAATGAATACTTTAATAGCAGTAATTGTTTCTTACGGTGCCCTTGGTTTTTGTCCCGTATTCTTTGATACACGTCTGCGGATACTGCTTATTATACTGCAATTGCTTCTTACGGTGCCCATGGTATTTAGTGCATTGCAATATATTTAATTTTAATCTGCATTTGTAATAATCAGCATTAAATACTGGTCGTTACTTTTATGAGAATTCGTAAGGTACTATCGCATCCCAAATATAATTTCAGATCCGTGTGTGGTACAAATCAGCGGCATTAAGTCAGTTCTATGTACAAAGTAGATACGTCTAACAAGAATTACAAAACATATTTTAAGACAATATTGCAACCAGAGCATGCGCCCAGTTCTTACCAAATCTTAAAGAAATAGGTTAAAATTGATATACTCGGCTCTTCCAGTTTTTATTTTCAATCTGTCAGTGTGATTGGGTAGTAATTAGCGATTATTGATTATAAAAAATTATGCAGACATTGTTTTACTGTGTATAGACATTTTGATGCTCTTTTCTTATGTTTTGCGATCTACATTATTATTATAGGATGAATTAATGAACGAACTTTATTTCCCACTAATTTATTTTCTGCGAGACTTACAGGGCAGTAATAAATTTTTTTTGTAATAAATCTTCGCATCGTTTTGATCTGATCGGACTTTCCCACTGCAATAAAGTTTTCAGAAGCATCTTTTTGTGGTTGGTCAACAGGTTTTTTTTATATCTCCAGTCATTCTAGAACGAGTTTATTCTTTATTTTTCCTCCATACAATTTTTTTTCAACATATCTCAAATCCTCGAATGTATGTTTCTCGACTCAACCTACTCAGGGCCATATAAAAATATCGAGAATATTAAGGATTAAAAGCAAAATGCAAAATCAAACATTTTTCGGTTTCAATCTTTTGTTTGCCATATCATCGACCAGATGACCAAACACACAGATATGGGTATGATGCACGTACACGGATGTATAAACTTCCGGATTTTAGTATCACAGTATTTTATCGGTAATTAAAAAAAGGTACAAAATCTCTAGAGCAGCTCCAGTGCGGGCGAGAAGTCTAGTTCTGGCAATAATCAATGTGATTTCACTTGGGTGGAACTTTTTCTGGTCATTTAAACTTGTCAACGTTATATTTTTGTTATTTCTAAGGCCGGCAAAGGAAGCAGTGCGTCATCTAAAGTGGTATCAATAGGTCATTAACACCCAGAATATATAAGCCTTTTCCGGTCCTGCATCCTCTAATTGCAACATTGAAATTTTACATATTTTTTTATTTACTTATATAATAACATATTTCGAGAGTGATACTGTAACTAATCGAATCTAATTGAGTTATAAAATATTTATAGATACAGGAAATTTGAATTTGAATCGAGAAAAAACAATGTCGTAATAATATTACATATTATATAGTATTACATGACATATCTACTTGGGTTGAATCTCAATTATTTTAGTTATGTTATTTAACTGAAAATTGTGAAAGTAGCTGTATGTAGTGCCATAGTAGATTTTAACTTAACTAAATAATTTTCACAAATGATGCAATTTTTATATCTTCGCCGTTGTTTACAATCTTCTTATAATATTCTTCTAGTGCCACGTTCTTCTTTGTTTTCCAGAGGTAGAGAACTAAGGAACAACTGAGATACCACCAGCTGTGTTCACTCCACATTAATTCCCGAGAGAGCACAGCGTGGCACCCGGTCGTTCAATAGCCCGTAGCATTCTTCTTTATTTCATATTGAATTTCGAATTCTATTCACTCCAGTTCAAATTTTTCAAAACAGCGCCATCTTCATTTCTATATTAGAAACAAGCGACACGATATGGAATCAAACTCCCCGTGTAGTTTTACAAACGGCCGAGAGATGGCACTATTTTAAGTTTAAGTGTTCTCCACTAAAAAATTAGAGATGTTAACTATGTTAGTTTATTATATGAGAATAAAAATATACAAGAAATGTAATTATGAGGGACAATTTGAAATAGATTTACTAAAGACATACACATTTATCTAAGAACATACATTATTATGACAGCACATAAAACATTAAATAAACAAGTATGCACACAATATGGATTTGAAAAATGTAGAGTTAATCGAAATAAAAACGTCAAAATACGTTAACACTGTATAGCTACAGCGCAAGCCGTATGCTCAAACGGTTCGTGCCCCAATCTATTTTCTTCCCCTTCGTGCCGTCCTTGACCTTGAAACGCACACACACTAACACGAGTCCACGAGAGAGTCTATCTCTCTACAGTATTCCTTTTAAATTACGAATTTTTTGCACTTTATTTCGATGCAGGTGTTTGAAAAATATATTTCTTCGTTATTATTGTTACACCATTACTATGAACTGGAGCGATAGAATGAATATTAATTATTTGTATATATTCATATAAATGTATATATAGTAATAAAAATGTATATATTATATAATATTAATTGATTATTAATTCAATGTGATGTTGGAAAATTAATATTTAATATATTAACATACTGTATTAAAAAAAAATTGGCGTGCAATTATTTTGTGTATTTAAGCACGTAACTTCGTACAAAGTTTTCTCACAATAAAAATATAACATTGTAATTGATGAGGTTCAGGCTTCGATTCCTATATTTATATATCCGAAAATACATAAAAAGTTTGATTGCTGTATGTTGAACTCGTTACTATGGCGATAAATCCAGAGTTCAGTCAAGACATCACAAATTCACAGTTTACCTTATACAAAAAGACAACGGTAATCAAAATATTAGCCAACCTTAAAGGTGTATATAAACATAACATTATGTACATGTGCATTCAAGCAATATGATAGACATAAATATACAATATGCAAAAAAAAGTACACGTGTGATACCGCTATCAGTGAGAGATAACACAATACTTTAAACCTTCAATGGAGCGTACATAATAATGCTTTTCCAAACGTAATTGTTATCGTATACATCGGTGCGTCATCATATTTTTTTGCTTAATATTCAATATATTTTACTCATCTTTGTTTTGTTACTTTTTAAGGTAATATAATAATTTTATGAAAATTTAAGTTACAAAAGGCTGATATTCCAGCTTCACAGTAGTGTAGGGTAGGAACATAATGCTTATATTCTTAGGAGAATTATTGATCAATTACAATTATTATTTATTTACACCGATTGCATTAACACTAATAAATAACCTTATTTATTATCTTAATTAAAATCGGATCACCTTAAAAATCCGTAAAAAAGAAAAAAGTATTCACGTCAAATTAAAGCCTTTATTTTTCTTAGGTAATAAAATTACACTTTCTCTTAAACCATTTTTAGCGAGAGAATTAAAGTTCATAGAGTTTAGTAAGTAATAACCAATAACAGTATGCAATAGTACCTATAAAAGTAGAAAGTATATAATTCATTTTTTTGTGTGTCATGATATTTTGACAGTGAAAGCTACTAAGAATTTTCACCACCAAGGCGGCGAGGCGCCACCGTCTAAATTGTGTCTGCATGATTTTTAATCTGTAGCAGCCGTTTTTTTTAAATATTACCAGATAATAATTTATGGCTAAAAACCTTTTGCCACTGAGACAATTTAACGACCCATTGTGCCGAGAATGGAATTATATTAATTTGATGTAAACATTTTGTTTTGACAAGTGCGTAAGTGATAATAAAATTAAAATAAATGTGGCCTCTAAAGAAATTAGCGATAATGGCAAGGTCGAGTTGATAAGCTTCATAAGTGGATACCTGGTACGTAGTGAAAACAATAAAGCGAATCTTTACAGTGCAGGCTGGGTAGAGACAAGTAGGTACTTGCTGTCTTTTCCAAAATAAGTTTTAACATGATGGTTTACTCAAATAATAAAAAAATATTGACCTAATTTAACGATGGGATAATACTCCAATATTTTTTCATGCTAAGAATATATTTTTAAATTATTAATAGCGAATTTAATGCCCAAAACGGATTGCATGTCATACTTATAGATATCTCTTTTTAAATCTTATGTACTGTACTTAATGGAAGTTCGCAATAGATACGACATATATGTAATAAAATGGACTGTGCACCCATAATTTTGGCACTATATGCGACAATGCGCGTACACAGCAGCGTCATGGAAATCTTAATGGAAATATCGCGATCGGAAGTCTATTTGTTTCATGGCACTGCTCACCTCTGGAAGACATTGGTCTTAATGTGTAGAACGCACATGGATTTCAAAGTGTTCTTGAAATCTAATAGGCAGAACATTCTTAAAAAGAATATTTCGATTGATTTTACTCAACTTTATTGAACTAAATGTACATGTAAATTAATGAATGTAGGAAATATAGTATTACTTTAATTATGTTTAACTTTACGAAATTATCATTATTTAATCTTATTTGTAGGTCTAAGGTGTAATAAATAATATAATAATGTAGATATTATTAATCTTCAGAAATAAATTGTACGAGCCGTGGCTGAGTTAGAAGTAGCTAAAGTTAAATATCATTAAAATATGAAGAACTTAACTGATTTTAGTTTTTCCAAAAAATAAAAATGGTAAACTTACCTTTAGATGAAATCTTCATTCAACCGTAATATCGAAGATCTGTAACGAAGAAAAAAGAGGATAAGATTTTTCAGGCTTAGTACTTCAAATTGCAGTTTTAACCCGTCAACCTCCGCTTACACATATAGATGTATGGAGAAACCCTATATATATATCGACGTCAGCGTCCTTCGCGGGGCTTATATAATAATATCAGCCCTGTATTATATACCGCTCACTGCTGAGCACGGGCCTCTACTACCGAGGGGGGTCTTGACGAGTCAACATTCTTGTAATATTAAAAAATATGTAGATAATATTTTGGTAGGTAATTAATAAAATTTGATAATTTTACAAGAAATATTGTATACGACATGAGCTTTCAACTATAAATTACTTATTTAGCAAACGTTTGATAAAAATTGTATTTGTGACATATATTTTAATACTTTCTTTAAACAATAATCAGAACGGGATGGCTGTATAAAAAACAGAATAGGTTTCAACTGAACCGGAACTATTTGAGACGGTAAACTAAAACAATAACCCTATTAATTTTAAGCCGCAGTGAAGAGCTGAGACCTAAAAGTTATGACTCATTCGACAAATAGAATCCTCAGTCGCTAATCATTTGTTCGAGTAAGTTTTTTCTTCGTCGTGTGAATACGGATCGGTTAAGATAATTATTATGTACTGATAGTTGAAGGGGAATACCAGATGAGCTAATTACTGGGTTAAAGCAATACTATTATCGTATTCTTTAAATTCATCCAATTATGACTGATTTTTCAATGGCCAGATAAATGATAACTACATGAATTAAGTATAACTTGAATGGATAGATAAGTCAGATAATTCACCTATTTTAAATATTCAACGGCAATTTCCAACCTGCTTGTGTTGTAATTGTATGTTGTACTTTATGAATACCATTTTTACTGGTGGTAAGTCTCTCATATGTAAGGGTCCGTCTGGATGGGTGCTACCGCAATGTCTATTGCTACCGCCAAGCAGCAGTATGCATGCACTGTTGTGTTTCAGTTTGAAAGACATTGTAGCCAATGTAACTACTCAAAATAATTAGACTTAACATCTTATGACTCAGATGACGAGCACTATGGAATGCCACACAGTCCTTGTAACTCAAGGTGCTGGATGATGTTGTTACCGTTTATGGGTGGTCGTATCATGGGAAGATAATGCCTTACCACGACGTAGGCTACTTTTTATCCCGGTAATTTGCTTTCATGGGAAACAATGGAAATTTTTATTCTGATTCTTTAACTAGATGGCACTTGTATGATTTGTCGTATTGTCGGAAAAGCTTTAAGCGCTGGCGATGTCGCGAGCGACTTCTAGAAGTAGTTTTACTAATATTATAAAGGCGAAAGTTTGTAAGTATGTATGGATGTATGGATGTCTGGATGTATGGATGTTTGTTCCTCTTTCACGCAAAAACTACTGAACGGATTTCGATGAAATTTGGCACACGGGTAGATCATGTCCTGGATTAACACATAGGCTACTTTTTATCCCGGGGAAATATAAACCGGGACTTTTATCCAGGAAAAACTTTTTTATGCGAGCGGAGCCGCGGGCAAAAGCTAGTTATAACATAATTTTAAGCCTTTGTCTACGTGTCTGAGGTTAAACAGAGGCGCAGCTACTGTAATCACCTTTTACTTATATCCGTCGTATAATGTTATTGTGGAAGTCAGAAGAATGTATCCCCTTATTGAAAATAAACTCCAATGTTGGTTGTCTCCACCTGCGTTGCCCGAGTTGGAAAAAATGTTTTTAAGGATTCGGTAGTTATATTTTTCATTTCCTGATCTGGAAGTTTCTAGTAGCTATTCGTGTTTTGGATTTGTTAATTGATATTCAAGTTGTACATAGATGGAGAAACATTTTTAGTGCTAATTATATTATATGACAATATTTATATCGTATAAGTTATATAGATAATTAAATAAAATATTTACCTTATGAATGTGCACGTTAACACTGAGTCAACAAAATTGTGCTTAAGGAAAAAAATACGCAAATATTTAAATTTTCCTTGATTGTTCAGTATTGAATGTAAACTACATCAATTCATTCCTGTTCGCTCATTCAATGTTGGCTAAATTTATTAATTTCGCCATAGCGTAGTTCCGCGAAGTAGTAAATGCCACACCCTGTTAGGTGACCTGCATCGAAAAACATTAAAAATACAATTCATAGATGGTCTGTCCACCTCTAAATAACGGAATACGTATCGCGAAAGGAAGAGGCATTTTGGGCAATCTAAAATCTTACACCCCATACTAATAACAAGCAAATAGTGTAGTTGAAAGGGGTAGCTGTCAAATAACAATACTAGACTGTGACGTCACCAAGATAACGCTGCCTGCGTGCGATAAAGATAGCGCGGAATCCCCGCCAAGCGCACTTTTGCTCACAAGAATAGTTCAAAATTGAATAACTGCTTTATTTTTCAATCAATTTTGATGCGAACTTCACAGAAAAAATTATTTTTCGTATTATTTTCTGTTATATCTAAAATAATGTACAAAATCAAACATGAGAAACTACCTTATTGCCACTTCCTTTTAATTTTCTGTTCATACAGTCCCTGAACAAAAGTAGCTATACCCCTCTAATTCACATCTTTATTGAGTTAGCTTATTTAGAAACACCATTAGGTAATGCACGATACATCTATCTTAAATAAATGATAGGTTATAGAGCCTAACACTGTTACTTTTAAATCAGCAAATATGTTATTGCGCAAAGACGACCCATTCAAAACTCGTAAACGTGGAGTAATACATTTAACGCTCTGACCATAATCATTATCTTAAATAGTATAGTTATGTTAAACTAGTACAAATAGTTTGACGGACATAAGCGTCCTTGAGTCAGTCTCCAGCGGAAAACAAGTCTTGAGTCATGCATGACGCTCAACCACACGTTTATAAGTGCGAAAAATATATCTAAAGGCATTGATAAATTAACACCACACTTTTGCATTATTTTAACTACTAGTAATTTGTTGTAGTTAACGCTTGACGGCGAAAATATGAGAGGTAATGGTTAATGCTGGAGCTAATCACCGATTCCACATTAAGAAATGTGTAGCGTGTACACTATCGGATGTTTTTAAGAAAATGGTTGCTTTGTGATAAAACAAAACAATAAGAATAAAATTGAACGATTCGTGATTGGTTCAAAGGTTTTGATTGCGTAATAGGGCAAACCCATAAAAAAAAGTTTATTTATTTCATCGTAATGTTGCATCTATACTAAGATTAATCTTAGATGCATGGTTAAGCAACAACTAGTTACTTTCCGTATCGCTTAAGAAAATTATTTGTTGTTTGTCGAATGTAGCTCATGCCAGCCAGTAATACAGGATAACAATAAGAAACTTTTAGATGAATTTCTTCTGTAGGTACATTACATTGTTATTACATCATTATCCTTAACGTGAATAGAAGTTATATTATCTTGTCCTGTTAAAATATAGCTAATCATTTTTTATACTAAAACAATAGCGATATCGACGTAGCTTAAACATTTAAAGTATTAACTAATTATAATTTGACTTATTTCGTTATATTGGAAACATAAATTATATATCTTTAAGTCATACCAAGAAAAAAAATCTCTTACCGGGAAGCTGGCAAAGCGTACTTAGCATCATTTGGATATCCACTCGTTGTCACAAATTTATTGCCGTGCAAAATATTCCATAGGTATCAGCAATAGATATTCTAAAAATAACCGATTCATAAAAAACATTTTTTATCTTAGCATTGATAAAACACTATAATAACTCGTATCGTTCTAAAATACTTTGCCCTCTAACATTCTGAACATTTAATCAATAAACACAACTTATACGAAAAATATTTTTAAACTACTTGAAATGACAACTAACGCTCCATATATTGCTTTATTATTTCAAAGCACACATGTTTAAGAAATATATATTTAAACACGCTTTTCATCGTTGAGGTAATTAACAATGTTTTCCGGCAATACGGAGCGACGAACACCTATAGGCGTTTGAAGATGACTGAAATGGCCCGAGGTTTGAACCGGACGCGGTGGTGCCCTCTGCAAAAGGACTGAGCGGAACAGGCAAATACCCATAGGCTGAAAACGTCACCGTGTTTCATTGGAATAGACAATGATTTATACAAAAAAAGGCAAAAAATACTGTTTTAACATAATTTTGTAAACATCGTCACCTTAGACTAATAATCGTCACATATATGAATCACACAGAAATATGCCGCCCCGCAGTGATAAATAATCTATACTAATATTATAAAGCTGAAGAGTTTGTTTGTTTGTTTGAACGCGCTAATCTCAGGAACTACTGGTTCGAATTGAAAAATTATTTTTGTGTTGAATAGACCATTTATCGAGGAAGGCTTTAGGCTATATAACATCACGATGTAACTATTAGGAGCGAAGAAATAATGGAAAATGTGAAAAAAGCGGGGAAAATTATTCATCCTTGAGGGCTTCCATTGCGTGCGCTGCGAAAACGGTTCAAGATATCAAAAATATATGTATAAAAGAATTATTCCTTTTGAAATTATCTAAAAAAATGTCCGCAACAGTATATGTCTATCTTTTAAGATTAACTTACTAGAACCGTTTTTATGGTAATGAAATTTGGTCGAAATTAATGCATTATTTGTTAAGAGTTGTATCAACGTCATAGTCATAGAGTGATTCAACGGGAAGGTTTTTATGTACTTTTAGCCCGGAAAAACTTATTAACGCGGGCGAAGCCGTGGGCAAAAGCTAGTTACCTATATCACAAATCTCATTATGAATCTGAAACCATTACGTTGAATAAAGAAAGGTAAACTGTGATAACTGTTTATGTAAATGATAATACCAGCCCTGTATTGTACTGACCACTGCTGAGCACGGGCCTCCTCTACTGCTGAGACGGTTTTTAGGACATAGTCTACCGCGCTGGCCTAGTGCGGATTGGCAGACTTCACATACCCTCTAAATTCTTATGGAGAATTCTCAGGTATGTAGGTTTCCTCACAATGTTTTCCTTCACCGTTAAAGCAAACGATAATTGATAAACAACACACACGTAATTTCGAAAACACAGAAGTGTGTGCCTTGGGTTTTGAACCTCCGGACATTGTCTCGGCAGACCGTTCCATTCCCAACTAGGTTATCGTCCACAGTTTATGCATCACACTCTAATAAAGTATGGGACGAATTATTATCATATGACACAAATAGGTACATCTCAGCGAGTGTTTACATTTTCTTCATCAAGCCTAAGTGATTCGTATTCATGTCCTTCATAGGTAAATATAAAAACAAATTGTGGGTAGTTTGATAACTACCTTAAATAGAAAGGAACGGTTTTCTTGGACTCAAAATTCGCACTGGTCACACGAGACGAAGAAAAAATTAATATGAATCGTTTTATTTGTGAGAGTGTGGATTTTTCGTGCTGTACAGATCTGCGTAGAGTGCATATAAGGTGAATCTGCCACTCACTAGAACCTGTTCACTTGTAGAAATGAGTAGATATTAATAGCCATGTAAGATTTTTATCATAATATGACTGGCATAGGAAAACTAAATATTTTACATTTTATAGATACGAAGACGAGTAAGCCACGCTCACACGCTTATAAAGTGTGTCTTGATTTATTAATAGTTTATGACAATACATCAACACAGTACAAGTGCAGTGTTTGAAATATTATGAACATTCTTAGCGTTCTGCAGAGGAGGAATTCCTAATATTTTTGTTTTCCGTAATGTTTATGAATGGATATTAATTGTGTTTCTGTTCATTCACTGCGTTCCGTTCTAAAAATACGCTCACAGTTATTCATAATTTACTAAACAACGCCGGCCTGAATACAAAAATTCTTGAAGTTCCAAATTTACCTTTCACTTGCTAAGCCGCAATGAAATAACAATCATCATCATCATCAGCTATATGACGCCCACTGCTGAACGTAGGCATCCCCCAAAATGAAATAACAATACATAAGCAATTTTGTTATCCACAGTTAAAGAATAAACTACATATCTTAGTATAGGTACGTAATCTTAGTACTCCTATTTAAAATTCTTTGTTTTCAATTTGTTTAAGTTTGTAACGATCACACGAAAACAATTAATATTCAGAACCCTAATGATTACAGGAAAAATCTGTCAGATTTCTTCTCAGACATTGGTCACATATATCTCCAGATGTAAGCAAAATCCGTTTTTAAAAATAGCTATTGCCGGCACGGGCCCTAGGTTTCTGCGTCATCTGCCCACGCGGAGGTGAGCGTGGGGGGGTGCGCGGGGCTGTGCGTCGGCGCGCGGGGGGGTTGGTTCGCGGAAAGAATCACGCATGCGCAAGTGCCGCCCACGGCTGGAAAATGTCAAAGGGCATCCCGGCAATGCCTGGATGCCTAGGATCTGAACGCGAGCTAAATTGATTTACAGGAACCGAAACTAGGTCATGCTAGGCTCCAAGCCTCCGCTGTACCGCGTTCGGTACTTGCGCAATACATTATTTAAAAGTTAACACATTATGGAAATGTTGCTTATATAATATATAGACACCAATAATGACTGGGAGCGGCTATTTTTAGGATCCTCACCCGTTAGACGAGAGGGTTTCCCAATTTAAAAGAGATTTATTTTTAACGTCTGGTATTTTTCATTGAGCTTATAGCCATATAAGATGGAAAATATAAGAAAAATAGTTTAATTTATGCAGAAGTGTTTAAGTGTGTGTGTGTGTGTGATTAAGTGTTTAATCCAATTACAGAATGAAATTAGCTTTTTTTTCTTAGCCTGGATATATATCCGGTATATATAAAAAAACGGATTTTTAATTTTTATTATAAAAATCGGACTTTTTCGAACCCTGATTGTTTGGTTTTTTGCATTGAATAGGCTCCGAAAATACTGAACCGATTTGAAAAATTCTTTCACCAATATAAGGCTACATTGTCGGCGAGTAACATAGGTTACTTTTATCCCGGAAAAACTCATTCACGGGGCGTAGCCACGAGCAGAAGTCTAGTATTTTATAATACGCAACATTAGGAGCTTAGAGTTAATATTGGCAATGATATTTTAATTACTTAGGGCATTCTCGACCTGTAACGGAAAAATCATATTTTTTTCCCATTCTGAAATGTTTTTGTAATTTTTTTATTTTATTTTTATGGCATCGAATGACGAGACGAGCAAGCCGTTCGCCTGATGGTAAACGATACGACCACCCATAAACAGTAGAAACACCATCCAGCACCTTGAGTTACAAAGTACGCTAATTTCACGGCGTTAACCTAATACGATCGTATTGAGAATTTACACTCATAGAAAATAAGGCTCCACGATGACCTTTAAAGCCCGCAATGGTTTCTTTGGCGCATTCGGCCCGGAACCCCGACAACATACAGTACGAGCCTCAAACGTCTTTCGGTCACTGTATTTTTTACATATACATGACATACATAATATACACTCACGCCTGTTATCCCCGAAGGGGTAGGCAGAGGCGCAACTAGTGCACCCACTTTTCGCCATTATTCCGTCCCATGATGTGATAGGGGGCGAGCCTATCGCCATATCGGGCACAAATTCCAGACTCCGAGCTGATACTGAATGGAAAAACTCAATATCACTTTGCCCGACCCGGGGATCGAACCCGAGACCTCAGCTTTGCAGTCGTACTGTAATAAAACTACGCCACCGAGGCAGTCTGTATTTTTTATATTTTTTTTTATCGGAGAGGGGTTGATAATGATAGGTGACTCTTTGGCCTTTAAGTAAAATAATAAGTTATTTGCTTCAGTCAAAAGTTTTAGATCAGTAAAAGTCTAAGTTTTCAGATTACTGCGTTGTTCATTTGAGACTGGGCAATTCGCAAACCATATTGAGAAATCCTTTTGATCATTGCCACTATGATGGTATACAGACGGTAGGTCCTTTCTTCCAAAATTAAAGTATCAGTAGCCCATTATTAGTGAGAAAGTTCTCACCAGCGTGTAACCTGTTAGTGGGTTGCCCTCAGCATGGTCACTTAATTCAAAGGGTTGCGAGCGCCTTCTGCGTTCACCCTAAAGACCGGTGTGGCCAGAAAAGCCGACTCGAGTCAGGCTACTAGCAGTAGGGCCATGAACAAAAAAAAAAAAAATTTCGCCAGCGATAACTGTACTGCATTGCATTGTTATATGTATACCTAATTATTTATTTATTTTAACAACGTGAGACAATTAGAGATATTTTTAGCTAGTGTAAGAAGTAATACCAAAGTTTTAAATGTGAAATTTTAAAGCAATCCTTAAATATAGTTCTAATTTCATTGTACAAGCCTCATTACTGCAGTTTTCCACTTACTTATAAATCTGATAAGGATTTCGCGTTTGCTAGCCTATTCGCGGCCTATGGTTTTTATATTTTGATAAGCACACATTTATTTAATAAACCTGACATCTATTTAAACTCTGAAAACTATAGCTATTATTTTATAGCACCTTATACTCATGTATTGTCTGGGCGTAAAACCTATGTGTATTCGTATATATCAAAATGATTGACAATTATATTATTGAGGAAATCGATAATTTTAAAAGGACTAATGCATACGTTTGTGAACCCGAGCATTGCTCAAGGTTTATTAAAAACACACATAATTCCATAAATATAATCCAACTAAATATTCGTAGTGTGAACCGTAATTTTGAAAATTTTTCCGTTTTTCTTTCAAGTACAAATGTTTTGTATGAAGTTATAATTTTAACTGAATGCTGGCTAACTAAAACATCAAACGTTCCTGCCCTGGAGGGCTACACTTCCTACCAAACAAGTAACCCTAAAAACCAAAATGATGGTATTATTGTATATGTCAAATGTGGCCTGATACACAACATACATGAACCGCAGGTGTATGATGCCAGCTATTTAATATGTTATTTAAAACAATATGATATCTGTATTGTAGCGCTCTACCGCTCACCATCCATACACAACTTGGACAGATTTATTGATGGACTAAACAATATTCTGACATCAATTGCATCTCATAAAACCATAATATTAATGGGAGACATGAACATTGACGTGTCCCCTAGTAATCTTAACCAACAGGGGCATTCATATCTCAATTTAATTGCCTCTCATGGTCTATCACCCTCACATCTTTTTCCCACACGCAACAACTCTTCTCTAGATCATGTTATGGTTAAATCAGATTTGCAAACAGTAACACTAGTGATTGATACGTATATCACCGATCATAAACCGACCCTAATTAATATTGAATGCGGTTCCCTAACTGGGACAGCAAAACATAGCCGCATCGTGGTAGACAACACTGCTGTAATTCAAGAAGTCCTGAGCACTGACTTTAGTGAAATCATGCGCCTTAATGATCCTAATTCTGCCGCTGAACTCCTGGTATCTTCCATTATGTGTATTATAAAAAAACACTCAAAAACGGTTCACATCACATCTAAACGTAGGATACTGAAACCATGGATTACAAATGGACTGCTGCGATGCATTAGAAATAGAGACAAACTATCACGTAAATTAAAAAAAGATCAGGAAAATTATATACTTAAACTAACCTACCTAAGATACAGAAATTTTTGTAATAAACTGCTCAAGAATCTTAAGAGGGATTATGAAAAAAATGAGTTTTCTAAAGCTAAAAATAACACAAAAGCCACCTGGAAGGTCATAAAAAATATAACTTCAATGCATCGTTACAACTCGTCACCTGTAGAGCTACTGAACATGACTTCTGATAATATTTGTTCTTTAAATAATGTCAATGAATTTTTTGCTAGTGTGGGGAAAAGACTTGCTGAGGAGATTATACCAGTCGCTTTCGAGCATGATAAAGAATCTATACTCCCAAACTCCTTAGTACTTTTACCAACGGATGAGCATGAGATAAGAGGTATTATCCTTGGGCTGCGGTCGAGTGCCGCAGTGGGTTGGGACGGAATTTCAGCTGGACTACTGAAAGCATCTCAGTCTGTACTGGTGCCTGTCATAACGCATATCTGCAACGTTTGCATATCTTCTGGCTGCTTCCCTAAGGTTTTTAAGAAAGCTGTTGTCCATCCTATTTATAAGAGTGGGGACAAACACAATGTCACAAACTACAGACCTATTTCCATTCTTCCAGCAATCTCTAAAATCTTAGAAAAGGTCATTAACAGGCGCCTGGTCAATTTCTTGGAATCTTTTAATATTCTAGCATCTAATCAATTTGGCTTCAGGCGAGGCATGTCTACGGAAGATGCTGTGGCCTCCCTCGTAGATCATGCTGTCTCTAAACTGGACAGAGGCATGAAATGTCTTGGTATATTCCTTGACCTATCTAAGGCGTTTGATACTGTTTCTGTCCCGCACCTTCTAGCCAAACTAGAATATATTGGAGTGCGTGGACTGGCATATGACATCTTTAACGACTATCTTAGTGATCGTACCCAATGTGTCAAAATAAATAACCTGATAAGCAACAGTATACCATTGAGCTACGGTGTTCCACAGGGATCCATACTAGGCCCAACCCTGTTTCTAATTTATATTAACAGACTTTGCCAGCTTCCATTAACAAACAGCTGTATATTCACATACGCGGATGACACGGCGGTACTTGTACATGGCACTGATTGGGCAGAAACATATATGCACGCTGAAACCGCCCTCAAGTCATTGATGTCTTGGTTATCTGCTAATCTCCTGACATTAAACCTCAATAAAACTTTATATATGCCGTTTTGTCTTAAACCTACCACACTTCATCCCTTGGACACTCTTGCTCTTAAAGCACACAAAAACGACTGTTCTATGGACTCGCAAACTTCTCCATGCCGCTGCACGCAGCTTACAAGGACTACCGTAGTCAAATATCTTGGCGTTCAGATTGATAACGCTCTTAACTGGAAGCCTCACGTTGAGAATCTCACCACACGAGTACGTAAGCTTATTTTTATATTCTATAAATTAAGATACTCTGCAGACCTTAGCATTCTAAAGTCTGTCTATTACGCCTTATGTCAATCAGTACTCTCGTACTGCATTACTGTGTGGGGGGGAGCGCCTAAGACATACCTCCTACAATTGGAACGAGCTCAGAGGGCTATACTCAAAGTCATGACCTTCAAGCATTTCCAATATTCATCCACATGGCTATATTCAGACTGCGGTGTTCTACCTGTGAGACAGCTATTTGTCCTTCAAACGATTCTGCGAAAGCATAAATCCCTTCGATTTGACACGAATGCTGTTTCACGTCGACGGTCGTACAAAGTTTGCCCCACCTACAAATGTAACACAGCTACTGCTCAACGACATTATATGGCAATCGGAAGTCATCTTTACAATAAAATAAATAAAATCTGCAACATTTTTCCACTCTCTAAGTCCATTTGTAAGCTTAAAGTCCGTGAGTGGCTACAAACGCAAAATTATGACGAAACAGAAAACCTCTTAAAACTTTCGATCCTATAAAGTGTGAAAGACCTTTACATTTATTAATGTACACCTCCACCCATACTTTCATACACACAAACTCACAAATTAATACAATATGTAATGAGGCTTTAGAATATAAAATTTATAAAATTATATATAGATAATTTATACTATAGATCATAGAATTTTCTTATTTTTGTTTATATAGAGTCCTAAGTAGATGGCAAACCACAAATCACGTTCTATCTGTATGCAATATAACCTATTGTGCAAAACTTGTAAGAGCGTTGGTACCCAAGACACAAGTTAAATCTTACTTTGGGTACCTGTGTTCAAAATACTTACTACTGATATATGTTATAATGCATTTTTACCAAGGATCATATTATTTGAAAGTGGTATCTGTAATATATGTTTTTTTGAAAATAAAAATAAATAAATAAATAAAATAAAATAAATAAGTTTAAGGCAGATAAATTTAGACGTTAGTAGATGTGGGTAAAAATAAGACAGATGAATGAAATGTTCCCCGTTACCAAATAGGTGGGCAGGAATAAACCACGCCCAGAATCGATGAAGCTCCTTTTACCCACACAGAAATTCGGTGTGTAGGCAGTACCAGAAATATACGGAGCTACTTTGTTTATATAGATACTATTTGCGCTGTATTCCTCAAATGGTATGCAGAGAGATCCTTAAATTTTTCTAGAATATTTTCGGCAATTACGAATTTAATCCACGAATATATTTTACAACGATCTCGTTCAAAATTTGTTCGAACGGTAGGCTGAACCCAGTTAATGAAAAGTAACATCTCATTTTCCATACAAACAAAATCAATTAACAAATTAACTACTTCATACTATAGATATAATTTCGGTACCTAATGAAAAAACGTGTGTTTAAAGCCGTAACCTTCCTGCGTCCATCATTGAGTTACCTCGGAGTCCACTGCGATCATTTTGCGAAGACAATAGATTATATTATGAAGATTACAACGACATACTATAACAGTAATTGTGTATTGTGAACGTTGAAGAAGCTACTCAGCGTATGTAATTGATTGAGATTAGAGTGAACAAGGTCTTTTAATATAAGAATTGACCGTTGTACACGTTTACCATAAATATTGTCAAAGGTTGGTACGGGGCTACGACATTAATGTAAAAAACGAAGTTTATAATAACAATTCATTGTCCGTTTACGAAGCGGAATTGTGACAGTTTACTTACACGTACTTGTTCAATTGCATGTCAAGGCCTTCCTAAGATGGACTGCAAGTGTGCAGGACGCATATTCTCGAAGAGAGAACAACGTAAAGTGCATACCGCGCATGCGCGATTTCGTAATAGAACTCGGACCTCTTAGTGACGTCATAGACTTTAGTCAGTGATCTTAGTGAAAAAATCGTGTTATCGTTAGGGTCATTGAACGCTTATAACTCACCCGGTATGAACTGTGTAGTGTTTCATTCGGTGTCATAGTGTAGGTTAGAACTTTGCCTACCCCGCTGCGGTAGCGGGATGAACGTATGTATAAAGTTTAAATAGTTATTTATAGAAATGTTGCTTGTGTGCATCGTTTGTGCTAAACTTAGAGTAAGTAAATCACGATAACTTTCTTTGTAATGCACATAAGGTTGTTTTATGATGTTTAGTATATAGAGCCACTTAGTGTCTATGTACCAGGACACTTATAGTTTAGGCATATAGATTTAACTTAGGCGCGAATTGAAAATAAGTGTAATCTTGAAAGTGAAAAAGAGGTCCTAGAAAGAGGGAAGGCCCTCTTAGTGCTCCGTACGGTATAGCCGCGGAGTACTTAAGCTAATTTGTTTTTTTGTATTTTTGAGTTAAAACGTGTTAGGAGTTTTTTGTTTAATAGAAATAGTTCGGGACATCAAGAAAACAGCAAGTAGTCGGCAAGAAAGAAGAAGTCTGCAAGAATGAAGAGGAAACAGGCGCTTATGCAGAGTGGACCATCCTTCCTCATCAGCTGTGGCACGGTGCTACGAGGACGACTTCCAGCTACGTCGCATAGCTACGGCGTAGCAACGAGAGACTACGCGCCGAATATTAACGCCGGGAGAATTTGGCTACCGTTGTGGCTGAACTTTGTAACTTTCGATTCAGTGTGTGAAATAAACGCTATTTCCCGATTTTACGCCTTTGTTACTTTGTCACTGGTATCGCCATATTCCCACTCACGCAATCCAGCACACACACAACACATTGCGGGGTGTTGGCCCAGTCCGAGCCCCGCACAGCAAGTATGATGCTGAGTTTAATACTTACAGAAATTAAAAGCAATTTTATTCAATTTGCAAAGAATTGTGCGCAAATATAAAATATATTGTGTTAATATTATCGTACATAAATCGTTTAAAGGAATTTTGACCTCAACAGATTAGGTAGAGAGTTGCATTTGTTTTGTCATTCAATATGCGGCCCTTATTTCCTTTTAACGGTAATGAATAAAACGCACATTGTACTAGCCCTGGTCATCTGATATTCTTTGGAATTGTGGTAATAATCTAACGACAGTGAACTTTAGCTCTTTTATTGCTTGTTTTTGTACCGAAGTTTATGTTTTTGAATTATTATTTTATTTATAAATCTCCTTCACGGTCTTAAGTAAATATTAAGTCAGATTGCAAATTTTCCAAAAGAACATATTTCATTTACATTAAGGTATTATTGTCTTATCATATGTGCAAGAAATATGATGTAATGTATATCTACGGTGTATAGCAGTTATTTATTGCGTAGAAATACATTATAATTTTCCAAAAAATGTTGACGTCAATTTCAACTAACATAGACATGTAATCACTCGACCCATACATGCCAAACTAATTTCAAAAAGCAAATATCATATACATGTTTGATATAAAAAGTACCATAGACCATCTACCGGCGCTACGTTAGATGGTCGAATGAATAGGATACACATAAGTGTGGGGACAGGTTTGGATATATTTCAGCCTACTTCAATTAAACTCGCTGCAAGAAGATCCACAGATGTAGATTGCACACTATTCAAAATCAATCAAGTTTGTGATTTAGTACCAGATAATGGACCGGTGCTATGATCATCTATATATATATCTTATCGATATATATATAAATGAATGTCTATTTTCCTTGGTCACGGCATCACGCATGAATGGCTGGACTGATTTCGTTATTTCTTTTTTTGTTGTGTTTGGTATTGTCAGGAGAAAGTTCTTATGAAAGAAAAAAATAATAAAATTGCGCGGAAAATTAGAAAACTTAAGCATACTTAACCACCATATTAAACGTGCATGTCACTGAACTCCTAAACGGATGGAGTGGACCGATTTTAATGTAATTTTTTGTGTGTCTTCAGGTGGATTCCAGAATGGTTTAGATTACAATTATATCCGGTAGATAGCGCTGTACTCGGGTTCTAGGATTTTATTTCCTTTTTAGGGCAACGTCTGTCGGGGCCGCTAGTGTTTATAAAGTCTATGTACGGTCAGCAGCAGATATACACTATGTACAGAAAACTATACACTCCTAAGAAAACCAAAAAGATTTACACAACAAAAGTAAAGTAAAGCTGTTGGCATCGTATGTGTCAAAATCTTCTAACACACGTTAATCAAATGTATCTTAACAATTAATTGATCAAACTGACGTAATCAAATGTAACCAAGCATTGAACATAAGTTATCGATTATGCTCGTATTATTAATACTAGTAGTGCTCGCGGCTCCGCCCGCGTGAAAAAGTTTTTCCGGGACAAAAATATTTTCCCGGGATAAAAAGTAGCCTATAGGAGTTATGTAGCTTCCTATTAGTGAAAGAATTTTCAAAATCGGTTCAGTAGTTACCGAGATTAGCGTGTTCAAACAAACAAACAAACAAACTCTTCAGCTTTATAATATTAGTATAGATTTCGTAGCTCTTTTTACATACATAATAGTATGTAGAGTAAAAATATCATCGCACCGCACACGCCTGTGTTCACAAAGGCAGCGGTAGAATTAGTAAACACGTGTGAACAACGTGTCTTGCAGAGCTGATGTCCGTGGCTTTAAGTGTTAAATGCCGATTTTCTCGCCGTCTCGTGTACAGATTCCAACCTTGGGCAACCTTGTGTAATTATCGAATTGACAGTATGAGAATTGAATCGCAAAAACCCCGGGATTTAAAGCCTAAACACGCATCCACGAGTCCAATGAACGGTACGTTTGCTTTCAAGAGTGGTCATTCAAATAAACACGTCTTCTTGCATGAATGAGGCTTCTATACCATCGAATATTGATAAAATCGAATTTTGGTGTAAAGATCATAATTTTTTACAACATATTTTTGTTTTTAATTTGATGGATCAATGATTAAATAACTAATACTAGAACTGTTAATAAAGGTTATTTTGATTATAACATACTTGAAAAATGTGGCCGCCATTTTGAATTTCTTTGTTATAGGACCAATTGGTTTAAAAATCGATATAATATGCTAGTCCAAATAAATCAATGTAGTAATCTATAGCGCTATATTTATTTCGCTAGAACATCTGTTTATAAAATCAGATATACGGAAGGAAATTACTGGGATAAAACTAGTCTATACGCTACACTAGGAAATTGTATATTCGTCTGTAAAATTTCATCCTAAATCGTTCACCAATTTTTAGGCTTACTTTTAAAAAACAAAAGTCTAAACAGTTCTTAATTTTTTACATTTATAATATAAGAAAGAATTAATATAACAAGATTAAAAATTTTATCCGCACGGGTCCGCGGGATAGTTCATAGTTTTTAGACGGAACAGCTGAATTACCGTAACATTATATTTCGGATAGTTGTCAAATAATTGGAAACAAGAGACACGTCACTAACGTCATGCAAGTAGTGAAAGAGATAGACGAAAGGATTTCCAATTAATCATGAGTATAAATGCATTGTACATAGGATATATTTTTCATGTTCATTATAAACATCTGCACTGCTAAAATAACATTGTCAGTTGATTTATTCATATACAGTGACTTCTATTATACTGCGTACTAGTATAATAGACGTCAGTGTTCATATACCAATCGCCTTCTTTTTGTTTAGATACATTTGACAATCTATGAAAGAAAAACGATAAATACATAAAATCCAGCAATGTACAGAAAAATAAAGGAGAAAAACAATATCACAGTGATAAGTAGTGATGCTTGACAAGCTATAATATAATAATTATACTAATTAAAGAATTTTGTCTAGCGATAATTCGTAAACTATAAGATATAATTACTAGGTATATTGGCAACATAGCCAGTTATAGGTAACCTTCTGATCTCGTAAAATCTATACTAATATTAAAAAGCTGAAGAGTTTGTTTGTTTGTTTGTTTGAACGCGCTAATCTCAGGAACTACTGAACCGATTTTGAAAATTCTTTCACTAATAGGAAGCTACTTTACTCCTGAGCGCTATAGGCTACTTTTTATCTCGGGAAAATATTTTTATCCCGGAAAAACTTTTTCACGAGTGCGGAGCCGCGAGCACTTCTAGTTGAAACATATTAAAAAAAACGAACATACAGGGGGTCAAAAGTGCCGTAAGTCACTTCGAGAAAAGGATAGCACGGCTGTGCTCGACTTGGCGGTGCACTCCCGTGCCGCCAGATAGGTCACAACAAAAAATGAATCAAGATAGCAGCGTAGGCAGCCACGTCGAAGAACTATTTCGAGAATGTTGTTCAAAAAAGATCAACTATATTTAAGTTGAACTTATTAATACAGATATCATTCAGGTGTGGATTATCGAGTATGTATTGCATGATATTATTATTGTTTGTACTAGTATAAGTCACGGAACTTATTACTAAATTTATTTATAGGCTGAAATTAAATGTATAATCAGAATATTTCTCAGAATTTAAAGTGAGCTTTTAGATGCCCATTGCACCAAGATCCTTTTATAAAAGTAAACAGTAATTAAGAAATATTACAAGTTTTACCCCATTGTAAAGAGAAATCTATATATATAAAATTCTCGTGTCACAGTTTTCGTTGCCATACTCCTCCGAAACGGCTTGACCGATTTTGATGAAATTTTTTGTGCTTATCCGGTATCTATGAGAATCGGCCAACATCTATTTTTCATCCCCCCAAATGTTAAGGGTGGACCACCCCTAAATTATTTTTTTATTTTTCAGACAAAATTTTTTGTTTTAATTTTTTTATGATACAGCATACAAAAATACCTACAACCCTAAATTTTCACCCCTCTACGATCAACCCTTATTTTTTAATAGCCATTTTAGTTACCTTTTTAGGGCAGGACAACGTCTGTCGGGGCCGCTAGTATTATATAACTACTGACAAAAAACGACATGTTGCAAATTGCGAGACCTGCATCAACGTAGCATCAAGTAGATAAAAAAGACTCAAATTCTTGCAGTTATGTTCAACGAGTACCATTTACAGCATCTGTATTTAGTACTTGCTATGATATTGTTTTTTTTTTATTTAAAAACTTAGTGCAGGCATTTGACCACGATCTCAATGAATTAATTAATTTTTATCAATCTCAAATCTTCTGTTATTCTATATCTTTCTCAATTGTTATCAATTCCAGTTGGTTAACATCAGGCTCGGAGTAGGTTTGAGTGGGTAATTTATTTTATTATTTATAAAATTGTATCACAAAAACCTGATGCGGTAGTACGTAATGTCCATGTTGTCATTGCCTTGCTATTCCAAGTAGTTTTGTCGTAGCTAGTAAAGTAGCCTCTGTTAGGATTTAAGAGGTAGTATGGAAGTACAAATCAGAAACAATAAGATTCTTAACACGGTAATATCCTCTGAGTCGTCTAATATTTAAAGCTAAAATGATCCCAAAATAAGTAATATCTAATAGTTTATGAAGATAATGACTGTCACACACGCACGGCAGACATGGCTAATCTAAAGTGAGGTTTAGATTAACAAGAATACTTGCAGATATTGCCTTCCGCAAGCGATTTTATATTGCTAGGACAACTTGCTAGTCTAAATTTACCTTAAGGGATTTTTATTTCTCAACAAAAACGAAAAGGATAAGAATAAAACATTTAAGAGAACATTAAAACAATATCTATATCATCAACATATAAAATAATATCACGATACAGACGCAAATGTTGCAACTAAGAGACCAGGCACTGACGGGCTCGTGAAGCAGATTGCGATCTTAAATGTGATGAAGTAGTTATAAAAAGAATTAAAAAGTTGTTTGTTAAGCTAGTGTTTATATGTACAGCGGAATGCCTTTCAACACGAAATGGTAGAAACGATTATGATAATATATCTAAAAAGTGTAATTTAAGTTGTAATGGTGGAAAAATTTTTTTTTATGTAAATTGTAGAAATAATGTTTCAATGTCTAGTGCCGTAGAAGTTGTTTTGAAATAAAGGAAAGCAGCTTTTCTCGATGATTTCATTAAGACTCAGAAAGACGGTTCTGTGTTTTATCAAATTACTGTACAAAAATTCTTAATCTCTATTAGAAGGTTCGAAGTCAAAGTAAGATCGCGAATCTGAGAATATTTATCAAGTGAGTAGTAAGATGGGACTTATGCTATTAGCTATCGTTCAAGATTATATCGTGTTTATGTTTATAGTCGTTACAATTTATGTATAATTGGCAATTTAATATGATTTATCTTTGCAGTGGAAGATCTCTCGCCCATTACAAGCTTGAACGAGAGATATGAATTTGATGCCTATCTATAATTTTTATAAGGGCAATTGAAAGGTTTCAACTATAAGAAGCAATGATTCCATGTTACTTACCTTGCATTATAAAACGTCCGTTCGTCTTTAAAATACTCGAATGATCGATAAGTGTTCAACCGTAAAAACCTCATCAATGTGAGGTGATCTGACAAGAAAAAATCAAAGAATAAGGCAACTGATATGAAGACTAGCAAAAATGACAATAGGAAGAGTAGAGGCAAGTAAGGACTTCATAATACTTAATTGGGAATAGGTTGATACACAAACACAAATCCATTTCGCGTAAATATTTTTTCATGACAAACAATGCGTAAAGAAAGCTGATGTAATGAACCATACACTGTGCATATTATAATATGCAAAATAGCAGATACTGTAGTGAATGCACTTTTTAGCTTTAATGATATCGCGCAGTGCACATATAGACGTAAATCTCCCGTCTCGACTCGTAAAGATAAACAAGCATGATAAGACAATTTAACATTCTCATCGCATCCTGTGCCTGCGCCTAGGGGAACATCTGACAAATGCACACAAAGGTCACATTCCCGTCGGCTGCCATTACGACTCCATAAAACGTTCTGTTTTAAATTGCAAGCAAACGTGCAGACGAGTAAAACTGAAATAAATAAAGTGTGCGTTGGCAGCGCTGTTGCTAGGCGCGCTCAAGGTCTGCGCGACCCTGGCCGTGCCCCCCACACCACCGCCCGGCCGCGCATGTGCATCGAGTAAGCTGCATTCGTGATTCGCCAACCTCACTGCCGCACAACGCACACGTGCATACCGCGCTGCCCACAACCAGCAGAGCTCTGCATCGAGCTGCCCTGTGTCTATGTGTGCATCCGTGCACGTGTACTATGTTACGTGTAGATACGCTTCGAAAGGGCTCGTGCAAGTGAGCGCGCGTCACACAGACCATTTCTGATTAATGATGGTGAATATTTTTGGTTTTATACGCTACACATATACATAGCTTTAAGCTTTTTTATGACTTGTAAGTCGTTTGAATCGTGCTTAACGTCAAAGCTGCCACCTTTTACGACAAGCATCCAATGAACTTTTCCTCGTGAAGTTAATAAATCGAAAACATAATCAAGACCGAAAGCGCCTTTTCCCTTTGGCCCACTTATGCCAATAACTGGGTTCATTGTTAGTTATGAGGAAGATAAAAACCGGTATTTGAAGGATGACTACTCGCGTACTGTGAAATTTTTGCACATATTTCACAACGAATTGATATAAGGAAAAACTAAAAAGCGTGGGATGAGACGTACAATATTGTGTGGGTGTGAGCTAAGGATCCGACACAATACAAATCGGAACAGCGCATGCGTCAATAACTGAGGTTCTGATTACCGAGCGATTTATTGATGTATTGACACACAGTCTATGCTTGTATGATGTATGTATAAATATCTTTATGCGAAGATAATGGAATAAACGCAGACAAAAACAATAATGATGATAAAAATGACATCAGATTTCTGGTGCGTGTAAACTGCAAACAGTCTGGCTCATGAATTACTGTAAATATTTACGTGGCGCTCAGTAAATTTATTGTTATTTCTTTCCAACTTTAGTGTTATCTCCAAAATAACAAAAGTGATAAGCAATATTTTTTATACATTGACTGCTTCGGTGGCGTAGTGGTATTGCGTACGCATTACGAGTACGATTTGCGCGCTGAGGTCCTGGGTTCGAATCCCGGGTCGAGCCAAAAAAAAAAATTGTGACTGGGTTTTTCCATCTTAAAATTTACTCAGTCTCAGCTCGGAGTCAGGAAGTTGGCGGTGTGATACCCCCGTGCCTCGGAAAGCACGTAAAGCCGTTGGTCCTGCGCCTGATCTCTCTCCGGTCATGTCGGATTGCCGTCTCACTGGACTATGAGAGTGAAGGAATAGCGAGTGCACCTGTGTATTGCGCACACACTTGTGCACTATAATATCTCCTGCGTACCTGGCTGATCTCCGTTGAGATTGGCCGCCGTGGCCGAAACTGGCTAGGAGGATTTCATTTTTTTTTTTCACATTGAAAACAATACTTGGTAATTCCTATATTTCAGTTGTTTGGTTGGGGGGTCCGGAACGCCCCTCCCCCCGCCCCCTTGGCTACAACAAAAATAATCCGGGCCACTACACATGTATACATCAATCATAATGCCTATGTGCACTTGTAACAAAATCCAATCATTTTACAAACTTTCGCATTTATAGCACAGATGAAATCAACAAAACCCAAAGCAAAACTGAATTTGGCATACATGTCCTATGGATCCGCTCCAGGCGATACCTTTTCGAATCCTCAGACCCCCCCTATGGGAAAGCTATAGCTACTCTCGTGGTGTATCGGCCGCTAAGTCACAAAGTTGGAACACGTCGGGATGGGGCACGTGCAGGAGTTCCTACACGCTTTGGCAAACTTCATTGTTTATTTATTTGTGATGTTGATGTCACGCGGGCCCCACGTGCTGATCTGCGCCCACCGGACTAAATACAATCACACACACTTATAAACATCCATCTCATTTACATTCCTTATAAATTATTTTCTGCCTGCACACGATGCTTTATGCGTCCACGTACCGTGTTATCTATGTCAGAATTCTTTATCTGATTAGTCATTTTCTTAATTCACTTGAGACGAGATTTTTGCTGTAAAGATAAACCTGTCTTGTAAGGTGTGTGACTGTGACTATAATAGCTGCGCAAGTGTTGTAAGTAAACAAATAGTCAGCCATCTTGTCGGCCATGTTGTTGGCGATACGTCAATGTGACGTGACCGCTCGTCAGCTGATACGCGCACGAAACGTTTGTGCAAATAAATACCTTTTATTATATCCTACAAAGTGTAACGAAGTACGGCTCGCGACTCTCCGCACATCTAACTCGATAATAAACACCAATAAATGTTCTCTCGATTTGTATATGATCGATGCCCGCACCACCGGCACTAGTTTATCCGGTTTTGAATTCATAACAGAGAATATTATGGCCAATGTACACAGTACAGCACGTTTGTTTTGTAATCGAAATACCAATCGAGACGTTTTCTCGTTTAATACTACGAAAATGTTGATTAGTCAGTTCATTTGTCGGCACAGTGCACACGATTCGACGAAATATCGATGGAGGAAAGAAACTGACTACAACTGGTTTTAACCCTACTGGTTTACATTTTACAGGGGTGGCCATGCCATTAAACAAGTAGGAATACTAGTTTCGATTAGTGCAATTTATAGATAAATATCATTGGAGATCAACGTGGTATTATTTATTCGTTTATTGTTAGTCGGGCTTGGCGGACGCGGGTTCAAGGCAAAACTGGCATGTGGGAGGCCCCATAACAATTTAATGTACTTAACTCGATTAGACAGTCCTTAATGTGAAATTAATAAATTTTATATACACTTGGCTGCGATCATGGTTGTTACAGACATAGTTAATTTTGACCATGGATAACGACCGTAAACGATCAATTATTCAAACTACTACTGACTACGAATGTAACACGGATATATTTCAAAAAATGACATGTTATATTTGTAAATGATTCTTCTAAACCGACGTTCGTTTTTTGTGTATTGTTATATCATTGTACTTCCTTTATTATGTACACAGGTTTCAAGACCATCATAAGCAGCATTACACTTACATGAGAAAATGAGGTGTGTATTATTCATTCACAAAACCTCAACCCTATTGAAATAAATATTATTAAATGCATATTTATTATTTCTGGAAACCCTGTTTATCACCAGCCTGTATTTAAATTAGGAAGCTCTGTATGGCACTGCACTGCTATATCATCATTCAATATCCCAATGCAATTCAGCTATTAACAATATAGGTATAACCTCTATTATGTCATGAAGCGGAAATATGCTCAACCAACATTGCGTAAATTTGATTCATCACTTACTACACCATATAAATGTGAGTACAACAGGACTATCGTGTGAAATCGTCCAGAAAGGCAGATACCATAGTTTTGTATATTTCTGCTAAGCAGCTATGGAGGAAGTATTGTGTTTGGGTTGGATTTTAGAAGGACGTCGAAGTTATTACAATTAATTATAAGGACATTATGAGATAACATATTAATATGAGTATTAATAAAGTTGATGAGTCATCTTTGCATCAAATCTTTTCCGTACTTTTACCATATAGATTATTTCAGTAACTTCTCTTCCACCAAAATTTCTAGTACTCTCTTATTCGTCTTTTTTTAGTTTAGCTTATTTACTTTATCCAGATCAAGAATCATCTCCCAAACGTCCTTAATCTCCATCTTATGAGCCAGTATAATAACTAAATCATTTTTGTATTGGTTATTAAACTTTAGCATTGAAACATTTTCAAGTCGAAGTAAATTCTTCTTTAAATATAAGAATTATAGTTTCTGAGCAGGTTTTGGACTTAAAATTTATAATTGCTTATTACCATGCATCAGAATTTCTTTGTGGAGAATAATTGGGTACTACAGAAATTATAATATTTTATACAATCGTTACTCCACTATTACTTGCTTGTCCTCGTATATTTCAAGAAAACTTTCAAGACAAATAGCTAACTACTAAGCACCGTAAAGGGGCCAATTCAGATTGTAACGATTTTAGGTTTTGTTTGACCATCATGTACAATGTATCTATAAATAATATATCCCTTATATTTATTATGCACTAGTAGTGCTCGCGGCTCCGCCCGCGTGAAAAAGTTTTTCCGGGACAAAAATATTTTCCCGGGATAAAAAGTAGCCTATAGCACACAGGAGTTATGTAGCTTCCTATTAGTGAAGAATTTTCAAAATCGGTTCAGTAGTTCCTGAGATCAGCGCGTTCAAACAAACAAACTCTTCAGCTTTATAATATTAGTATAGATTTATTAAATGCCAGTAAGTTATACAAACTTTTTGTATGTTTATTTTTATGTGGCACATGCTAATAATGACAGATTAAATTAGTAACATTTTACTCCCAAATATTACGAATATCTCGATATTTTTTTTTTCATGCTTAGAATACGGAATATTGTAACCAAGGTTTTTGTGGAGGTCGAATGTTTGAAAATATGCAGATTGCACGGATGTGCCTCACAATGTATGTAGCACATGTAACCCAATCAATCTCTTTGGTATGTAAACAAAAAATCATCAAGATAACACCCAACTTGTTCAAAAAAATAGTAAGAGGCTAAGGTATACTGAATTCTAAAATTCGATGTTTTTAACATACCAATTAGTAGCGAAGATTTATAAATTGATTAATTGGATGACTTAATTAAACAATATGGTATAATTAGCATGAATTATTATTTTACTGCAAGACTTATTTTTTTAACCTCTATGAAAGAGATTATAGACGATAATATCTATTGCGCAAAGACACCACTGGGACAAGGCAAACCGATATCCCTTTATTAATTAATTCATTAAACATTATATTTTTGTTCTCTTAATTTACTATGGTAATATGAATAAATAAATTAATGTAATAGTACATAATTCAAACAGCTGAACAAGCAGCAGAGAACACAGTAAATTAAATGAAGGTCATTTAAAATCTTTTAAATACGTCCATAGTACGTGATATTTATTATTTACTAGGTTTGTATCATAACGTATTCCAGCATAACATACCATAGATTCAAGCTGTGAACAATTAAGGAAAAACAGACAATGTTAATGTTATAGGAAAACTAGCATCCGAATAAGGAAAACCCGACGGAGAGAATAAAGCCTGATGTCGTTTGAAAAATATCGACATCTAATTATTTGTAAAATAGGCTAGGCTCTCTTTCGGTTCAATAAATATTATCGTTTTTGTGACCGATTAGATAATTCCTTAATATCTACGTGCGAGTTATAGCTTAGAGAATTTTTATTTGAAGTGCTTTACCGAAGCCATCGCTTGTTCTGGGATCACCCGATTGCCTTGAACTCACGTACTCGACATTTTTTGCGGACTGCTCTACAACAGGATACAACTTTGTACCGGGCCCTTGGTGGTTTAGCGGGCGCCCTTGATGTCTCAAATATTCGGGGCCATTTTGAAACATAGCCGAGTTCGGTTTCATCCAGTCGCTAGTTTTTAACGTAAGAATCAAGCTTGGAATACCAACACGCCGCGCAAATACCGTGGATTCCTAGTATAATTTTATTTATATACGTGGAAAATTAAAATGTACAAAAAGCCGTTAAAATCGATTGAGCCATGGAAAAGTATTGTAGTGGTTTTTTCATGACGTAACCGCAACATTTTTGTTGCGAAACATGACTTAGAATTTTATTGGCATTGGCAAATTTATCTAACCTAGGATTTTCTGTACGGAAATTTGTGCACTTATTAGACTGTAAATATTAACGTGACGTTCGTGATATGCTGATAAGGTTCGTGCCTCGTGTCAAATTGACTCATGTAGAGGACATGGTTAAATACACATAGGTAGGTGATCTCTAATGTCTAGAACGAACATGGCCGCATGTACACGTAACATGACGGCCCCAGCCGCATCGCCCCCAAATACACTTCAATCTCATATGAAAACATCAAACAATATACTTTGAAACTTACTAAATTATTTACTACTTAAATTAATAAGACATATTTTTAACGAAGGTACAATGATAAACTATACTTACTGGCGCCACGAACACCAACGACCGTGAATTAGGTTATATGGTAAAAGTATTATCACTTCTTCCACGTAATCAAATATGACTAAGTAGGACTTACTGCAGCGCATGTGTCAGATGTATGTTGCATAATGTGCGCGGCGTGGTACCGCCACTGCTGCCGCTGGTCGCGGCGGTGGTGTCGGCGTCGCGGCCACATTGATGTATTCAACAGATTCCGTCACGTCACGGAACAACACCATCGCCGTATCACCATCGCACCGCCGAAATGCACCGCGATTCACAACGGTTCACCTGAAAAAACCAAGAGGTGAATAAGAACAGACGAGTTCGGTTGTTGCACGCAAGAAATCTGCTTCCACGTTACGGACGTTACGGAACTGTAATTATTATTTGTCAGGTGAGCCACTAGAACGCATCGTGTGTGGAAAATTGCGATGCGGTGTTTAGCGCGATCGTCGGTGAGGCACTGACGGGCGACGGCGAGGTGGCCGCCTGCCGCCTGCCGCCGACCGCTCCTGCATTGCGGCGCGCAGTCGCACTCGCGCGCGCATGACCTTGGCATTGAACTTGGCAATGGGCCGGCGCGATGCGGGGACCCGCGGGGCCGCACGGCTTGCGGCGGCGAGAGGGGGGCTTGTGGCACGGCCGCACGGGACGAGGGAGGCGAGTGGCGCGGGGGTGCGGCGGCGCACAGTACGGGAGGGGGGGGGGGATGAGGCGGGGTGCGCAGCAGGGGATGGAGATGCACCGGCAGCTGCACCGCCCCTCCCGCCGTTCTTCCGCCATCGTTACTGCCCGGGCCCATTTCCACGTCTAATATTATGTACCACGA
This sequence comes from Lapara coniferarum, assembly GCA_949316025.1. Lineage (NCBI taxonomy): Eukaryota > Metazoa > Arthropoda > Insecta > Lepidoptera > Sphingidae > Lapara > Lapara coniferarum. Next base: position 28,133,298 of record OX438925.1, on the reverse strand, counting down.
ATGCCCGGACGTGTTTCAACAATCATTACCGGGACGGAATTTGGGCTTCGCGCCGATGTAATGATCGATTTACATTGGGGTGATGGCAACAGCTTCATGTAAACAATAAGAAACTATTGGAACGTGACTGCTGCATTTATTTGATGTGATGTGGAATCTACCGACAACAGACATATGAAGCGACTGACAGAGTGTAGTCAAAGGAAATGCATCCAGAGTGGACTCAGCTAATACTCAATACAAGTTCTTCAAATAAGTACTTCTTATAACTGCCCAATGCATGAAGAGATAAAGCGACTGTATGGCCAATATCTTGCTTTTCTGCAGATTTACGGCGAGCTCTAATTTTACAAATACCCCTGATATAATATGCATAAATAATAGGTACGTTCATATAATTTCTTGCCAGAGACCATAAATCAAGAATTGTTAAATATATTCAAATTTGTGTATATTTTTAAAAATATACGACAAGTGAATCATGATACATGTACATCAATTCTTTATTTTATTTCGCTGTACTTACTCGATCTAATTCTATTGGTTTGTATCGATTAAGAGGTAACGAATGTGCCTCGCCTGGGGCACATAAGCACCTGATGTAATAGTCAAGGCACAAAAACTAGTCGTTCTTGAGATTTAGTTGCCATCCGACTTGTACTTGTGTCTTTTGGTGTGATACCTTTTATCTAAGTTAATATCTTTTAAACCTGTAAATGACTACTCTGAAAGATTACTTGTGAAAATATTAAAAAATTTAGAATTTCTTTTAGAAACTTTGTGTTCTTCATAGACTTTCTACACATTTTTTTTTCTTTATCTATATTATATTATTTAAGAACAGAAGTATATATGTAACTTCTATTCATGGTTACCGGTGCTAATTAAAAGTAATTTTTTAACCCACTTCAACAGAAGGATTCAATTCGAAGTAAAAAGAAAAATCGTCGATAATTATTTTTAACTTTAAATTATTATTTTTGTTTTGGGTTTCGTACAGCTTCAAAATGGCATCATTTTAATTTCATTGGTATTTTCTTGAATTTTAAAGATGCAGAAGAAATCTCCTCGAAATAATATTTGATGATTCTTTCTGTGTTAGGACTTGGGTTCAATAAGCGTTCAAAATAATACCGTATTAAACCATATCATTGTTAGATCTTGAACTTCTACGAATCAGAAGGGAGCTCCTTAAAATCAAATAGGACTTTGACCATTCTTGTTTTTTTGAGTTCAGTTTAGCTTAAACATGCTAACATGGGAATATTGTCCATATACCTTGCACTTTGTAGATGCAGGAGGAAGCTCCTCAAAACATATTTTTGTGTTGGATTGAATATAGTTTCAACATACCTACTAGACTAGTTCATATTAAGAATATAGTTTTTTCTTATGTATCAGGATGACGAGTGCCGTGGATTGCCACACAGTACTTTACAACTCAAGTTGCTCGATGGTGTTGCTACTGTTTATGGCTACAACTACCAGGTCGTATCGCTTACCAGGCGAACGGCATGCTCGTCTCGACATCCAATGCAATAAATAATAATATAAAAAACATAATAACACGAATTAGGAAGAAGAACAGAACATTGCTTCTGTTTTTTATTCATTTTTATTAAGCCACAGTACCTGGATGACCGAGTTACGCTCAGTATTTTTTTTTGGGAAATTGTGTTTTTTTTTGGTAAATTGTGTGTTTTAGATTTATTGTCCACGAAACCTTTGGATACATATTAAATTTCATGAAAATCGTTGGAGCCGTATATACAAGAATACCTACTATGAATATATACAAGAATTGCTCGTTTAAAGATATAAAGTTTTTTTTTGTTTGTAGTTGCTTGCTTGATTTGCTACGTTTCAGACAAAAAAAAATGGAATCAGTATTGCTTACCCAAGGGGTAGTTAAATTATTTAAGACCGAGGGCCATGAACCTGAGAAGTGACACTTCAAGCGAATTTGCTTTGCGCTTCAAGAGCCGAAATCGATTATATGAGTTTATATGTCAAATCTATTAATATGTAAACATTGTAAACTTTATACATCAATGGTCGAATCGTATTTGTTTTTGACGGTTGAACCTGAAGCTTGCAGCGCAAAACGAATTAGCTTGGAGCGTCAGGCTTGTGGCTTTTGAGTATAGGCAGTAAAACTTCGCCTTATTAGTCTAAAGGGCTCGATTTGTACAACTTTTTTCGGCCAAATCGGGCATTTGAGAATATTTATAAATATTTAAATACACGTGTTCACAAAAGTGTCAGGGCATTACATATTTCAATAACATCAGTGTAGATGAAAAAAGGGTAAACCTTAGTAGAATAGTTTGTGATATTTGTTGACATAGTGTTTACCTAATATTTAAGTTAATTTAATTGTATCGACACTATGATGTAAATTAATTTCGTGCACCTACTATGTTTTTGTCTCTGCACCACTCCAGGTTGACTGGTAGAGAATGCCTTCGGCATTAAGTCCGCCTTTACATATTTTTGTATGAAGTGCAAATAAAATAAAAAAAAATATCTGCATAAAATTAACTTTACTAAGTAGACGCCTAAAAGACTTTTTCATTATCGCGTGGGGTGGTACAGCTGCCTCGCATTTGATTGGATTAGAAAGAGCACAACGTGCAGTACTTAAAACAATGATACAAAAGTCTTTCCGGTATCCAACCTCTCTTTTATTCGCTGATACAAAAATGTTAAGTGTTCGCAGGCTATACTTACAAAAGCTCATTATATTAACACATAAAGAGGTGATTACATCAGCAGACTATAATTCCCTAGTTCGAAAGCGTGTACTCAGCTTGCCTCTGCCGACTACAAAAACAATGTTTGCAAGACGCTTCGTCACATACATGAAGCCTTTTATTTATGGTAAAATATCTAAAATCTGTACTCTAACTCATTTATCAGTGCAAGAGGCGAAATTAAAAATATTTAATGAACTATTAACCTGGTCTTATGAAAAAACGGAACTATTCTTAAAGAGTAAATCATAAGGATGCTATCTTGTATTGTTATACCTAATTCTAGTAAGTTTAGTATGTTAAAATAATAACTACTTGAAGTGTGAACTATGAACAAATTTGTAACATTTGCCTACATACATTATAATATGAATGTGAACTAATAATTACTCAGTAGTGTGTAGATTGTAATACTACAGACCGCCAATTCTAGTTTGTCTAATGATGTCTACCCATGTTAATTCTTTCTGTCATTAATATTTAAAAATTCCTGCGATACAGGCCTGACCTAGTGCAGTGATTTTTTGTTAATTTTGAGTATGGTGTAATTGCTTTGGGCGAATAAAGATTTATTATTATTATTATTATTATTATTATTGTTATTTAAGTAGTACTGCAGGTGAACACGCAAATAGCACGTAACCTTTGCCATTAGGCGTTTAGAAATAAAGGTCAAAGGTGATGTCCAGCAAAATCATCACCTAAACAGTTATCGTCTGCCATATGGCAGTTATTAACAACATTTTTCCCACCTACCCGCACTTTTTCAACATTCTAATTTTCCGCACACTCGCCATCTAACGATATCTATTGAATTTTTCTTAAAACATGAAGTGTAATATGACACACATGATATAACATAAATTATAACGGAGAACAACGTAATTATTACAAAATGGATCAAAGTGACGGCTGTATCTCCCTACACGTGTCAGGAGATGGGGGGAGGCGACAGGACAGGCGGGTAGAGCGAGGAGTGATCAGGGAGTGAAGTTTGGAGATCGATCTAGGTGCGCGCGCATCCGTCCCTGGCGTATCTGCGTCCCTAGCCGCGCTAGGTACCCCAGTTCCGGGCACTAACGTACTTAGTACTTAACTAGCTTGGCCGGACCATCGATCACGATTGACTACGGTTAATGTTTCATGGGATTAAGAACGGATGTTGTTACTGGACCTGACATTCAATGTAGATGCATCCTTTGCCTCATCACATATTTATGTCAGAAGTACAGAATAGATCTTGTCAGATTATAACGTGGAACAAAGGTAAAGTTATTACCGATCTTGCCATTTTGATAAATGCGATCAAACTTAAATAAAAAACAGCCTTGAGGCAAAAATAGAAAGACTAAAAATGTTTTATTACTTATTGTAAGAGAAAAAATATTTTGCATCATTATAACATCAGTACATTCAACAGAACAAAGGACTTTAAATACCAAATAAGCTGGAACAGGTATTTAAGTGTTATTCATAACTGTATTTCATAGCCTGGAGAAAGAAATGGAATGAAGGAATATAAGGGGTTAACCAGATAGATAATTTTAGTACTTAAGTAAACACAAAAATGGCTTTGGTATTCTATTGTCACAGCAAAAAACATTATGATGGTTATTACTGTGTAGTAAAAGGTATAATCCCTCAGTTTCATGCTTTCTACGACAGGTCTATTAAAAATCCAGTATTGCAAGCGAACCAAAACTCGCAGGACTATAACTTCCGATGCATTTGTACAATTGAATGACGTTTTACTATTTCGGTGAGTCGAGCGGCTAAATCGCGGACGGCTGACGTTTTGTGGCAACGAATTTCGACTTCTTTTTACATTCCCCGTGTCCCAGTAGGATTACCTGCTAAACCAGTTCTATATCTGGCCGAATATCGACGAATAGACCTCTCGTGAGCTTTTCAATCAAGCTATCTGATTAAAACAATCGATGTTTAAAGAGACCGCTTTGTAAAGAAATGTTACTTTTTGTGTTTGAATTGTGAACATTGAACATGGTTGTTTATTGTAATAATTATAATACAAACAGCATTATAAAATTAGGTTAATGCATTTACACACACACTCACGCCTTTTATCCCCGAAGGGATAGACAGAGGCGCAACTAGTGCACCCACTTTTCGCCATGCGTATTCCGTCCCATTATGTGATAGGGGGCGAGCTTATCGCCATGTCGGGCGCAAATACCAGACTCCGGGCTGATATTGAGTAGAAAACCCCAATACCACTTTGCCCGACCCGGGGATCGGTCCCGAAACCACAGCATTGCTGTCGTACCGTAATACAACTACTGTAAGTAATACGCAGTTTGACGTTTATGACAGACAGACCTTTATTTGTATGCATAGATGGCGTTAGAAGTTACATTATAATTTTGTTACAACATTAACACCTCCGCTTAACAAAATCAACATATAATATAAACCAACTATACATATAACATATTCCTTATGATATATTATACTGTGAAACAGGTGGAATGCCAAGCTTTTCAGTAAAATATTTATGTTTGAGTGATCCTAAACTTTTTGTTAAAATATCTGCTGGCATTTTGGATGTTTCTAAGTAATCAATTTTAATAAACTTATTTGCTACAGCTTCTCTAATAAAGTGATACCTAATATCAATGTGTTTTGATCTCCTATGAAATATTGGATTCAGGACCAGTTTGTGTGCACTTTGGCAATCATTATATGAAACAATTGGTTCTGAAAAAGCTAAAATCTCAAACAAAAGATTCTTTAAATAAATTGCTTCTTTACTAGCTTCAGACATTGATATATATTCAGCTTCAGTTGACGATAAAGCTACGTTTCTTTGCTTTCTACATTCAAAAGAGATAACTGTACTTGACAATTTAAAACAAAACCCAGAAAAAGATCTTCTATCATTTATATCTGAACCCCAGTCTGCATCTACATAACCCTCAATACAAAATGTATCCTTGCAAAATACAAGACCATAGTTTTTGGTTCCTTTTAAATATTTTAAAATCCTTTTTAAATGCTGCCAGTGAGAAACATCATATGAGTTATTAAATTGACTCAGGTAATTGACACTAAATGCAATATCTGGCCTAGTTAGCACTGCTAAGTACATTAAACTACCTATCAATTGTCTATATGAATATTTATTATCACAACAGTTATTCTGAGAATTTTTCAACTTTAAGTTAATTTCCATCGGAGTTTCTACTGTTTTACAGTGTGACATATTAAATCTTTTCAATAAACTTTCAACATATTGTTCCTGGTCTACAGTTATAACATTTTTATACATATTTACTTTTAAGCCTAAACATTGTTTTATCTGTCCCAAATCCTTAATTTGGAATTTTGAACCTAACTCATCTATAAGTTTATTAGTTGCCAATTTACAGTTTGAAAAAACAATGAAGTCATCAACAAATAATGCTATCATAACCTTAACATTTCCATTAAACTTTGTAAACAAACAAGGCTCATACTTAGATTTATGATAACCTAAATTTTACAAATGATCATTTACCCTCTGGTACCAAGCCCGGGAGGACTGCTTAAGCCCATAGATGGCTCGTTTAAATTTTAATACTTTGTTATCATTACTACAAGTTTCATAAGTTACAGGTTTTTGCATATACACTGTTTCTTCTAGAAAACCATTTAAAAATGCCGTGGTAACATGAAGGTGACGTATGTCTAAACTTAGATTAGCTGCAATGGAAAATAGCAATCTTAATGTGGAATACCTGACCACAGGGGAAAAAGTCTCATGAAAGTCTATACCAGCTTTTTGCGTGAACCCTTTCGCAACGAGTCTCGCCCGGTAACGCACTTTATTTTCACTGTCATACTTCTTTTTAAAGACCCACTTGCACTGTTCTATAGTAGAGTTCTTAGGCGGATCAACAACTTCCCATGCATGATTTTTCTTAAATGACTCTAATTCTTCCTGCATGCTTGCTCTCCAAAATTGACTCTCTGGACCATTTAAAGCTTCCTCAAGTGCAATATCCTTCTCATAGTGTTCTTCGGACTCTGTTATACATAAATTATTATAGCCAAAACGATCTGGTATTTTTCTGTTCCTTTTGGGCCGAGTTTCTTTGTTACTTAAACTGTCTGAAGAATCTGGTTCTGATGCTGTTCCAAAAGAACTATCATCTGAGTTAACTTCTGGTATATAAGTACTGTCTTTGTCTCCACATTCAGTTTCAGTGTCTTTAATATCTGTATATTTATCTTCATTTTCTTCAAAATTTTCTTCCTCCGCTGAAACCTTGCTCTCAATAGCAATATCTACTGTATTTCCTGATGGTGCCTCCATTATAATGATGTCCCTGCTTGTCATTACCGAGTTATTTTCTGGGTCATAAACCCTATAACCTTTCACATTGTCAGCATAGCCAACTAGAACAAGTTCTTTAGCCTTCTTGTCCCATTTCAATCGTTTCTCTTTAGGAATGTGCATCATCACTTTACTTCCAAAAATACGTATATGAGTTAAGTTTGGCTTTTTGCCTGACCAGACTTCATACGGACTCATGTTATTTTGTCCTGCCACAACTGATCGATTTTTTAAGTAAACTGAGGTATTCATGGCTTCCGCCCAATATTTTTTATGTAAGCCGGCATCAAAAATCATACATCTGGCCTTCTCAACTAATGACCTATTCATCCTCTCACACACCCCGTTTTGTTGCGGTGTGTAAGCATTAGTTTTCTGATGAATTATGCCTTGCTCCTTCAAATACCTGTCAAAATCATGATTGCAGAACTCACCACCATTGTCTGTTCTTATAATTTTTATTTTTCTATCCTTCTGTTTTTCAACCATGGACTGAAATTCTTTAAAGTACTTAAATACTTCACTTTTTGTCTTCATAAAGTAAATAAAGGCCATTTTGCTGTAATCATCTACAAACAAAACATAGTATCTAGAGCCTCCAATGGATAGGTTCTCCATTGGACCCCCCACATCGGCGTGAATAATTTCTAGTACATCCAGAGTTTTACTGGAACTAGCTGGAAAAGGCTGTCTCGCCTGCTTTCCCTCACAGCAGACGATGCATTTTGATTTATCTATGTTTGTCTTATCTGTGTATGAAATACCCTCTGCAGCCCCATTCTTCATCTTGTTTAAATTAGTACTGTTTATGTGCCCCATGCGTCGATGCCAAGTTTCACTTGAGGCCATAGCTGTTGCTGCTAATAACTGATCTGTTTTCATAGTATATAATCTGTACACACCTTCAACTAATTCTGCCATTCCGACAAGAACTTTCTGTTGATTATAGATGTAGCAAGCGGTTTCTTTAAACACCACATTGTTCCCATTCTTTATCAACTGACTGACGGAAAGCAAGTTGGTTGTTAAATTTGGTATGCACAATACGTCTGATACTGTGATGTCATATTCTAAACCATTTACAACTGTAACGATGTTAACATCACCAGAACACAGCACTGGAACACATGTCTGATTTGCTACAACGATTTCTTTGGTTTCATGTTCGTATGATGGATTCGCGATGTATTCTTGTTTCGGTGTCATGTGTTTACTGGCCCCGCTGTCAATATACCAATTGTTAGCATTGAATTTTCCATTTAGAAATATAGCACTAAATGCATTGGATTGTTTTCTACTGCTTAGTTCAGTGTTAGGGCACTGGTTTTTATAGTGGCCGGTTTGTTTGCACTTATAACACTTTATTATTTTTACTGCTTTTGACATTTCATTCGGTTGTCTATGGGCATTTTTATGGTTGCCATATTTCGATCGCTGCACATTTTTCGCGGCAAATGCATTTTCTGAACTGGAACTTGCCGAGTTTTCACTACACATGTCCATCAATTTTGTTTTTATGACGTCAGCACTAATATCAATGCCAGAGTGCTCGATAGCCATTATCATTGGGCTATATTTTTCTGGTAATCCTGCTAACATTAATGCGCCGATCCATTCATCTGTTATCTTGAATCCTGTTCCTTGAAGTCGCTGCCCGGTTTCTATAATCTGAGTCACATACTGAGTCATAGAATCAGAATTTTCAAGCCGAATGTTGATGAGCTTTCGTAACAAACTAATTTTTCTTGTATAACCTGCATCATCAAACATATTCTTCAACTTGCTCCATAAATCATATGTTGTTGTTGCGTATTTTATGTGTACATATAGCGATGGGTCGATTGTTAGTACGAGTTTCGCCTTTGCTTTAGCATCTTCAGTAATTTGAGCTGTTGAAGGTGAAGCCGGTAACCTCTCTGTAATGGCCGACGCCATGCCTTCCAACACCAACACATTTTGCACCGCAAAACACCAATCCTCATAGTTCTCGCGGCCTTTCAACTTCGGTATGTTAGTGATATAGTTCGACGTCATTTTATCACAAAACCACATAGTACTATTTACTTTAAACTATTTTTAAGAATTATTTTTGCGTAAGGCCCATAACCTGTAAGTAATACGCAGTTTGACGTTTATGACAGACAGACCTTTATTTGTATGCATAGATGGCGTTAGAAGTTACATTATAATTTTGTTACAACATTAAAGCATAGTTTACACGAAGCCAGCGCTGGCTGCCAATACGACTGGCAGCCAGCGCTGGCTTGATATTTGCCTTGTGTAAACAGTTTTTCAAACCAAGCCAGCGCTGGCTGCCAACGCTGGCGCGAATAGAGCACCGGTCTATTTTTCTAGCCAGTGACATCCGCCCGCATACCGCTCGACCCCCGCGCCAGCGTTGCGGACACATGTAGACGCATCTCGCCAGTCACTGACGAACGTCCGTATAGCGTATGTGTCGAAAAACCCGTAAATGAATGTCCTTGTCTAAACGACAGGGGCCAGGCCAACACTGGCTTGTCTTCAGGACTGGCGCCAGCATTACTGGCTTCGTATAAACTCTGCTTAACAACTACGCCACCGAGCCAGTCAAATTGTAACATTTTAAAATATTTTATTTGTATTTATTAATTTAAAAGTGGGTGCACTAGTTGCGCCTCTGCCTACCCCTTCTGGGATAACAGGTGTGAGTGTGTGTGTGTGTTATTAATTTAAAAAATAAAACAGTGGATTTAATGTATAAAATTGATTCATTAGACAACTATGATATATTTTATGTAGTTACACAATTACTCAATTCGTTACATTTATTGCTATTCTAAACGCAGCTATTAAACTTTTTTGAAACGAGTTATTTGACTATTTCTCCTTCCACCAAATTTCAAAGCTTCTCTCTCTGTAGTCGGTCCCTCATGACTGAGGATGGGGTCATTCTTGGATGTACCACATTTAGAGCGGATTTTTTATCTCCACCGGTTTCTGTTCATCGCATCTTCGTCTAATTCATGGAACTTGGCAGACGAGTCCTTAATCTGGTCTGTCCATCGGATTGGTGCTCGGCCTCGAGAACGTTTGCCTTCGGTGTTGCCAACGATGATAAGTCTCTCGAGATTATCGTCGCCTTTCCGTACAACGTGTCCGAAGTATGCAAGGATGCGTTGGTGACATATGGTGGCTAAACGTGTCGTCACTTTAAGCTGTGAGAGAATCGACTAGCTTGTGCGTTTGGCGGTCCACGGTATCCTCAGCATTCGCCTCTAGCAACACATTTCGAACGCATCGATCCTCTCTCTCTTTCACGAGCTAGGATTGACCACGTTTCGACACCGTAAATGAAAATAGGGAATATTAATGCTCTGATGAGGCGCATTTTGGTCTTAATAGTAATTCCCCTTTTCCGCCACATGTTTTTAAATCGAGCCATAGCGTAGCCAGGGCCATGCCGATTCTTCTTTTTATTTCAGGAACACAACTACCATCATTGCAAATTTGGGACCCAAGATAGATGTAGTGGTCAACCGTCGGGATACCGGGACTGATATTTCCCGTATCTGACAACTTCCATTCTCGATCAATGACCATGATCTTCGTTTTTGCCCTGTTGATTGAGAGTCCGATATTCTCACTCTCTCTCTCTCTCTCTCAAGTCTCTGAAACAGCTTCTGCATATCATCTTTCGAGGCAGTCAACAAGATTCATCAAGAGTGTCATCGGCGTAACAGAGATTATAACAGCTTATTCAAAACGGAGATTAATTTAATTATTTTTAATTTATTAATTTAATTATTATTAATTTAATTAAATTAATTTAATAAACGGAGATGATTCAAAGCTTATAACATACTTAGTATTGCGTTAATTTTGAAAATTATTTTTTCTTTAGGTTTTGGATAGCATACGTTTTTGATAAATGTTTTTTAAAAAAAAGTAATCACCTACCCTTTTATGAACGATACCTCGAGTCTAGACCAAGCTGTTGTGAAATGTAGTCTAAGATAATGTATAGAAGTGCGTTTAATTACTAAATTATCTTGAAATTAACACTTTAGAATAAGATACTCGAACTGTAGATTTAAAATAACAAAAAAAAACAACTAAGAAAACCAATACTTTGCCATTACAAACCAAAAAATATTGAACTTTATATACAGTTTACCAAGAAATAGTGAAATTATGTTAAATAACTAAAAGTGAGAAGTAATTCCAAACTCAATAAACATAATTGCTCGATAAATGAGTTGTCAAGTTATTCATGACTCTAATAAAATTTGTATATTCAAATATCTCCGTCTGTGAATGAATAATCCACATGGCAGGTGTTTATTCGGAAATATAATCATTTTACCTTATTGGGGTATATTACACAGTCAATAATATCGTGATCCTGGAATCGCGATATTATTATTACACGATCACAAATACTATGTATATTACCAGCGATATTATCACGATACTGCGATACGCATCAATATTGCATTAATATTATTATGATATTAGAGTATCGTGTGATATTATTGACTGTGTTATATATCCCATTGACTTTTATTCTGTTTTTTATTTTATTTATTTATTTTATTTTACATCTTTATTGTACACCAACTGAAGTAACAAATAAATCAAAATATATACAAGTAATATTAATAATATAGGCAACGGTGATACAATTGGTGGTCTTATCGCTCAAGGCAATCTCTTACAGACAACCATTGGATGGAGATAAGAGAAATGGCGAAAAGGGCAGTCAGGGGCGTACATAAAAGTTACTATAGAATACACTAAATGTAAATAGATAAATGCATACGAGAGCACTAAATATTTACAGACAACATATTTATACATACATACATAGATACATACATACATACATAGTCATACGTGCAAATACATATATAATATAATACATATATGCATATTATTATTATATAATTCTGTTATATAATTATTTAACTGTGAGATTTAAATGGATTATTAAATTTTTATGCCACATTCATAAATGGCATAGCGCAATGAGAAAATATATGTGAATATTAAAATAAAAACAGTTAACTATCATTATTATAAAAGTATACTTAAATATAATAGATTTAATATCGAATATTAATTTTGGTAAGTAAGTATAAAACTTTCAAAGCAAACAGCAGCTTTATTGCTTAAAAAAGCAATAAAACAAATTAATTATCATTTAACATCAATAATAAGATGGTTGTAGAATTAGACCGTGTTATATGAACAAACTACGAATAGGTTACATATTATGTAATATTCAAGGGTATCTTTCTTTGGCCTCATCCAGTTTTATTATTATTGTTTCTGTTTTATATATTTCTAAACATAACATATTTCTGTGCGTTGTTATTTTACATACAAAATGCATTTGGAAAAATGCAATTTGTAAGATACGCAGCATGCAACATAATAATATTAAATATTTGAATTTACTTTGCAAAAATATACCCAATAATTTAACTTATTAACTTTAAGTACCAATTGCACTAGCTTTGGAATCATGCCATAATATACCTACGATAAATTAATATTTATCATCATTAATGCACTCATTTTAATGGAGGATATGATTAAATGTACTTTATGCCAGCGTATGCTTCCTTCATTGTTCATTTAGAGGACACTTAAGATTAATGAAATGTGCTGGAGTAAGGCCCGTTATCCACTAAAGCGGAACGTTTGGATATGCCTACGAACTACGAGCAGACTTTTTGTGTGAGCGCAGTGAGCAGAGAGACAACAAATACAAATAATATTATATTCCTGCAAATATTCAGTAAAACATCTTTCCAATTTTCCTAAACAAAAAACATACACAAGTCGAGAATGTGTCATAAATTAAGAGCTCAAGTTTAAACAAAGGCACATTTGACAAACACATAAGTTCTCAAAGTTACTAAATTAATCATTCTCCTCTAACCCATACTCGACACGTTAATTACAGCATTATAGCAATTACTTAACATGTACTAGGTATACAGTATATCTAGGCATCCTTGTGTAACCGGCACCAGCGTATTATGTTACAGCCGCGCGTCATGAGCAACGCCACCCTGACAGGGTTGTTACACTAGACTGCGATATTTCATGCAGCCTTGTTAGACCCTTCCAACATTCATTCGATTCCGCTCTGAGCAGCCGTCTCGGACGGACCTATTGTTTGTTGTAGCGCTCGCTACAACTCTCATTGTTCCGCCCGAGTACCTGCTCGGTGCGTCCGCAGCGACCTCGCTGCCGTCAAGGTTACACAGGTAGCAAAGGGGCAACCCTTTGCTATTTTGTTAGCCTATTTCGGGCCAAGCCGCGTCCTTTTCAGGACAGGGTTTAGCCCAATTTGTTTCTTATCGACGTTTGGCCCCTTCAGGGCGTTGGCTCGGCGGAAACCTAACGGTGCTAACAAGCCGAGTCGCGTCACCGGCAACGCGCTGCGCCCCTTCAGGGCAAGGCAAAGCCGACGGGTACGGATCCGGAGGCTGCGGAGGCACACCGCAGTCTCTCCCGTATATCACCTTCCCAACCCTACCCTTTCCTTAAAATCCATCCCGTGTATCGGTTGAGCGTGCGGCCTCCGGCCAATACCGTTTACGGTACACGGACTGTTAGGAACCCTTTTGCACATTAAGATTGGCAAAAGGGATACAAGCTTAGAGCACACCTAATTCTAAGTACACCCCCCCTCGCCTATACCCGGCGGGGAGGGACACGCACTCACTCACCCCCGGGCGTTCCTACCCGGGGACTTAGTTCATCGCGTCCCATACCGCGTCGCGATCCGCGCTCGTTCGTTTTGTGTGAACCCGCCTGGTTTCTTGGTGTGTTCTTTACAGGCGGTGCACACCCGGGGTTAGTGAACACACACGCGGCCCCCAAACCATTTTCTACCATAGGCTCGGACTCAGCCGCCAATATGGCTGATTCTGGGCCGATGGATTTGGCTCCCGAGCGGCCTGTCGTCGCCGCTCAAACCATTAGCGCTCCCCTCACCGTGCCCATTATCTCCAAGGAGGAGATAATGAACATGGTAAGGGAGATGTTCCGGTCGGACAACGCGGTCCGACAAGAAATTATTTCTATGGCTAGGGAAGCCAGGGAACCGTCTGCGTCCTCAGACACCTCGGAGTCGTCCGAGGCTACGACCTCGACAGAGACCACCGAAACCTCGGGCGGCTCCGCGGAGTCTGAAGAGGAAATGGACACGTCCCCCAGCCAACCCGAAGCCACTAACAACCCTAAAAAACGGCCGATCTCGGCCTCTTCCTCCGCCTGTGAATCCGGGGAGGAGTCGTCCTCGTCGGAACGCGACGAGGACGGCTTCACCACGGTGAAAAACAGCCGGAGGAAGAAGCAGAGAAGCGTCGCTGCTCCCGCACCAGCCTCTCCATCCGCGCCTTCTGCGCCTTCCGCGCCTTCAGCGCCAACCGCGTCCGCGTCTGCGTCGACGCCGCCACCGCCGCCGACTCAACCAAAGGGGCCTAAAAAACCCCCGAGGTTGAACCTCCAAATCCCCTCAAATATGTCCATTCGGGACATATTTGACGAACTGCGCAAACAGCGCATATCCATCTCCTCTAACTCGTGGAATAAGATCCACAAGCTTCTTGCCCTGCAGCCCGCCTCAATCGCGGACCACAGGGCGCTGACCAAATTTTTAGATGCCAAGAAATGGCACTATTTCACTTACTCCTTGCCTGACGAGCGGCGCTTCCGCTACGTCATTCGCGGTATCCCAGTCCAAATGTCGACTCTCGAGGTCAAAGAAGGCCTTGAAGAGAAAGGCATAGTCACCTTAGAAGTGCACAGGATGCACAGACAGTCCCGCGCCTCCCGGCCGGGAATTCAATACGAGATGGTTCTCGCCATCCTCCAGTCCCCTTCCGACGTCAAAAGACTATTTGAGATAAAAGATATCTCGGGGCTAGGCGGCTTCACCGTCGAAGCCCCACACAAATCGACCCAGATAGGGCAGTGTCACAACTGCCAGAAATACGGCCACAATTCTCGTGGCTGTCGCCTCCCCGCCAGGTGCGTTAAGTGCCTCGGCGAACACGGCACATCCGAGTGCCCCCGTCCCAAGGACCGCTCTCAGTGCACGGAGCCGCCTTCGTGCACCAACTGCCGGCAAACCGGCCATCCAGCGAATTATCGCGGATGCCCTCGCGCCCCCAAAAGAGTTGCCAAAGCTCCTAAAGCTGCGGCTCCCTCGGCCCCTCAGGCCACCACATTCAAACTGGCACCTGCGCCAGTGCGCAACCCGTGGTTTCCTCCCACGGCGCGCGCTGAACCCATCTCACAGGCCCCCAGCGGAGTCACTCCCGCTGCCCCGGCCTCTACTCGACCCTCTCCTCCCCCAGCTGTGGCTCCTTCTTCAAAGGCAGCCCAGCCCAAGCCCAAACCCAAACCCACCACCCCTCCCACCCCTTCTCAGTCGGCGACGGTGGCGGCGAAGGCAAGCGACGCCTCTTCCTCGGTCGCCTCACTATTAGGCTCCCCGGAGATAATGATTCTCCACGGGAAACTTTTCGAGCGTTCCCGTCTACTCACCCGTACGGGAGTAGAAGACCCCCTTTTAATCGCTGAGATCGCTCTGATCCAGCAACAAATCTTCGAGGCTACAGTTAACGCTGTGCGTCTCCCCTCTTTAATTTCATAAACCAACGCCAGACAACTCCCCCAGCGGACAAAACCTCGCTCCCTCAGAGTGGGGTTTTTCAATTGTAACGGCATTCGGGACCAAAAAGCCGAAATTTCTTCTTTTGTCCGCGACAACCAAATTGACGTTTTCCTCATCCAGGAAACGTTCCTTAAGCCCTCTCACCGCGATCCCAACATCCCAAACTTCAAACTGGTGCGAAATGATCGTACCAGTGGCCGTTTAGGAGGCACTCTCATTTATTACAAAAGGTCCCTTCATTGTATCCCATTAGAATCACCGATAAGCTTGAGCAACATTGAGGCTTCGGTCTGCAGGCTAGCCATGACCGGACACCCGCCGATCACCATCATATCGGCCTATCTCTCGCCCACTAAGGAGCTTCACTCCAACGAACTTGAAACCCTATTTGATCTGGGGGATTCCGTCATTTTGGCGGGAGACCTCAATGCCAAGAACACTCTCTGGAACTGCAACTCGACCAACGAGCGAGGTGCAGTCCTAGAGAGTTGTCTTGACGCAATCAATCTAAGCCTATTGGTTCCTTCAGAACCTACCCACTATAGTTACAATGACGACCACCGACCGGACATACTCGACGTGGCACTTGTACGGAACGTAAGCCTTAGCGTGCGTTCCATGCAGGTGTTACAAGAGTTAGACTCTGACCACAGACCTGTGATCCTCGATCTAGTCCCCGAAAACAGTCCAACAGACACAGGTCCTAATATTCCGATGAAGGTGAAAACGAATTGGCGCCTTTTGGGCACCAAGCTCGCAGACACCTCATCCACTGATCTTTCCGCGATCCCGACCAACATCGTGACCCCTGAGGAAACGACCAGCGCGATACGCGTCTTCACCGACCACCTTCAGAACGTTTTGAGCGAAAGCTCCGAGAGGGTGCCAGAGACTGTTCACAGTCACTGGCAACTTCCCGAAGACGTTCGGTGGTGGGTGAGGTTGCGTAACGCTACGCTCAAAGCCTGCGCGACGAGACCCGTCCCGGAACGACGACATCTTGCGCGCTACCTCCAACGTGAGGTTAAGCGTCGCATAAAAGAGGTCGTCGATTCGAGGTGGGACACTCGCCTTGCCGATATCGATCCGACACATACCGCCTTTTGGCAACTGGTTCGTTCCTTCAGGAGAAACGATGTGGCCTCCATGCCTCCGCTCAATCGTCCGAATCAACGCCCAGCGTTTGATGACGACGAGAAAGCGGAACTACTGGCCGGCAGCCTGGAGTCTCAATGCTCGCTCACCTCCGTACCCGTAGATGACGACATTCTTGTTGCGGTTGACACCTTCGTCGAAGATAGGAACGCGGTCCGGCCACCGCCAGTCTCTATACCGCGACCGTTATACGATAACGTCGACCCGGACGTCGACCCGGATGTCGACCCGCCGCCCGATCCCCTTGCGCCGGTGACGATCGAAGAAGTCACCACTCTGATCAAGGCACTCAAACGTAGGAAAGCCCCCGGGGGCGATCTAATCCCTACTCGTATGATTAAGATGCTCCCGGAGCATCTAGTTCAAATCCTAACATCCATTTATGACGCCGCGTTTCGTAACTGCATCTTCCCAGAGGTCTGGAAAGAGGCAGTTGTGATAGGAATCCACAAGCCGGGGAAACCCGCTTTCGAACCCTCCTCTTATAGGCCCATCAGTCTGCTCAGTACTCTGGGCAAAATCTACGAGCGGATCGTCCTCGACCGCCTTAAAATAGTAGCTTTTAATCAAAATTTGATCCCTCCAGAACAGTTTGGCTTTCGCCCTAGACACAGTTGTGTCAATCAGGTGCTCCGCATCACCGAGTACGTCCACGATCAATTTCGTAAAGGAATGCCTACCGGTGCTATTTTCTTCGATATCGAAAAAGCATTCGACAGGGTGTGGCACAACGGCTTGCTTTTCAAGCTGTACACTCTCAACGTGCCCACACAACTCGTGCACATCATACGAGATTTCCTGTCGAATCGCGGTTTCAGATATCGCGTGGAGGGAACTCTCTCTTCCCGACACACCATCACGGCCGGAGTCCCGCAAGGCTCCGCCCTGTCCCCCTTTCTATTCTCGCTGTACACAAGCGACATCCCTAGACCACAAAACGCCCATCTGGCACTATTCGCGGATGATACCGCAATATACGCTTCACGTATAGACCCCGACAAAGTGGTGCGCACTTTGCAAACCGCCGCCGACGAACTCGGTGAGTGGTTCCGCAAATGGCGAATCACCGTCAATCCCACCAAAAGTCAGGCCATCCTTTTCACTCGGAAAAGGAAAGTCCATGTCCCTCACTTTTCAGTCCGCATGTCCGACCAGGTTATTCCCTGGAAGGGCCAAGCCAAATATTTAGGAGTAACCCTTGATCAGAGGTTGACCTTCATCCCACACGTAAATGCGGTACGCGCGCGAGCCGCATTCGCGATGAGCCAGCTTCACTGGCTCCTAAACAAAAATAGTAAGATGTCAATCCGCAACAAGATTAGGATCTTTAAAACATGCATCCGTCCGATAATGACATACGCGTCGCCCGTATTCGCTCATTTACCGCCCGGTCGCCTTCAGCGAATGCAGGTGCTTCAAAATCGATTCTTACGACATGCACTTGGTGCCCCGTGGTACGTTCGCAATCGCAACCTCCACGTGGACACCAATATGCCGACCATCAGGCACTTTATGCAGTGCGCCAGCAGACGCTATTTCGACAGGGCGGTAAACCACCCGAACACGCTTATCCGTAAAGCGTCTATATATACTCCATTTGACCGCGCCAAATGGAGACGACCGCGATCAGTCCTGACCGATCCAGAGGACGAAATCACTCTAGCTTTACGCGAAAAGAACGAGCATTTAAAGCTCATACACTCCACAAGACCGCTGTACCGTCCTCGCCGTCGAGGACCTCGTCGCGTCCCCCATAACCCTGCCCTCTCGTAGCAGTTCCGGCCCGCGTGCCGAAGACTACAATCAACACGTAAAATAGGATTAGGTTTTAAAAACCATATTCCCAAACGTTGATGTCTTATCCTCTCAGTGGCCGCCCTGAGCCGAGGTCGTGACCCATTAGTGGGTCGCCCTCAGCGTGGTCGCTTAAATTTAAGGGTTGCGAGCGCCTTCTGCGCTCAGCCACAAGACCGGTGTTCTTGTATAAGCCGACCCTCGTCAGGCTAACAAGAGTTTAGTCAGGGACAAAATAAAAAAAAAAAAAAAAAAAAAAAAAAAAAAAAAAAAAAGACCCTTCCAAATCCTTGTGTGTATCTTTGAATCCGTTTTATGGGAAACTTAAAGCGATTTAAAGTAAAGGATTGAAATATTTTACAGTAGATTTTATAGTCACAGCTATATGTCTTATATTTTAAGTCCGTGTAAGTTTTGAACACATTATTTTGTGAAAACATTATCCAGTGAGTTACTAACGAATATAATACCCACTTTACATAACATCAGCCATATTATTTAACAGTTTAATTAGTACATGGCTTGGATTTGTAGCAAAGTGGCAACCCTGCTCGGGCGCCCTTGTCCTTGCAGGGTTGTACCGATCGATAGGCGCGCGCCCAACCTCAGCTGAGACGCGGACGCCCTGCGCTTTGTAAACATTCCAGATTTATTACGTGCTTTCTGTGAGACAATGAGTTGGTAAATTATGGTGTGTCCAATACTAACGTTATCGCATTATATTTATGAGTTTTAACAAGATTTTTGACGAATGTAAAAAAAATATCGAATACTGTAATGATGGACACTAAAAATATAATATTATCTATGTATTGAGTAAAAAAATAATTATAAAAAAATACACAACTGGCTTATATTACCTACTAGATATCGGCTTTGTAATTTGTTTTGGTACAATTACATAAAACTTTGAACGTTAATGGACAGTGAAGTTTCTATACCGAGGGGTAAGTTATCCTGGATATAGAGCTCAGTTCGCTACCCTTTCTTTAGCTAATTGGCTGTCTTCTATGGCACCATATGCCTTACTTTGCCAGACCAAAGCAGTTAAACTATAACCAAGGATATTTTTTTTATATTTTGTTTCTAGAATGATACCTACTTGTTACTGCCGGTACCTATTACCTTTTAATAGAGTATCGGTATATACTATGCATATTGCACATCCCATAGGCGCATCTCTACGGAAGGATTAACTGACTATATTTAAGCCATGTATAGAAATATACCAAGTAAGTACCATCGCATGCTCGGCATCTCATGGACAGCTCATCGCACTAATGCATCCATCTTCAGAGAGCTCAAGTTGGAACGTCAACAGACGCTATCCTCCGTCTGGCTGAGTCGTGTTCTAAAATATTTTGGACACATTGCCCGAAGGAAACCAGACAACTTGGAGAAGTTGGTGCTCACCGGCAAGCGACCAAGAGGGCGTAGTCCGAAGTGCTGGTCAGACCAGGTCGCCAACTCCTTGAATATGCCAATGAGGGTAGCGGTGCACCAAGCCGAAGATCGCGCCTCGTGGAGAAGATTGCTGCATGACGTTGGACGGGATCACGATCCTCAGTAATGAGGGGCTGACTGAAGAGAGAGAGAGAAGTACCAAGTAGAGAAGAAGAGAGAGTTAGAATTTAGTACAGTAGGTACTTACTTATAGTTACAGGTGCTCTTCTTTAAAAAACCGAACACATCTATACTCTGAAACGGAATCCAAGATCAAAAATGTGAATAGAAGGCTTACCACTAAGTACAATAAAATAAATTGCCATGGAAGTTTGTTAACAACCGTTAAAATAGTAAGTTAGAATTATTCTCACCTGTTAAATAAGTAGGTATAAAACAAAGCCGAATGAAAATTCTTTGGTATAATATTTACATAAACTACAATTTCAACTTTTTTTTAATTATGTGATGATAATGGTACGGAAATATGTTATGCAGGCAATAAGCAGAAATTCGTAACATTTGGCTCACTGAAATAAACTTTTTTATTGAAGATGATTTACGAAAAGTGACACCGCAGAGGTGGAGTGAATGTGTTAAACATGACGTAATAAAGGAAGAAGAGAAAATTTTCATATTTGACCACCTGATTGATACAGAGACAGATCAATTTATAATAAACGTTACTGATTCTTATTCATCAACAAGTTTGTCTTATTTCAAATGAGAGTGAAGAGTTGTGAACTGATACAGTATTTTTTTAAAGCGGGCTAATCTGCTAGTAGCCTGACAAGGGTCGGCTTTTCTGGCCATACCGAACTTTAGGGTGAACGCTCCGGAAGATACAGTATGTGATGATAAAATGCTATTTAAATTACAAATAAAATATATTAATTAACATAGGTTAACCGAGTACTAACAATACAAATTATGTTACTAATAATTTCTCGATATAAGAGAGCTGTAATTATGTTCAATTTTTGAGAAATAAAGATATCTTTGGACCGAATATATTAATTCGTTTATGTTGGTGCTTTTAATTTTTACCATTTTAATATAAAGTTAATTCTAAAACAGAGTACTCGCAACATTTTAATCTATTCTATAATAAAAATTATACCTAATATTTTTTATTAGAAAATGTTTCATAGCCCTGAAATGTCACTTTTACAATGACATTTTTTTATTGCATTTCAGAGTTTAATTACTTACCTCACTAACTGTGTAATATTATTTACGTGTTCGTAACCTAGGAAACAATTCCAAAACCATAATCTGCTAAATTAACACCTAGCTAAATGTTATGTATACAATACATTTATCCAAACTTGACAATGAGTAAAGATTAATCTTAGTTCAATATTTACATTTTAATACTCAAGCGGCAGGCACGAAGGTAGCTGATTACGCCATTACCCACTATTATAAGAAGGATGTGTCTCCGTCCCGCACAAATAATGATGCACATCCGTTGACATTAATGTTATAAAGACAAATTCGTAAAACCTGGATAGGTTCGCAGGATATCTTGCCTTTATTTATGATGACTGTTTACAGATATTTATTTAAACTTCATACGTGATCTAGGAGGATTTAAGATTTTCTATATCTACTAATAAACTTTTTCCATTTCTACCAATTAATCTAAGACGATACAGAACTAAAAATAAAGTGTTAAAAAAAATTGTAGTTAAAAATATCCTAATTATGCTATTAGAGATCACATCCGAAAATTGCATGGACATAAAAATAATAAATAGACCTCATGATATCTTGATGTATAATAAGGTAGTTTCCTATGTTTAATTTTGTAAATGATTTTATATGTAACAGAAAATATTACGAAAAAGAAATTCAACTGTGAAATCAGCATCAAAATTGGTTAAAAAATAAAGCAGTTATTCATATTTGAAATATGTTTGTGAGCGAAAGTGGGGACGTGGAGGGCATATTGCGCTATCTCTTCCTCACGCATGCAGCGTTATGGCCGGCGACTCTCGGTGACGTCACAGTGTATTTGACAACTACCCCTTTCACCAAATTTCAAAGTTTTATAACTTACTTATTATTACCCCAGTCTTGTAAATAATTTTTCCGTTACGGTTTTGGATGGCATACATTTTCGATAAATGTATTAAAAAAAGTAGTCAACTACCCTATTTATCTAATATAAACATACGTGACAAAACTACTAATACCGCCCCCTTTTTTATTTAAGCATATTTCGCGCCCCGAGGAGTGTGAGATTTGGCATAATTAAAGTTTATACAGGGAGGTTACTTTTTCTTCCCGGGAAAACATAAAGCGGGACTTTTATCCCGGAAAACTCTTTATTTCGCGGGTGGAGTCTCAAGCAGGAGTCTAGTAGTTCACATAAATACTTTATGCCGTTATCAAACTCAATATAAGTATGGGCTGTGGATATACCTACGCTTCATCGTGAATAACAGGAGCTGTTGTAGCGTGCATTAATCGTAGAGAAGTTGTGCAGTCAGTTTTGACAAAACTATTAATAGTGTTGGCGGGGCACTGCAGATCACGGCCTCATAAAATCTCTACGTGAACTGCTGAGCTGTTTCATACCGTCATCAGTGGGAAACCACGGACAGCAAATTGCCTTAATCCTATTATTTTCCTTAGGCTTGAAGCTCGGCAACGTACTTACGATTTGTCTGGCTTTGTTTAATATACTTATTAATGACTAGTCTAAATCACCATACCGACTACCGATATGTACTGCGACAGTACATTACTGCTGTCATTGCAGCGTCGTCTGTACAAAGCTCGTGCTATCGATTTTAAAATTAGGTATGAGCAAGAGACAGTATAAAAAGTAGCCCGTATGTTAATCCAGGACATGGTCCGTGCGCGTTTCAAATTTCATCGAAATACGTTCAGCTGCTAATAATTCTGATTACTGGTTAATAAATTGTAACGTACAAGTACTGTAAATTATACAAAAATAAATATATATAACAGGCAACGACACACAGAAGTAGTCATAATTTAAAGGTAGATAAGTTTGGAGCATGCAAAAAGCTTCTGCTAATTTGTAGGTACATTGAAACATTCATTCCATAATTTGAAAGATATAAGAACTAAAATCACAGGATTTTTATTACTCTAGCAAAATAAAAGAATTTTACGTAATCTGTCTAGTATATCTTAATTTCTAATGGAAAACTTAAAAAATATTGAAACAAAAATAGACTACCTACGACGGCTTTAGAATCGCTAATTAAATCAATACACCAATCTGTAATAAGGTACCTATTAATAACTCAAAGAAATAATATCTTATGAAAAAAGCTGTAGAAGCATAGGGAAACATTACTGGAATCTCTTTTTATATTCGTCTTGAGTTAATAATGATTTTTTTATCTGTGGGCGGTAGCGGTAAATCGGTCGATAGAGGGGTGACAGAGATGGGCCGCCCACGTCTACTCCATCTCCACTGGCCACCCGGGCCACCCGCAGCTTCCCCTGACCTAAATACAGGGGGATGGGCCACGCGCACAGACATGCATCACTCACACATACACAAATAAAACCATAGATAAACGTAATGGATTCGAAAAAACATCTGTGTGTATCTTTATGCTGTTGACAAATAGCAAATGGTATTGATTTATAATTGTAATTGATTGTCGTCGATATAAATTGTGAGGAATTTATTAGTTCTGCTTATTATTACGTACATTATATGGATCATTATTTATGTACTGATAGAAATATTTTTGAAAATGTGCTGTTTAGATTTTTTTTTATACAAAATATCGATGGCCTATCAGAATAAATTTGGACTACCTATTGTTTAAAAAAAAGAAACACATAAAAACATTCGAATCATATTTTTTATCAACAAACGGAAGTAGGTATCTGTAATAGATTATGTTTTCTTTTCCTTTTAAATTATATTATTTGAGGAAAAGCAAGAAATTTACTTTTTCTGCAAAAGTGTACATAAAAAGAAGATTGAACGTCTAACTTTTCTCATATTGTCTACATAATAAAAAGATCTGGTAATCGTGCCAAATTAAGGAATCTCGTAATTGCCAGCCCCACAATATTTATTAATTAACTGCCTTAATTAGGCAAGTAAATTGGCTAAGAGACTATGTGAAAAGTCCGAGCGAGATGAACCAAATATTCGATCAGTAGTTGTTTCGTTCTAGAATTCTGATTGGTCCACCTCACGCATGTAGGTAGTTCCGCACATGCGTCTTCGCTACTACAAATGTTTGGCCGCTCAGGCGCTTTATCTATTTCTACGAAGTGGTAAATTTTGAGATGGCAGTCTATGTCTAGGAGTGTACATAGTTCGCTTCTCTATTACACCTTCAAAACTCGAAACGCATTTAAAAGTTTCGCAAAGCGCATCAGACTTCTGCGTAATTGGACATGCGCATTACATGGCATTTTACTGCGCTCTTGACAGGGAAACCACCATTTCGACGGCTCCATAGGACAAAGTCGTATATGCAAAATATTAGCTTTTCAGTAGAGCGCTTTGAAACTCGTTAGTTTGTATTCATGTGCGAATTAGTGCTATTTTCACACATTAAGATCAAAGTTGTTACTGAACCCTATAGAATATAATGTTTTGTTCACTATAACTTGTGATTTTCACGATTAACTTAGACTTTCAAAGTGCTCTACTGAAAAGCTTAATTTTGCATATACGACTTTGTTCTACGGAGCCGTCGATTTGTAGGGTTGCCCCGCTGATTGCATCATAACATTATTACCTACTACAAATTTGCGAAAAACTTCATCAGGTAAAATTTTATGTATCGAGTTTTGTTTGGGGCACCGTCTATGTAAAACCTTGCCATGAATATCCCTATGTATATTTCTTCGGGAGAAAAAGTAGCCGTATTAACCCAAAAATTGGTGTACCTGGGTATCCAAATCATCTTACCATGAACAGCAATATCAAAAACGTAATTATTATTCATATTAGAAAACGCTTATTCATAATTTTTTTCAGATTAATTCTTATAAAATGCGCTACCATTATAAGAATAAATTTACACGTGTACCTACTAAAAAAACTGTGCCGTAATATAAATGTACATGCAACTTTGTAAGAGAGGACAAACATGGCATTAAAATTTATAAACAGAGAATTAAGTTGAATCTTTGAAAAGAAAATCCAAGCTAGAGCTTGTACATAAACAAGTATCCAAGTTTTAAAATGGGCGAAATCTCTAAAAAAAAAATCACCATTGACTCGTCCATATATAGGTATAGGGTTTTCCCATACATCTATATATGTATATAAGCGGGGCTTGACGGATTAAAAGCAAATTAAATTATCTCGGAAAATATAATTACAATAGGTACATAGTTAATTATTCTTTTAAAGCATGTCAAAGGTCACGTATAACAAGGCTTACGAGTTAGAGTACGCTTTTGTTAGGCTACCTACTGATATTTCCATAATGACACCAATATAGCTTTACATAAATATACCCACTTTTCACCGTGCGTATTCTGTCCCATGATGTGATAGGGGGCGAGCCTATCGCCATATCGGGCATAAATTTCAAACTCCGGGCTGATACTGAATAGAAAAACTCAATCACTTTGCCCGACCCGGGATCATTGCAGTTGTACCGTAATACATCTACGCCACCGAGGCAGTGAAACCACAGAACACTATTACTCTACGAGAGTGAAACTAGTTGATTTTATTCGAATGAACCGATGCGATAAATCAATTTTAAATTTAAAATCTATGTAACATCCGATAAAATAAACATGGCTACGTTACTAGCCACAGCCCACAAGGTATGGCTTCGTTGTTCGGTTAAAGTTGTCATTATGTGATTACTCTCAAGGTTCTTTACAGAACTATTTTCCTATGAATATGTTGCTATGTAGATCATTTGTAGTGATCATTTGTACTTTGATCAATGTTTTTATTACCTACCTCAGTATATACTATACTTAATATATTTCAGATAAGAATAAAACATCTATTTGATATGTGGAGGTGCTTTTGCGATTAACTGTTAACGTGTTAAACGACAGAGACATAAAAATGAAACAAAAAAACGATATTTGGTTTACTTTTAAATTCGATAACAGAATGTGTCGATGTGGATTGTGATTCACTTGTTCCGTAACGAAGATATAACTTGGTGTTTGTTCACAATATTAGCGTTCGAAGCGATGACGTGAGAAGTGCGCAAGGTGTGTTGAGCAATTTTGCACAACATAGAAATCAATTATTTCGTTAAATAACAGGAAATAATGAAAGAAACGTGGAAAGACGCAGATGTTTTCATAACATATACGCATATCAGAGACAAAACTGTACCTATAGCTATGATTACAAACATTACACAACAGATCGATTAGTCGCTGAGACGCAGCTGCCCAGTCCGCCATACTGAATAAGCAAAATTACCTTTAGCTGAAAATGGTTGATACACCCGTAGTGGTGAGCAGGCCATAGGAGATTGCTGATCACTCGCGTTAACTGCGCATATGTCCCTCAGAAGTCGTTTCGAGAAAGAGGGCGCGCAAGAGGAACCAACCGACGCGGCGGTGTGCGGCAGAATCGCGCGGCCTCGACCTTGGCCGTCAAAGCCGCGCATGCGTCCCGCGGCGTACCCCTCTCCTCCCTCCTCGCACTCCGCACACGACCCCCCACCAATTATGTCATTATTTGCCTCCGAGTTTGCTGCTGTTGTGTTGCCAAACACAGTCGCGCTCTGCTGGAGGTGGACCCAGATTTTTGAGATGCCTGCATTGAATTCAAACCAGTTTGTGGCTCAAATTTAAACAAAAAATTGCCACCTGGAACTAGCAAACCTGTTGTTATTTAACCCGCAGACTTTCAACTTTGGAAAATTTTCGATTAAGTGTTTCGGCATCGAATGTGAATCCTAACCTTGACATTACTATTTGTACCACAAGGAAATTTTGACGTCATTACTTTATGCCCACGTAAACGGGTTTATAGCTAGTTGACGTCATTTGGCCCTAAGAAACACCCGATCAATAACATTTAACATATTAATTTGCTTGCTTGTACAATAAAAACCGAGTATATTAATCTATACTAATATTATAAAGCTGAAGAGTTTGTTTGTTTGTTTGTTTGTTTATCGTTTTATCGAGGAAGGCTTTAGGCTATATAACATCACGATGCAACTATTAGGAGCGAAATAATGGAAAATGTGAAAAAAACGGGGAAAATTATTCATCCTTGAGGGCTTCCATTGCGTGCGCTGCGAAAACGGTTCAAGATACCAAAAATATATGTATGAAAGAATTATTCCTCTTAAAATGATCTAAAAAAATGTCCGCTACAGTAATGTCTATCTTTTAAGATTAACTCACTAGAACCGTTTTGGTGGTAATCAAATTTGGTCGAAATTAATGCATTATTTGTTAAGAGTTGTATCATCGTCATAATATTAATCTTTATCCAAATAAATGTGCTGGATAGAGTGATTTAACGGGAAGGCTTTTATGTACTTTCAGCCCGAAAAAGCTTATTGACGCGGGCGAAGCCGTGGGCAAAAGCTAGTAAAATATAACTTTTACATCTGTAGTTGTAATTTACACCTGCAAAAATTTCCTTATATATAAATAATTATTATATATCCATACAAGGGTTTAGTAATTAGCATATTGTTGTTACGATGCTTTAAACCTAAAACCGTGTTTATAATGTTACTAATTTAATTTATTGAAGAGACTTGAAACTTAGTTTAGACACCTTATAATATAAGACACTCTACATGAAAAAAATACACAAAGTACTTTTTTCCTGTAGTTTACTGCTTAATAGCGAAAATGGGCGAAATGTTGTGATGTGATTTATCACCATAAGTCGTCTATTTACATCAAAATGATAATGTACTTAATTAAAATAAATGGGTAATCAATAGTAATGATAGAGACTTTATATCATGATCTGTCCTAAGACATTAAGACACTATGATTATATGATTAGTTAACAATCCCAAATATAAATAAAAATGTAGCCTATGTGGTAACTGCTAATCCGGCTGCTTGAAAAATACATCCAAATGAAAGTTTGCACATGTTTTCTAATTTTTGTTTGTAATAATTACGTTTTTTGTTTAATCCTGAGATTTTTTTACAGCTTATGATGCAGAAGATTTTTGATAAAAGTGCTTACTAACGACTGTTAACATTTATGTAATATATTTATTGGTTAATTTTGAATGAATGAACATAAATATTTTAAAAAATATACTATATTGGGAGCATACATTTTAAGGGTTTTTTCTTAATTTTTATTATAATCATTATTACCTAGATTTCCATAGATAACAATAACATATGAGCAATAATATATGCACTAAAACTGGTCACTAAAACTACCTAGGTCATGATATCTAATAATAATGCTTACATTACGGGTGATGTAATCTAATCGTTGATTACGAGTAGTTTCTGATCGTGGTACTGTAAGTTTCACTCGAGAAATACAAGTTCTATATTCTATTCTACTATATTACTATAGGTAGGACTGCCTCGGTGGCGTGGTGGTATTGCGTACGCATTACGAGTACGATTTGCGCGCTGAGGTCCTGGGTTCGAATCCCGGGTCGAGCAAAAAAAAAATGTGACTGGGTTTTTCCATCTTAAAATTAACTCAGTCGCAGCTCGGAGTCAGGAAGTTGGCGGTGTGATACCCCTGTGCCTCGGAAAGCACTTAAAGCCGTTGGTCCTGCGCCTGATCTCTCTCCGGTCATGTCGGATAGCCGTCTCACCGGACTATGAGAGTGAAGGAATAGCGAGTGCACCTGTGTATTGCGCACACACTTGTGCACTATAATATCTCCTGCGTACCTGGCTGATCTCCGTTGAGATTGGCCGCCGTGGCCGAAACTGGCTAGGAGGATTTTCATTTTTTTTTTCACTATAGGTACAATGAACACGTTCTACTGAAAGAAATTCTGAATCGCCTGAGGTGAAAAGATTGCCCTTGTTCTGTGCCTGGTAGCAAAGAACGTGCATTACTTTAGGACCTAAGTATACCCTTGTGCCAAAATTTTACCAGTAATCTAGGTGCTTACTTCTTAAATATCCACATTGCTTTAGAAACTCTCACATTTCACATTAGTAGATGGGTAATATCACGAAAGGTAATATCGATAATGTATTAAACAGATTTATGATGAACTAGCTTTTGTCAGCGGCTCCGCCCGCGTGAAAGAGTTTTTCCGGGATAGAAGTCCCGTTTTGTATTTCACGGGGATAAAAAGTAGCCTATGTCCTTTTTCAGGCTCTAAAATATCTGTGTACCAAATTTCATTTAAATCGGTTCAGTAGTTTTGGCGTGTTTATAATATTACTAGCTTTTGCCCACGGCTTCGCCCGCGTTAATAAGTTTTTCCGGGCTAAAAGTACATACATAAAAACCTTCCCGTTGAATCACTCTACCCAACACATTTATTTGTATAAAGATTAATATTATGACGTTGATACAACTCTTAACAAATAATGCATTAATTTCGACCAAATTTGATTACCATAAAAACGGTTCTAGAGAGTTTATTTTAAAAGATAGACATATACTGTCGCGGACTTTTTGTTAGATCATTTCAAGAGGAATAATTCTTTCATACATATATTTTTGGTATCTTGAACCGTTTTCGCAGCGCACGCAATGGAAGGCCTCAAGGATGAATAATTTTCCCCGCATTTTTCACATTTTCCATTATTTCTTCGCTCCTAATAGTTGCATCGTGATGTTATATAGCCTATAGCCTTCCTCGATAAATGGTCTATTCAACACAAAAAGAATTTTTCAATTCGCACCATTAGTTCCTGAGATTAGCGCGTTCAAACAAACAAACAAACAAACAAACAAACAAACTCTTCAGCTTTATAATATTAGTATAGATTAATTTCGACCAAATTTGATTACCATAAAAACGGTTCTAGTGAGTTAATCTTAAAAGATAGACACATACTGTCGCGGACTTTTTTTTGATCATTTCAAAGAAATAATTCTTTCATACATATATTTTTGGTATCTTGAACCGTTTTCGCAGCGCACGCAATGGAAGCCCTCAAAGATGAATAATTTTCCCCGCTTTTTTCACATTTTCCATTATTTCTTCGCTCCTAATAGTTGCATCGTGATGTTATATAGCCTATAGCCTTCCTCGATAAATGGTGTATTCAACACAAAAAGAATTTTTCAATTCGAACCAGTAGTTCCTGAGATTAGCGCGTTCAAACAAACAAACAAACAAACAAACAAACAAACAAACTCTTCAGCTTTATAATATTAGTATAGATTACAATACCCTAACAAAAATTTGCAAATCGCGACAAATAACTATAGATTTGTTTCTTGAATAAAGCAACAATATGAATATTATATTAATAAAAATATACACAAACAAAAAGTGACTGAAAAATTTAATTCAATTTGTGCAAAAAAATGTAGAGTACGAAGATAATAGTAAAGTTATTTCGTGACACTACCGTAGAAGTATCGTCTGTGAATTAATATTTAAAACTTATTTTGAGTTGCTTATAATGTAAACAATCTGATTACTATTTTCATGAATTTTATTATTTAAATCAAATGTGCAAGATAGAGCGCCGGGAACTATGTGCTTTATCTATCTTCCTACTATGTAAGCTACTTGTGGAATTTTAAGTAAGTACTTGTAATAATACTTGTAATAATAATACATATATACATATACACTCACGCCTGTTATCTCCGAAGGAGTAGGCATAGGCGCAACTAGTGCACCCACTTTTCGCCATTATTCCGTCCCATCATGTGATAGGGGGCGAGCCTATCGCCATATCGGGCACAAATTCCAGACTCCGAGCTGATATTGAATAGAAAAACTCAATATCACTTTCGCCCGACCCGGGGATCGAACCCGAGAACTCAGCTTTGCAGTCGTACTGTAATACAACTACGCCACCGAGGCAGTCTTGACTCCTCAAGCCCCGCGACGGACACCGGTGTCCATATATATAGGGTTTTCCCATACATCTATATATATAAGCGGGGCTTGAAGGGTTAATACTTGTACTTGTAAT
The DNA here is from genome assembly GCA_949316025.1 of Lapara coniferarum. NCBI lineage: Eukaryota > Metazoa > Arthropoda > Insecta > Lepidoptera > Sphingidae > Lapara > Lapara coniferarum. The sequence continues at coordinate 28,102,082 of OX438925.1, read as the reverse complement.
AATATTTGATTAAAATTTTTCATAAAAATATAATATACACATAATATACACACATTTTTGATGAAATAACTGATTATAGCTCCATCTGTTTGATAATAATTACATTACTAAAGCCCAATGACTTCAATAGCAATGCAGTCTATTTGTGGTTAATTTCCATGATATCGCTGCGTGATATCGGGAGTCGAGAGAGTACTGAGTATAATGAGAAATAAATATTTTTTATAAATTTTTTGATGTGCAGCTCTGTTTCATATGAATAATTGCGACATAATATCAGTAATATCAGTCATAATTTCACGCTATGATAATCCCACATTACATTTAGTGCCATCTAGTGAGTTTAAAAAATATTTTCGCTTTCCATAATTTATTATTTTAGTATCGACTTATATTGGCAGATGGCGTTAGCACACACACGCCAATTATCTCCGAGACCCTTACCCCCTACCGAAAAAGACGCAAATTATGCACCTACTTTTCGCTATGTGTGTTCCGTCCCATGATGTGATAGGAGGCAGGTTGATAGAGCAAAGGGCGAATCACCCAAGTACGCTTTGACTCTACTTGGGGTTATCACGGTGTATTTTTATTTCTTTGCCGACAGCGTGACCACGATATGCTGCAAAACCTTCGATACGTCTAGAAAAGAAATAAAATATAAAACTGCGACAAAATCCGTTATAGTAGGTAGTTTAATTTCAATATCATCACCTCTATCTCATTCGTTCAAGACCAAATCATCTTGTATATCATTCGTTCGATATCATTCTTCTTTTCATATAGTGTGTTTTTACTATAAGTGACTAGTAGAATATGTATTTTATTAGGTACCTATACCTTATAAGAAATTTGTCTTATAAGTCCCATAAGAAATTATTTAGGCTATGTTCAGCTTTACATATAAATAAAAATTAAAAGCCAGGTACGAAATATAGTTATACATTTTAATTACAGTCTTATCCATAAAACTTTATTGTATTATTTTATTCAAAATTTCGACGAAAAATGCACCGTAGTTGGTAGATTTTCTTGCGAATTTCCTGAACTTGTTGTAGGTAAGGTGCTTGTACTGGGCTGACCGATTATTGTTGGCTTATTCTTATGACTTGGTTCATTTGTGCGTGATCTAGAATAAAAAAGAAGCAATTAGAATAGCCTTTTGCGTATATATCTCGTAGAGGTAAGAAAACATTACTAAAAATAAAGAACTTTTTTAATACCCGTATTATTATTGATATGTTGCCACACAAGTTTGTGTAGATTACGATATAAAGTAAACCAAATTTGTGATAGTTACTTGCATTTACCAAAAAAGAGAGGCAGTAACTCAATACATTGGAACAACTACAATCAGATTTTGGTAGAGTTATTTTAAAATAGAATATATCGATTAGTAGAAAGTAGTGTTTCATACTTAGGTGTCAGTAACAGGGTAAGCAAGTTATTGGCGGGTGCTTCCGCAAAAAGCCATAGTAGTAATGCGACCACACATCCACAAATCGTAACCCCGCCGGCTAAAATCAACTGCAATAAATTATATCAAGTTATATTAAAAATATCTGGCACGAGCAACCTTTTTATTAAATGACTAATTAAAAGCAAAAATAAAATATAAATATTTATTTGCAAACATCAACTTTTTGAATTGAATACATTTGTGTCTCTACATTTTTTACAACTAAATAATGACACGAGAAAGTTCTTCTTCTTTACCCGACTGCGAAAGAAGGTGGGTTATGTTTTTCGAGTGTATGTAGGGTAAAGTAGGGTAATACCGGTCAGGTGACAATACCGGTCACCACACTTTCTTCATAATAACAGTGTTTACGCGTACATATACACACATAGCGGGTAGCACGAGTGTTCCCGACGCCAACGCACCACCCTTCGCGCAGTTGCGGTCATGCGTTGTTGAGAACCACACGTCAATTTATTTCGCGCCCGTGTTTTGTTATTATTTGGCCGCAGAAAATAAGAGGTAAGTGTCATTATTTATGTGTTTCTTCTTTTGCCAGTGACAGTTTTAGTTATTCAGTTACATAGCTATTCATGTAATGATAGATTTCAAGCAATATGTAACGGGTTTTTAAATACATTATTGTTAATTAAAAAAATGTACAGGCGGCCAATGCCGGTCACGCTGACCGGTATTACGCGCAACGTAATCATTGTTTTTTTTTTCAGTTTTATTCTGTTTTATTTTAGGTTTCTTTATAGGATGTCGGGAACTCGGAGAAGGAGTTAAGGATTGAAAGAAAAATGGAACCGAAATGATTCGAAAGGGGCATTCAAACTTGTTGAAGATGGAACAGATATAAAAGAGGCAGCTCGGACTTGTGGCGTCGCATTTTCAACTCTCCAAGAAAGACTGAAACACAATAACTGTGAATCACCATCTTTGCGAAGAATTCCAAACCATTGTCTCCCTTCAACTTCAGGAGTCACTGCCAAATATATTTTATCAGTTCCGAAGAGACCGCCAAAAAAAACGAGGAGCTGGGTACTGGGTTTCTTTCGGAAACAATTCGCAACAGTCCTCATAAGCACTCCTAACAAGGAAGCTTTGAAGGAAAAAGAAGTGAGAAGAGCAACTAGGGAAAAAATAAAGGAAAAACTGATCCTAAAACAACTGTACGAAAAAAGACAACAACGAAAAGATCAGCTAAATTTGCTATCAAAAGGTGAAGAAAAGGGTTCTCTTAGATAAGAATAACCATTAATAATTTTCTCCTAGCCAGTTTCGGCCACGGCGGCCAATCTCAACGGAGATCAGCCAGGTACGCAGGAGATATTATAGTACACAAGTGTGTGCGCAATACACAGGCGCACTCGCTATTCCTTCACTCTCATAGTCCGGTGAGACGGCTACCTATACGACATGACCGGAGAGAGATCAGGCGCAGGACCAACGGCTTTACGTGCTTTCCGAGGCACGGGGGTATTACACCGCCAACTTCCTGACTCCGAGCTGCGACTGAGTAAATTATAAGATGGAAAAACCCAGTCACAATGTTTTTGACTCGACCCGGGACTCGAACCCAGGACCTCAGCGCGCAAATCGTACTCGTAATGCGAACGCAATACAACTACGCCACCGAGGCAGTCAACAGACTCTGACGTTGATATGGTTTATATGGGCGATGGTGACGAAGATATTGATGTTAAAGACGAGGCAAAAAAATGCATGTAATGTGATGCTTACGGCCACAATAACGAGCTTTGGTACAGTTGCATTCAGTGTGAGGGTTGGGCTCACGTTCATTGCACGATTTTTGGGTCCCCCAAAGACTACGTTTGCAATTTTTGCCGCTAAAACGTTAGACCGGTATTGCCAACCTGCCGACCGGAATTGCCCGCCATATCTGGCAATACCAGTCAAATCTATATTTTTTTCAAAAGTTCATTGTACAAATATTTTTATTAATATTGATCTCAATGGTTGTGATTACGTTAGAAGAATACTTTAAGTTTATATTGGGTGTCAGAATCTTAAATAAATTTGGTTATTTACTGATTTAAAGCTGATTTATCTTAAGTGACCGGCATTACCCTTTCTTACCCTATGTATGTAAGTATGTATGTATATTTCTTTGGGACGCCTTAGAGCCTACAAGGCTTATCGTATTTTTATGCAAGTGGTATCAATAGATTCGTCTTAGCCATGAGAGTGACCCTGGGTATATCAAAATTAAAAAAAATCTTAATCAAGGATTCTTGGCGGCAAAAACTAATCTCAAAAAACAACAATGTTTTCAAAATACATCGAGTATATAAAAAAACAAACAAAAAACCTAACTGCGTCAATATCTTCCATCTTTATTAAATTAATTGAAGAACTGAAAAGATAGAAACAAGATTTTAATTTGAATATTGTAATTTGGGTTTTAATAATCTTAGTTGACAGTGTCCACAAACGCAGTCGGAGGCATCTTCTCACTTCGAGATTTTGTTGCTGTATCTATATCACCAACCAAATTATGAGAAGTGAGTGTGTTATGCCTCCGACAGCGTTTGTGAACACTGTCAACTAAGATTATTAAAAACTAAATTACATTATTCAAATTAAAATCTTGTTCCTATCGTTTCAGTTCTGCCGTGAATTTAATGTAAATCATGGCTTCCACCGATTATTCTATCAGTGATTTCGCCAACGTCAAGTGATAACAGCAGATACTAAACAATATTGAAGGTAGGTAGGTATGCGCCAAAACTGTCATATTTAGGTATAACCGTTACACTATTTAGAAATTAGTATCATAGAGTTCTATAGGGTATTAATCTACATTTGTCAGACAGAGATTACGTGTAAAGTTTCTTAAAGCCCAATATTTACAGTTGTTACAGTGTAAACTCCAAACATAATAGTAATTACACACTGATATTGACTTACAATTTCAAAGTAATCATTGTGTTGAGGATTTCTGGTGACGAAAACATTGCGGGTTATAATGATGTGATGAACCAAGTATAGACCGTAGGCGAGCCGACTTAGAGGAACCCACGGGTACCAACTCAAGATTTTTTTTATTAAAGCTGAAATACAATGGGGATATGTTATTTTTTTTGTAATATAGAAAACAAATATTAACACACACACACACACACACACCCACTCACGCCTTTTATCCCCGTAAGTGCGTATTCCGTCCCATGATATGATAGGGGGCGAGCCTGTCGCCATATCGGGTACAAGACAAATATTAATTTCCTTAAAAGTAATATAGAAAACAGATATAAATTTAATAAAAAAAATAAGAATCTAAAATAACAATAAACATCTAGATATAAAATATTAGTGAATACTAGCATACTCTTTGTTTTTGAAAATTTCTACTGCCTAAAGATAAAGTGGTAGACAAAAATGTGCATGTTAAGAGAATTCTTTAAAACTATAATATAATCCTATAAGAACAAACAGTAATAAGTAATCAGATAAGATTAAATGGTGTATGTACTTTTTTGACTTATTAGATTTTTTACCGCCATTTTCAACTTACGCACATCTCCAAGTGAACAACAAAGAACTACTGTGGCAACCCCGCATGCCCAGGCTGGTCGGTTTAGTGCCGCATAAATAGCAGCTTCAAGAGAATTGTAATCACGCCACAAAAAAGTACTGCCACACATCATTACTACTAGCATCAACGTTAGAGCCGAAAATGTGCCTAATACTGACCATTTCTGAAAGAAAATATTCGCTTAATTTCTTCATTACGTGACTACTCAAAAGCAAGGTTATTATTTTACACTCGTTTGTGAGAATACTTGGTAAATGCTAGTTAATTCTTGTTTTCGCTAAGAAAAACCTTAAAATTTCAATATATTGAAATAGTATGATTAGTTAGGTTATCAGTTAATATATTTAACGTATTTTTATTTCAAGGGTCAAGCCATTTATAGTAAATACGTTGAATGAGCTATAGACGCTGCTGCAAGCAAATCTATTTTTTATGGCATTGAATGACGAGACGAGCATGCCATTCGCCCGATGGGAAGCGATACAACCACCCATAAACAGTAGCAACACCATCCAGCACCTTGACTTACAAAGTACTGTGAGGCATTTCACTACGCTCGTCATCTTGAGACATAAGATGTTAAGTCTCACTATATCCAGTAGTTACACTGGCTACAATGTCCTTCAAACCGAAACACAACAGTGCATGCACACTGCTGCTTGGCGGTAAAAATGGACATTGTGGTACCCACCCAGACGGACTCTTACATATTATGAGAGACTTACCACCAGTCTCCATCTGACTCCGTATAAGGAACAATAGGGATACGTTACTATATAATGGATAAAAAATCAAATTCAGATTTTACCATACATATTCGGCTACCATCAGACTTAGTACTATATTTAGAAAATATGTAGCCACTGAAGAATCCTACTAAATAAGCCGCGTAGCGAGTATGGCTTTTTATGTAAGCTAAGTGGAAATCTTCACTGGCTCGGGGATTCATCACGAATCTGAAATTTAATAAATAAAATAGTATATACAGTCAACAGTCACACACAGTCTTAAATCTAAGGGATCAAATGGGAAATGGTGCGAGCAAGCAGGAACTTTAACATAATTTGCGAAAAAATCGACGTGGACCCATTTAACACAAGTATTAGTTCAGTGCGACGGTTGCTAAGCTTTTCTTTCTTTAAATAAAAAAAAAAAGAAAAAAAAATGTAGCATGACTCGAGCCGATGACGACATATTGTAATCGAGACACGCGGCAGCGTGTCAAGCCAAGCAAAAAAAAAAAACTTGTCAAAGCTGCCTAGTGTAGTTTCACCCGAACCATTTGGAGCGACTTTTGACGCCTCTATAACTCAAAATCTATTTAACGTAAATACCTGAGATTTGTTTGATGTATTCAGCCCCCTCAAGTTAACCAGAATCCCAAATTTCATAAATATAGCTCAAACGGTTATTGAGATACTAACATCTAAAAATCGGCAATTTTATCACTGACTGACATATAGATCAAAAACCTAACCCACTTCCAGATGACCTAGAAAGTTGAAATTTGGTGTCCAGGTAGGTAATTGTATGTATACAAAGGAAAAAATCTGAAAACAATACATTTTTAAGATTTGAAACATTTTCCAAGCAATCGGAAAATCTGCATACTATCTATAAATTATCTTCTGAATAATGAACGTTTAGGCGTACACGTCCATTGATGTTTTATTTTACATTAAATACTATTTACCTTGACCCTTTAATTACGTTCCCTCCGTATTAGGGCATCACTTTTGCTTGAATTTTTCCATAAATTTTCCGACTAGACAGAGCTGTTGTGGGACACGGCGATAGGTTCCTATAGATACGTTATAGGTATCAGCAACTCGTTCCCACTCTTCAGTCTTTTAAATTATATATTTACTTCTGTTTCGAGCTCGAATTAAAAATTTCTGATTTCTACAATGTTTATTTACATCCTAAGACGTTTATTATTTTGACATGATATGACATTGGACGTTTTATCATAATACTTGCGAATCATAGAGTTTAAGTATTTATTAAATAGAGGTTTTTATACCAAGAGGACTTCATCGCGTGCACATAGCCGAGCGATGAAGTGGTTTACGGCTTTTAATACATTGTTTATTTTCTTTCTAAAATAAGTAACTTCATGAATATTGATCAAAGGTAACTTCTTACGTAATTGTTTTAATTACTTAACTCAATATTTTAATAAATAATATCTTTACAAAAAGTAATGATATCCCATCAAAAACATAAATGTGAAATGTGGAAGCCAAGTCTAACATTAAGAATATGCGTGCTGGTCGACTTCACCGACAAAAGAATCGAAATCTTAATGGTTGCCAAGCCCTGTAGATTATCCTGAAAATTATTTATAAGAACACAATCCATTCTAAAATAAATTTAAACTAATATTTCTTTGTTTTTCTGCTACGACAATGTATGATGTTTAAAAATATAATTTCTTAAATTTGAATAGTCGAATTATTTACACAAAGCAGATAACTTAGTATAAATTTAAGCCCAAGATTTGTCTTAGCTAGTTTTATCAGAAAACATTTTTAGCGAAGAGTAGGATAGGTTGACTTTACAATATAAAAACAGTAACATAAAGATAAATTTATTCGCTAAATATAAGAAAAACTGTATGTGAAGACTAGCCAAGTCAAATCTTGAGCTTAAATTTATACTAAGTGATCTGCTTTGTATAAATAATTCGTCTATTCAAATTTAAGAAATTATATTTTTAAACATCATACATTGTCGTAGCAGAAAAACAAAGAAATATTAGTTTAAATTTATTTTAGAATGGATTGTGTTCTTATAAATAATTTTCAGGATAATCTACAGGGCTTGGCAACCATTAAGATTTCGATTCTTTTGTCGGTGAAGTCGACCAGCACGCATATTCTTAATGTTAGACTTGGCTTCCACATTTCACATTTATGTTTTTGATGGGATATATTATACTGCGACATACTCGTGAAAACCTGTAAATGGCGATTTGTTTCCTCTATTCATTGTTATTTATTATGATGTATTCTAGCTGTTGGTTTTCCAATAAATAAATAAATAAATAGAAGTTAACACACACACACAGTCACGCCTGTTATCCCCGAAGGGGTAGACAGAGGCACAACTAGTGCACCCACGTTTCGCCGTTATTTCGTCCCATGATGTGATAGGGGGCGAGCCTATCGCCATATCGGGCACAAATTCCAGACTCCGGGCTGATACTGAATAGAAAAACTCAATATCACTTTGCCCGATCCGGGGATCGAACCCGAGACCTCAGCTTTGCAGTCGTACTGTAATACAACTACGCCACGGAGGCAGTCATAGATGAAATAGAAGTTAAATATTCAAATATTAGCTCTCCTCGATCGATAATGCGAGTGGCTATCAGATAGTATATTTCCTCCACCTTCCGAATTCCTCCTCACTGTTTTCTTGGAGATTGGCAAAGTACAAGCGTTTTTTTGACCTTGTGGATCAAAGATTTCTCTTTAGAATACAAGATAAAATTCAACAACCAAAAAATAGTGCCTATTTCATAATTTTATTCATTCTTTTAGATACAAAAATTATAATTATAGAAAATTATATTGAACCTAAATATATTGTCGATGTTATTATACCTTCGCGATTCTGCACAAGAAGTTTGAATTGGATTTAAAAAAAACTAAGCTAATTATTGTAACTTGAAAAAGTGCATGCAACAGACCTACAGATTCGCTTTATGATTTATAAAATTAACACTACTATCAATACTCAGAGTATAAACTGTTAATGGCCTTTATGAATAGATACACTTACTATTAACTACGTTATAGAGTGATTTTATGCAACAATTAAACCAAGGAAATCATACAAAGTTGAGCAATAACATAGCTACGCCAGTATTATGTGAAACTTGATAATTTTCCATGCCATAAAGACTTAATTGGAGTTGTAATGTGGTTTTTGTTCTTCCATCAAATCCATTGTTCTGTTGATTCATATGTTTTTAGATTATATACAAGATTAAAAGCTAATAATATAATACTAGACCTGTATTATTTAATTTTATTAATTCAGATAAACCAATCACGCTAATTAAATTATGAAAATATAATTGTCGTATAGTCAGCATCGACACAATTAGTAAATTTTGTAAGAAATAATAATAACATACAGACAGTAATTAGAATAAAAAGTATCTTCTTACTCAATTGTGAAAAGCTGGACCGCAGAAAGTTGGTACAGGTAGTTAATAACCGCTGGCAAGACGAGAGAAGCGATTGTGACAACGCTAGCCATTAGCAATCCAAACCAGGGCAATCGCTTGTATATCCAGTATAAGATTACAGTTACTATGAAGAAATGGAAGTCACAGGGAATGTACCAGGATACAACAATGCACTGCAAATATAAAACGGACTTTCATTATAATGGAATGACAAGAATCGATGATACAGAGTCGTTAAAGCTACTTTTGTATTAAGGAAATACTCAGGAGATATGTATTTGGAATATTTATCAATTCATTCACTCTAAAATATTCCTTATAATCAGTGGCAGCGTAGCATGGTCAGGCACCCGGTGCGGTTCTCTATTTAGAAAATCATACCCGTAGTAAACAGAAGATAGTTTTTATCCATACTTTTTATCCATACGGCGTCCTGTCAATTTGCCTTGGCCATACAAATGAGTTGAAATTATCACCCCCTGGTGCTTGGTATCCGGGGTGGACCGCCCTATCGGAGTACATTCCTAGTAATATTAATTATAAAAATAAACCAACAAAAATTATGTTTGTAAATGTAGGCGTATGCATGTTGTACACCGTTCAATTATAATTATTTATGTTCTCTCGTTTTATTATGAATTCTTAGGTGTAGTGTTTAGTGCTTGTTAAATTCTTTCAATTGGATTTCATCGCAATTTAACGGTGATGTGTGTGCATTAGCTTATATAACTAATCTGACTATGTATGCAAAAGACTTGAAAAAAAATATATAAAGATAAATGATGGACAAATGATGACAAAAAAGTAAGCCCGGAGTTTCTTTCTGCCTTTCTTCTTCGGGTCGTCATCGCTTAGGTAGCTAGTGAAAGGCTGGTAGGTTAGCTAGGCTAGGGCCTGTAGTGTCCTCACTGGTGAGGATCGCGACGCGTTCCTCCCATTACCATTACTATTATTATTATTTTTGTTAACAAAATTATCTCTTGTTTTATATTGCTTTTCTTGCCAGCCCGAGCTGGCTTCTTACTTTTTATTTTGCATCATTTAGTTTACTCGTAATAAAAGTGTCTGTAGTTATGTAAGTGACTAATAATAAATAATTAAATGTGTCTCGACTTATCATAAGTTCAACTATGTTCGCCTACGTGATGAATAAAGTATTTTTTATTTTAATAGAGGTTCCAGAAAAGTAGCTAAAAAAAACAACTTACGATGTTTTCCGTGTCAACATAGTTGCTGATCATGAGTAGATTGAGCCACCAATTTTTCCGACACTGATCCGTATCGTGAGCCACGGCCCTGTTCCATAACGGACCGGATCCAGTGTAGGGGTAGACAGCAGATATGAAAAATATCACCATTGCATACGCTACTACCAACCTGAAATTTCATAGTTTGTAAGTATTAGGCGCAACTAGTGCACCCTCTTTTCGCCATTATTCCGTCCCATGATGTGATAGGGGGCGAGCCTATCGCCAAATCGGGCACATATTCAAGACTCCGAGCTGATACTGAATAGAAAAATTCAATATCACTTTGCCCAAACCAGGGATAGAACCCGAAATAACCTCAGTATTGCAGTCGTACCATTACAGCTACGCCACCGAGGCAGTCAGTAAGTAAGCATTACTTCGTAAAAAAATAATAGTCAGATGGGAAGATGTTTGGATGGAATGCAGGACCGGACAATGGTGTGGTATGATGTGAAAAAAGAGGTTTATGATAATAATTATCATTATCAAACCTCTTTTTTCAGCATTTAGCTTAGTAATGTATTCTGTGCCATTCCGAGTTGAACATTTATTTTCCTGAGTTTAAAACATTAATAAGAATCATAAAAGAACTGAGATGTGTAAAATTTAAATGAGATTAGTAACCCCAGAGGCTAGTTCTGACACATAAAACACTTTTCAAACTTTGGCTCGTTATAATTGGATGTGCAAATTGCATTCATTCTGAATGCGATAGTTGATTTATTATACACCAGTAGAATGTAAGTTTCTGTACTATAAATAGTCCATTGATTTGTTAGTGCCTTGGGTTAGAACTTATAAATAAGTGTCAGTAAAATATCAGGAATTAAATTACAAGGTGTCAATAAATATTAATCTCACTTTGAAACTTTATAATCTACTAGATGCTGCTCACGGATTCGCCTGCGTGAAAAGCCTTTCTCGCTACGAAAGTCTCTTAAACACTGTAAGACGCAAGCGCCATCTACTTATAGGATCGTATTAAATGTCAATTTTTCCATGGGAGCATATTACCGTGATAAAAAGTAGCCTATGTGTTAATGTATGACATCATCTACCCGTGTGCTAAATTTCATCCAAATCCGTTCAGTAGTCTCTGGGTTTACTTCTAGCAAACATACAAGCTTTCTCATTTACCTATACTATTTATTTATGTATATATTTATTAATAATATGCTTACCTCACATATCTCTTCAATATAAGAACAAGAGGATTTGGCAGTACTTTGAACTTGACAAAATTGACAGATGTAAGAAACCCCGACAACAGGAAAAATGTGTCCACGAAGAGATCGTCATGTAATAACAACATACCGACAGCTGATTGGGCATCCTGTAAAAATTAGTCATATTATTCTAACACCAAATAGTCAAGTTTAATCTATTTCCATCTCAGAGATGCGTATAGCTATAAAAATATAAATAAAAATATAAAGTAGTGATACCATATATTATTTATTACATTTGATACAAATTATCATCCACAAATTCTCCTACTTCCTACTGTTATAAATGGATGTTTATTACTATTTCATGCAAAAACCACTGAACGGATTTCGATGAAATTAGGCACGCGGGTAGATCATGTCCTGGATTAACACATAGGCTACTTTTTATCCCGGGAAAATATAAAGCGGGACTTTTATCCCGGAAAAACTCATTCACGCGGGCGGAGAAACGGGCAAACGCTAGTGTAATATGAAACTATGACGTCAATTAAGTATTCCTTTAATATCAAGGGCACAGTCCCCAGCTACACCCATGATCTTGATATTTTAGATTTTTTAGAAACCTCAATATTACTTTCAGTGTGCTTACAAGTTCTTGTTATACAGCCCTAAAATTCCTTACCTTGTCTGAAATTAATCCATCACTAATTGGCCCGGAGTTATATATTCCTATTTGATGGTCCAATACTATGAAGCACATGGTCAAAAATCGAATGCCGTAGAAGACCTCAATACCATCCTTTTTCATTTTCAAAAGATTCGAAGCGTTTTCTCGTAAACAAAACGCTCCGATGATATTTGATTCTGTAATTAATTAATAAACATAAAACCAAATAAATGCTTATTATATAATATTAAATGAATGGTATTGTTTTTATTATCAATTTTTAAAACGTATTTAATTTCTTGTATTTCGTGATATTGTTCAACATTTTTATGTAGGTAAGTTAATTCACATGAATTTTCTATAGATTACGATATTAATGGTTTTCAACCATTGTTTTCAACAAATAATTTATGCTTGGAATCTTACTTTTCCTTTCGTCGTCCATGCTATTTTTCTGATGGTTCAAATATGTGCAAGTCAAACAAATTATGATTAGAATACTGACGAGGGAACTGAAAAAAAAAACCATTAATGAGAGCGATGAAGATATCTTTGGACCTGGAAATGATTAGCATGAAATTACAAATATGCAATATACGTATCTGTAATACGTATCTTAAATAATGTTTCAATGCTTTACCTACCCTATGGGCGTATATAAACGCGGGCCGGGTGGTCGTAGCCTACCCCAAAATTACCTAGTACCCACCCACAGGATTATGAAGCATACTATTTCACTAAAAATTTGTTAAACGACCAAAACTACCAAAAATGTAAAACAATCGATTTTTTTTTAATATTTTAGGACTCTGCCCCTCAGGAAAATTACTTTAGCTATACCCAAGACTCACATTGATTAAACCATTCATCAACTTCAACAACTGCCAATTTAATTGTAGCTTAATGTTTCTTAGCAACAAGTTAAAACGACAATGAGGAACCCGTATTTTAAAACTAACACTCCATTTATAATTTGTATGTAAAATATACATACATATACTCTCACGCCTTTTATCTCCGAAGGGGTAGGCAGAGGCGCAACTAGTGCACTCACTTTTCGCCATTATTCCGTCCCATGATGTGATTATGTAATACTAGCTTTTGCCCGCGGCTCTGCCCGCGTTAAAAAGTTTTTCCGAGATAAAAGTCCCAGTTTATATTTTCCCAGGATAAAAAGTAGCCTATGTGTTAATCCAGGACATGATCTACCTGTGTGCCACATTTCATCGAAATCCGATCAGTAGTTTTTGCGTGAAAGAGGAATAAACATCCATACATCCAGACATCCATACATTCTTACAAACTTTCGCCTTTATAATATTAGTAGGATACTCACATAAACCCGTAGAAAAGTCCGTCATATTCCCTTCGTTGGTTCTTTATTTGACACTCTTCTGTTACGGCTATGTTGGGTTTGATTCCAGCTGCGCCAAGGTGGCTACGATTCAGCATTACCTCGGTTAGTCGTTCGATTGTTTTTGGCTGGCAGGAGACGGGGGCACACACCCCCCACGTTATCTCGTTTAGGGGATGCGTATGTGGCGGACGATACTGGGATAAATTTATTTTAGATGTACTATATAAAAATTAAGAAGTTTTGAAGATAATATTCAATACAAACAAATACGTAATTAAATGAAAATAAGCTATACTAATATTATAAAGGTGAAGAGTTTGTTTGAACGCGCTAATCTCAGGAACTACTAATTCGAATTGAAAAATTATTTTTGGGTTAAATAGACCATTTATCGAGGAAGGCTTTAGGCTATATAACATCACGATGCAACTATTAGGAGCGAAGAAATAAAGGAAAATGTGAAAAAAACGGGGAAAATTATTCATACTTGAGGGCTTCCAATGCGTGCGCTGCGAAAACGGTTCAAGATACCAAAAATATATGTATGAAGGAATTATTCCACTTGAAATGATCTAAAAAAAAATCCGCAACAGTATATGTCTATCTTTTAAGATTAACTCACTAGAACCGTTTTTATGGTAATCAAATTTGGTCGAAATTAATGCATTATTTGTTAAGAGTTGTATCAACGTCATAAAATTAATCTTTATCCAAATAAATGTGTTAGATAGAGTGATTCAACGGGAAGGTTTTTATGTACTTTTAGCCCGGTAAAACTTATTAACGAGGGCGAAGCCGTGGGCAAAAGCTAGTCTCCTAATAAGCGTAAGCGCTTACTCCTAGCTGGAGTAAGCGTGTTCTGGAGTGGAGACCGCGTCTTGGTAAACGTAGCGTGGGGCGCCCTCTAGCTCTGGCTCAGATGGCAGGATGACTTGCACAAGAGGGCCGGCAGCAACTGGATGCATAAAGCAGCAGACCGGGCTCTGTGGCGTATCTTGGGAGAGGCCTATGTCCAGCTGTGGACTGCAACGGGCTGATGATGATGATGATGATGATGAATCTCCTAATTTTGCTTCATTAACATCCAAATTATTAGTCTTTATTTATTGCTTTTTTGTTAGTTAATTATAGAATGGTGTAAACAATACATCTATACTAATATTATAAAGCTGAAGAGTTTGTTTGTTTGAACGCGCTAATCTCAGGAACTACTGAACTGATTTTGAAATTTCTTTCACTAATAGGAAGCTACATAGCTCCTGAGTGCTATAGGCTACTTTTTATCCCGGGAAAATATTTTTGTCCCGGAAAAACCTTTTCACACGGGCGGAGCCGCGCGCACTACTAGTCATAGATATACGGTTGCAGCATTCGCGAGTCATCTGCTGTTAGTTATTGAAGAGTTCCATTGTGTATCTCCAAAGATCATCATTAGATCTTTATAAATTATATAATGAAATGAAATGAAATAAATTTATTCGTACCCATAAAATGTTATACATTATTTAGATTCAGTCAATATTAACTCTACCACCAGTTCGGAAAGCAGTTCTCACTAGAGAAGAACGGGCAAGAAACTCTAGTGTTGCTCTTTTCAAAATCAGTTCAAGGTATAAAATACAATTAATAATTAAAAAATAAAAAAATAACATGATATTGATATATTTGTTATTTTTGTTTAGAGCAGTTCATTTATATACTCGCAAAAAACGTAATAAATTTTAAAATCTTATACGATTGCATAACCCTCTCAGGAATCATGTAATAATTTGATCTGAAATTCATCAAGATGTCGTATTGATCTAAGTTCAATATATATTATATACCCCTAATACTTAGAAGTAGTAAGGGAAAAGGGCAGACCAGTCCACACAAGCAGTTATACTCAAACCTTCCCTGAAAAATATACATTTGAATGTCGAAAACCACATCCAAATCGGATCAGTTTTTGAGAAACTCGCGGCCATACAAATTTGCGTACATACATACATACATACAAATCTAATACAGAATCTCCTTTTTTGAAGTCGGTTAAAAATTATAAAATGTGTGCTGTGACCGAATGTTATTGATACCCAGCGTGTCCAGGATATGTTTTTTTAGATGGGAGCTAGTTATTCAAGCTAAATTAGGAGGTCATGTTCCCTTAATTACAGATTTTTTTTGTAATGAATATTATCTTTAAAAGATATTTATTTTAAAAAAAATTGTAATGAGGTATTTCTACTCTTGGGTATACAATATACATGATATAATTTCACACCATTTGGTTTGTTTATTTTTATGTTTTGGGAGCATCTAGATACGCAACAATACATTATCAACAAATTAAATGTTATTTTTCATCCTTTTAATGAATATTTTACGTCAATGCCATGTTTATCGATATGCTGAAACAGTCAGATTGCGCTACCAGATGGCAGTGCTTACGACGTGCACGTTCCCTATAAAAAAAGCATATTCTTGCCACGCTGGGTATCACGAATAATCGGTGGAACCCATTTTTCATCGTTTTTGTCATATTAAAAGAATATATAAAAAAAATATTTGTCTGAAAAGTTTCTTTTTTCATCCACATGTGGCTCTTGTATCGATTTTGTGCTGCCACCTATAGTTTGTGCACGTTTCTTATAAGTGTGCTGCGTTCCGAAATTAGCTTGAGTATATCCGGTTCATACAGACCGTCATAAATGAATCGACTCACGAGTAGGGCTGCCATCATCTAAATTGCCGTCGCCGGATAAACACGGCAAAAATCCCGGACATTTGGGCGAAAAATGGGTCTTTCCCCGGACACCTCTGAAAAAATATTTTGCCGTTCCATGCGGGGAAATGCATGAATTTTTAACTAAGATTTATTTCAATTTGTCGCTTATTTATAAAAAATGGATTTCCCCGGACAACAAAAGTGTCCGGGTTTTGCCCGAACAATTTTTAAAACCCCTGCCAGACGGCCCCCGGACGCCCTTCAAACTAGGACAAATCCGGGGAAATCCGTACGGATGGCAGCCCTACTCACGAGGTATAATCATTGCTTGTCAGTCGATACTCTATCCTGGTCCCGTCTTCGATTACCATCAGGTGTTAAGGGATCATTTTGACTAGACCGCATGTATAAAAAGACCTGCAATCTTGAGGAGTAATTGTAGCCTTTATTTTATAGTCCATTAGACTGAGGTTTTAATTATATCACATTTCGAAAATGTCACCGCGGATAAAATCCTTATGGCGTAATAAAAATGCATTTGAAATGTAAGCACATTGTTCGCTGCATGACACAGATGATAGCTGCTGATTTATTCCATTAATTAATTGTGCAAATCACCTTGACAGTAATTAACAAATTATCATTATACTAGTTAGTTTAACATCGTCTTTGAAGCTATAATAAAACAATAAAAACAGTGTTTTTCCGTTTAATTTTATTGGAAAAGTATTCGCCGCGTCTCGTAATAATAACTATCAGTACCTATCACGTATGTTCATAGTTATAGAGCAACAAAGTGGGTAGTAGCATGGACTAATAAGAGTATGTGAATGATTTTTCGATTCGTAATTCAAATATTTGCTAGTTTTGTTAGTTAGTTTTGCGACTGCCTCGGTGGCGTAGTGGTATTGCGTACGCATTACGAGTACGATTTGCGCGCTGAGGTCCTGGGTTCAAATCCCGGGTCGAGCCAAAAAAAAATTGTGACTGGGTTTTTTCATCTTAAAATTTACTCAGTCGCAGCTCGGAGTCAGGAAGTTGGCGGTGTGATACCCCCGTGCCTCGGAAAGCACGTAAAGCCGTTGGTCCTGCGCCTGATCTCTCTCCGGTCATGTCGGATTGCCGTCTCACCGGACTATGAGAGTGAAGGAATAGCGAGTGCACCTGTGTATTGCGCACACACTTGTGCACTATAATATCTCCTGCGTACCTGGCTGATCTCCGTTGAGAATGGCCACCGTGGCCGAAACTGGCTAGGAGGATTTTCATTTGCTAGTTTAACGGCCTGTTTTAAAATGTTCGTGTAAGTTTTATCCGACAATTTAATTTACGTATAAAACAGATAATGATGAATGCATTCCTTAGTTTACTATATTGGAGTTTAACTTTTGTATTCGGTTGCCTTATATTTTATTCCACGATTAGAGTTTACTCAGTCATTTTTATTTCAAGGAATTTTATTTGCGTAATACCAAACCAAATTTTCATAACCATGTGGTAGATTAATCTACATTTTATATCTCTCTTTGAGTACTTAACGGTGTCAAAAATTAAAACTCAATACCAGAAATATCTTAAAGCAAAACTACAGAACAAACACCAGTATGCCAAATCTAGATTCCTTATGATATGCACCTTATACTCACCTCCATAAAATCCAAAGCTGACTGATACGGAGAAAGGGGTTTGTCCACAGGCTTTCTTCTATCCTTATCAGTTCTCTCTAGGACGATATCAGCTAAGCAGTACTTGAACCTTAGATCCTTATGCTTGTCCGACCATGGTGCATTCAGGCACTGATCAAAGTTTCCCAGTTGGTAACGATTGCCGAATAATAAACCTTGTGGTTCGGATGATTGCGTGTCCCATGCTTTAAAAATAATTTGGATTTATTTTGTGTTAGATGAGCATTTGATGAAACAAGAGCGCTAATATATTTTGTGCATTTTTAAACAACGTGTTGTTTTTATTTTTATTTTAGTGTACTCTACGTAAAACTGAAGCTTTATCCGCTAATAAACTGTTGTAAAATATTATTTAATCAAAAAATAATTTACAATATTAACTACAAATATTTTGCTAAGCTTGAGTGTATTCCAAAAATACTTATTAATTTCTCATGAAACGTACCCCACACAGCCCACAAGGTAAAATTCTGCAAATTTTGAAGCATCAAAAAAATCGTTTCCAAGCAAGGTTTTTCGTCCACCGTCCAATTTTGAGTTTTCAACATAAACATAACGTCGTCAAGATACACGCGATTTTCGCCTTGCACTGATTTCGACACTTCCACATTCTCATCTTTAGATAACTTTTCATCAAAATAACTAGCTTCAGAATTTTGCGTCTGATTTAAAACAAGGCATTTGACGTTAATTACTAATAAAACATAAATCAATAGACGCTTCATTGTGTTCTAGAAGAAAACTGAGGTGCGAGTTGAAATGTGTTTAGTTATAAGAGAATAACGTTGCATAATAAGGCAATCATCGGATAATTATGATGTTCTATTGTCTACGGTACCCGTAAAACCGGGTGAGCTCTGGAACTGATTACTCACTGCGTGCGATGAAACAAATAATTAGTATAAAAAATATATTTCCACTTAGTGTTACTCTATTGTTTATGATATGCAAAATGTTCTTGACGATTCTTGTGTACTTTGCAGTAAAAAAAATAAATTAAAATTAAAATTTTATTTTTATTTCAAACTTTTTTAATTAATTTATTTTCCTTCATGGGGCCTTTATAATCAACTATTTAATACCTGCTGGTTGAGACCATCCCCATGAGCCCAAACACGCTATATCTGCTATAAGTTGATAAGGAGTTGGGTGTCCCACAGACTACTTGATGCTGCAGCATCAGTTCATATTGAAAAATATTGCCGATGTCGCAGTACACCAAATTTAAAATCCATCGGACTTCTTAAGTTAGAAATAAGCTGATAATCTTGAAATGCCTTCATAAATTATAGCTAAGAACTATCGCGATCACATCAGCTTTCAATAAAAAAAACCGTGTCCAAATCGGTCCATTCGTTTGAGAGCTACGATGCCACAGATAGACATACAGATACACAGACACACACCCTAAACTTAGAATTCCCCTCCTTTTTGTCGGGGGTTAAAAAGAACAGACACATATCACCAGCATCACAGAGCAGCCAGGGCATCCACTTTTCGCCATGTCTGTTCCGTTCAATGATGTGATAGGAAGTGAGCCTATCACCATATCGGGAGAAATTCCAGAGACCGGCTGATAGAGAACAGAAAAACCCAATATCACTTTGTTTGACCTGGGTTTTGGGACTTCAAAACATCGTACCGCGCACGCACAAAAACTACGCCACTGAAGCATTAAAAAAAAGAATGCACCCACTAATAACTTCTTTCGTATTACATGAAAGGAATAATTTTGGTATAAATTTAAAACATAGAGACAAGCATAAAGTATGATCAAGATTCTAGTTGCTGCAATATGCTCTTTTTGCCCTCTTATTTTTATGATACATACAGCTATAGCTAAAGTTTCTAGGAGGACACTATAAATATACAAAGGGGCGTATCGGTTGGTCATCTACTTGCAATAACTATGAAATGACCTCTGCTTGGTCATTTGTTTACGCAATAGGAGATCAAAGCACAATGATTCTGATAAAGGATCTACACTGAAATCTGTTTAAAGATCTAGACATTTTTTGCTCTGTTGATCATAATGTTAAATATTACTTACAGGTAATTTTTGCTGTGCTAGTCGTATTCATCCGTCAAGCCCCGCTTATATGTATACATGTATGGGGAAACCCTATATACTCGGACGCCGGCGTCCATAGCGGGGCTTGACGAGTCAAAATATTTATGCTATAACGTATGATCGTATGGTATGTTCAGTTACCTTTGCCTTGGCGCAAGTTTATTTGCGATTCCACCCGCATTAATCATTATTATCGTTTTCTAATATTAATTCATATTGCCTATATCGTACCAATATACCTACACAACCCTGTACGTGTTAATTATAGTCAGGTAAAATTAGTTCAGCTGCATTGTAAATGAGCCTGGACATTGGACGAACTTGATAGAGTCGTACGCAAAAATAAAACGCGTGGTGGAATTTCTTTATCGTGCCAATGACTATAACATTATTTTAATAAAATGCTATTACTTCAAAAATACAGAAAGATGCTTTAATTTTATCTTGTTACTTTTATTTTTAGAAAACGCCATCTATTGAGAAGCCCCCTTACCACGCGAATACGTACTTCAAAAGGAGGTTCAGAACGTCGAGTGAGGGTTGTTTGATGTTTTCTGTCGTGTAAAAATAATCAACCGAGGTGAAGAGGGTAAAATTTGTTACGAAGACAAATTATAGATGGCGCGACGGTTCCCTATTTTATGAAAATCGTATTGGAGATATGAATCCAGCGTATGAATCGTATATGACAAGGTAAGTGTGAAGAGTTAGAGACTTGCAATAAGTAACTACAGCATTGATCTAGAATAGCCATATTCAACATTTTTCTTAACATTGTGTAGGGAACGCTGATGCATATGTTTTGACTGCAGCTTGTAAGTCCCTTCTTGAGTATCTAATAACTAAATGCAAATGTATCACTTTAATTTATTAAATAGAATGTATTCACATTTCATAAAATAATTTTATTCTTATCGGTATTAGCTCAACGATCTTGGAACAAAATTCTTTACTTTCAGGAAGATGAGCCACTTGTACCTATAGCTCAGCGGGCCGCAAATTGAGAATAGCAAATCTGAGGAGACTGACTGCTGTTTACCAAACTTCTAAGGCTTCTCTTTAACTCATAGAAATTTAGTAATTAACCCCAATTCTTGATGACATTCAGTACCTACCTAATTACTCAACGGAGAATAGAAAGTATCATCTCTCGTCTTTTTTTTTAATTCGCTGCATCACTCCTGGGCGACCTTTTACGAAAAAAGTACATACTTCATGGCTATAAGGAGCTGCAGGTTATTCACTTTATTCTTAATCAGTATTCACGGCAAACTATTTTAATCAATCTAGTCTTTATCTTAGGCTTATAAGGTTTAGGTTTCATATGTGAAATAAAAAAAACATATTTATTGTTTCAATAAATTTATACATTCATAAATGTGTACTACCATCATATCTATTATCTACATACAATAAGATACATTATCTATATGCAATTTGATTATCCAAGAACCTAAAAATCTACAAACAGTGCGAACAAGTCAAATGTGCTTTCAAAATGTTATACATATTAGATAATATGATTTTTTTTACAAACAGACAATATTCTTACGAACTAATAAAATCTTAAAAATTAAGTGTCTTATGAAATCTTGAAGATATATTATTTTTGTTCATACATTGAATGTGATTATAATTAAACTACTTTTTTTGGCGTAAGACATAACGCAGACGCTATTAAAACAGAGCCCAAGAAACACTACACTTATATGAAACTAACAGTTTTCTGAAGTTCCTAGTGTTTCAGGGCAACAAGTTGATGAGTCTACGCGGTGCCTTATTGTACAAAATATTATTTTTACCAAATTTACAGATGATTACAACCTATTTGATATATTTCACTAAAGACATGGAATGTTAATTCTCTCGCTTTAAGTAAATTATGAAATTTTAAGCATAACATTTATTTATGGGAAAGAATGAAGTGAGGAATACAAGCTTTAAAACTTTAAAAAATGTAATAATTAAAAGAAAGATACTAAAGGCCTGTTTCATAACTTCTGAGTAAAACATATTCGTTACGTAAGTGTATAAGCTGGAAAAATACAGAAGCCACTCTCTAATCTATGCTTTCAAGTGGCTCTACATAAGATGTTCAATACTATAACTATCAAAAAAATACTTGAAACTTGTGAAAAAGGCCCTAAGTATAAGAACTCCAAAAACTAATAAAATTCATCTTATATTAAAAGTATAAAATAAATTTGGCAGGCAAGTTGCTGGTTAAACATTACCCTCCTTCATTAGTGGTATTATTCCCTCTTCATGTAAAGTGAGCTTGCGTTAATAACAAAAATTATAACAGCAAAGAATCCAACTAAAAGAATAAATCTAAGTATAAATTAAAAGACCTCATTGTTTATCATATTTTCATATTGCCATTTCATAGTTAATGTTTTGCCCTCTCACTTTTACACAGGATAGGTACTAAGCTTTGATTAATTATATACCTAGATACACAGTGAACGTTTCAAACGTGTTGAGTAAATGAGTTCAAGTGAATTATATTTTGTCGTTTTTCGTGGATATAATTTTCTCCCCGTTTTAATAGAAACCATATAATAACTGGCATCATTATGGGCGCACACAAGGATACTCAGTGTGTAAATTTACAGCGCCTTATAAAATTTAATATTTTAGATACATGTAATATTATTATATTTTTCGCCATAGTATTATTATATTTTCACCATGAAAAACAATAATAACGAGTTTTAACCATTGTTTTATAATCCTTGGGCTCCTTATTTAACATGTTACAAGAATAATTTAATTTAGTGGGTTCTAAATATTTTTTTTTGAGATTTGAAAAAATAAACTAATAAAATGGGTGACTCAAATACTTAGTTTATCTATAATAATTTTATTAATTGAGACAATTATTTACCATTATAATTAATAAAACCCCACACATGTATTACTGAATAATACGTATTATAATTTATACACACATTGCGTTTTTTTTATTTACAAATCTTTGGAACGCGTTGCAAACAACACTGACTAGATTTCACTCCATAGAATTTGTATCTATGCATTTCATTTATAAATAAGTTTATTTTAAAATTACTTTATGTACTAACGCAAATATAATTTAAAATACAATAAATATTTTTCTTAAATACTGGTACATACGAGACGTAAAAAAAATTTGTTTAAATTACTAAAATAGGGAATTTACGAAATATAAATAAAAATAATTAAAATTTTAATGATATTACTTTTTCTTTGTATAACAAATATTTGATAGGTATATTTAATATCAGTGCATTATGAATTGCTTACTTTTAGATTAAGATTCATTTTTAAATGGGATCGATTCTTGATCGACGCAGATATTTTTGTGTTAGAAATTAATTGAATGATATAGTACAAAGTAATTATTACTGGTCACTGCATCGAAATAGTTAGTCATAATTTATCACTTCAGTGGTTATTTATTACTATATATAGTTATTTTGGTATATTATTTTATTGTTGACTGACATGCCTAATATACGACTAGAAAATAATGACTAGGTTGTATACACTGACTAGTATGAATAAGTACTTAATGACGATTATTTTCTTAACTATGTTTTGATTGTAACACAATTAATTATAATTGATAAAAAATCCAAATTAATCTTTATGGGATACTCATGACATTCGCGTAAAGCGTTAGAGCCTGCTCACACGATTTTTTAATTAACCTGACGCTCTTTAAACGCAACTAAAACGCGCGAAAACGAGATTCAATGCGTAATGAACATGCGTTGAAAGCGTTCGTATAAAAAAGCGCGTTTTCTTCTCATTGACAAAATATTTGGTACGTTGTTCCTAAATTACGCATGATATTAGCGAAAAAGACCCTGCAGTGAGCACGTATCTGACAATTTACGCGATAATCTGAAGTACGCCACCAATAACAATAATTATTTCGTAAATAATTAGAACTTTGTAATATAAATACTATGCGACTAGAATACTACCGATGTAGAGTGCATAAGAGAAATAATGACTATAAATTAATATATACTAAATTGTTAAAATGACTACAAAATAAATTGGTATGTAAATTTTGTAAATAAAAGTCTCATTAATATTTTTCAATTAGAGAATAATGCCTTGAGATCAAAATAAATAATTAATAAAATTTCAAAGACTAGAAAAGAGTTACTGATTATCAATTTAGTTTGACTAGAATTAATCTGACTACCAAAAATCTTTCAAAATGACTAGATTAGTATCTGACTAATTAAAATTATGTATAAATGACTAGGAATATGAGTATCGTAATTATTGACATAATATTATTATTTGTAATTTGTTTTATGACTAGAAATTGCATAATTTATTCCGATAAAAGGACGTCTGAAAAAAAAAATGGTACGCAATTGTATAAAAAAATCTAGAAAAATTATCAATGCCTTTATCACGTTAAATTATATGACTAGAATCAGTAAAAAAGATAAGGGATCAAACTTTAAAAAATAATATTATATTTATTCCTTTCATAATATAACATTTTCCTGAAATAAAAATATGCAAGGTTAAGAAAACTGTGTACAAAACCGGCCTAGTCACACTCGACCTGATTCAATTCCGATGTACGATGAACTATGAAATAATGATGAGACAATGGCTTACCCTGCCACGGTGCATCTAAAAATATGCCCTTCGGATCGATGCAGTGACCATTTGCGCTGGTCTTGGCTCGACGATCGAAATCAAGAGTCATATTAAAAAGTATTGGTGTCTATTAATTTTCCATTTGTATGTTATGACAAATAGTAGGGAATAATGGCATTACTGTCTTAATAATTTTAGTAAACAATTCGCAAAATGCTCTGATACATAAATTGAATTTGTGAAATTAAACATAAATTGCGTAAAATGACTACGTATAAGTATAAACTAGTAGAAATCAACATAAATTATGGAATTAAATAATTTAACTTTATATTATTTTTATTTTTAATTAAACGCTATTTTGTCACACAACTATAAATTAATGT
Source organism: Lapara coniferarum (assembly GCA_949316025.1). Taxonomy (NCBI): domain Eukaryota; kingdom Metazoa; phylum Arthropoda; class Insecta; order Lepidoptera; family Sphingidae; genus Lapara; species Lapara coniferarum. The sequence goes on along the minus strand of OX438925.1, from coordinate 28,076,960 downwards.
TAAATACAATTATGGCGTCAATGTCTAACAATACGCCATACATAAATAATATTTGGAATGTCGCTGCAGGAGATCAATTTACACATTACTAATCTACGATATTTTTAATGAAATAATTTTATCCACGTATTTACACATTTAAACTATAAAACTGATTAAATCATTATTTCTAAATTAAGTTTACTGTTTATTTACATAATAATAAACACTACAATATAATATTGAAATCTTTATATCTAGAATATGATATGTGTGATTTTATGTGTTACATTTTAAGTGACAAAAATTACTATAAAATAATGAGCTTCGGATGATAAAACTGTTAACTGTATTTGAAATCCCATTTATCTAATTTTTTCTCATAAAATTACACTTCATTAACTCAATTTGAAATATTTTACCCTATCTTAGTGAAACTCATTATAGTATCCACGTTAAATATTTATTACATATAACATGATCCATTCTAACTTAACAACAACAAAAGCAACTTACTTGCACTACGAGAAATACATTTGCGCGGCCTCATGCGCGTAAGCCGAATACGCGTATAGCGAGTTTGAGACCGGCGCGTAAGACGGGAACCGCGGCACAGGCCGCAGTACTCGACGTCAGCCGTTGCCTATACCGCCTCCCTCGTCCTCCGATCCCGTCACGTCGAGACTCCGGGAATCCTCGGAGGAACATGAAGACGCGCATCGGGGTCGAACGTAGTCCCAGCTTAACTCTTGTTGTGGAGGTGGAATCTTGCTCCAGAAATTTAGGTTGGTGTCTTGAAGTGTTTCCTGGTTGCGAACGAGTTTTATTTATACACAGAAGAAAAATAATATGAGATATTTTCAGATGATAAGGAACAATGGATCACAAGGATGAATACAAGAGGTACAAATAGTTATGGAAATTTATACTAAGAGGAGGAGACAGACGGTGTTAAACAAATTTAGATCTAAAACAATCATAACTTGAAAATACAACACATATTTATGCTCAGACCGATAGCCTTAAGCCTAATAATGGGAAAATTTATATTTAGTAGGTAGCTATGTACTGATACATTGCCAAGCTTATTTGTGTCTCTTAATAAACAATCCTATCCATAATAGAGGTACTGAAACCAAAATTAAAATACCATAGCGCACCTTTAGAACGAAAACGACACAATTCAAAAAATAGAAAATTGAGTTGTCATTTTTAAATCACTAAAAAGGAATTCCTTATAATAAAAAGGGAACGATATAACAGTTTTGTCCTCTTCCTGCTTGAATATGGCTGTGTTTGAACTATTATTGTATTATGAACTTCGTTTTAAGTAATTTTATGACGATAACTCAATTTTCTATCTTTTTGGATTGTGTCGTTTTCATCCTAAAGGTGCGATAGCTAATAATAATTAACGCCTACTTACTGTTGAATAAGCGGGATATTCAGTATGAACCTGACGGAAAGCAGATGGTTCTTTCTCAGGCTCTTCGGACTGGTCGTGTGCCAGTAAATGCTTCCTTAGGTAGGCTTGTCGTCTGAACAGCTTCCCACATCGCTGGCAAGGAAACCGACCAGCTTCTGAAGCTGGTGGATCGCGTCGTTTGGTTGCCCCAGGTACGCGGGGCTTGTGCCAGCGGCGATGGGATGCTAAGTTTGCGGGACAGTTGAATACCTACAACAAAAGGTTTATTGATTTTATATTTTTATTTTTATAGAATCTTGAAAAAGAAACAGTAGAAGGCGGGATTCGAACCTACGACCTCCGGCGTACCGTGCCGGTGCTCTTCCAATTGAGCTACTCCGACCCCCGCCATCGATTGCCAATTTCAGGATCTGTATTTAATTTTCTTAAAGGAGATGACGGAGAGAGAAATTAAAAGGTTTATTGTTATTCAAGGCTAGAAATTAAGTTTATTTCCAGAAGCTGATCACTCTTTTTTGTGTTCTTTGAACTAATGAACTGAAAATGTAATTTATGTAAGCTATAAAACATCGCGAGTTAAGGCCATTAATTATGATTAATTCACCAAAATGTCACAGAAAGAAACGCTTTCAGTTTTTCTTGAATTTTCCAAATATTGTGACTTTCGTAATGAGAGCGTTAAGGAGCATATTGTGTGGGGTGACTGTGTGTGATAGAGTCCAGAGTACTAATGTGATGGACAAGTGTGAAGTGACAGAAGATGTAGTGACCAAAATTGAGAAGGGTAAGATAAGATGGCTTGGACATTTGAAAAGGATGGATCATAGGAGACTGACAAAGAGAATATATAAGGCGAGTGTGTATGGAAGGGCCGGCAGTGATCGACCCCACCGAACCTTCGAATGTCAGGTATCTAACATTCTGAGTAAAGGCCATGTCAAAAGTACCCTGAACCGGCGGGAGTGCCAGAGAAGATTGATGAAGGTAGAGGAAGTGAAAGTAGTGTGCCAGAATCGCGCAAAGTGGCAATCCATAGTCTCTGCCTACCCCTATGGGATAGAGGCGTGATACTATGTATATAACTTTCTAAATTCCATTTAATCTTAATCGGGATCACCACAAACGTTTAACAAATCGGTCCAGTAATTCTCAAATTGTGCTTTTTATTTATCAATCAAACAACGTGATTGTTTATGTAGGCAACAAAAATAAAAATTCATTTATTTCTCCTGCCCCAATGACGTGCTAATTGTCCCGTCATGCACCACGTAACCCATCACTAGAGATGAGTATAAATATTTCGCCGACACTCGCGAACCCTGCTTCCCATGGAAACGGACCAAATGTTGCACCCCCCGCTATTTATTTTGTTCCCACACTAAAATGTTTGATGATATTTTATCTTTCGGTATTTATCTGTAAATAATTGAAACTAATAAATTGTGTTTCCATAATTAAAAGTGATAAAGGTTTGATGGACCATTCGTTGGGCATAAAACATAATTTTGGTGATAAAAATACTTAACGATATTATTTAGACGCTTGATAATAATATGTATCTAAATGGTAAAGGTAAAAAAAACCACGGGCTAGCCAACTATACCTATAACGATTTAAATACTTCAGATTTTTTAGATTAAAACTGATCATGTTCCGACGACACCCTAAAAATAATAATAAGTGTGTGTAAACACCAGGACTTACCTTATCACATTCCGGGCATCGGTATTCAATGTGTACTATCCGTGAACACCGATGCTGCGCTAAAGCGAACGCATCTCCATACAGACGCCGACATAGCCTGCATATATACCGGCCCAGACGATTCTCTATATTAGCTATCAAAGCCTTTGCCTCTTCCGTAACTTCCACGACATTGAAGGCCGGATCTATATCCCCCTAAAAAAAATCACATATAAACTTGCTAGCCTCAAAAAACTCCTTATCACAATTACGGCTATTAAATAATTATATACCATTAACTCCACTTTTATTACTAGTAAATTAAACGTTACAGTTCGCTATCTCAATACAAAAGAATCGTGTCGTGGTGGTAGCATTGTAACAGCGATTTATTTCGTACTTTATGTTCCCGCGACACACCCTCGTGGCAAGCGTGGCGGGGCGCCCTTACCGCTGTTATTAACACAAAACAGCGCAAATACCCGATTTCGTACCTGCTTAATTGTTATGGCGATAAGAAAGTCACCCCGCAAACCTTTGTAATGGCACGGTAAGAACGTCTTATTAAAAGTTCCTGTGCAACTTCGCAATTAACATAATGCAAATGTTTACTTTGTTTGCGGCAATGCACTTTTCTATTTGTAAATGTCATTCTTTTATAGGGTAAATATATCCGTCTATTAAAATGTTTAGCCTATTTGGGTCGTATCTTTCGCAGAAACTATGCGGGTAAGGCAAAAAAGTTAAAACAACTGAATATATTATTTGCATTTAAAGGTATGTAACGAAGAGTGATAGCAATTTATATGTATGGTGAGCTAATGTATTCTACAGCGTGTATTTCAAGAATTTGCCACCTAAGTACAGCAAGTCTAACCAATTACTAACTCTAAAATTACTAATAACAGCTTGCTAACAGCTTTCGTATTAACTGCGAGCTATCATCTAACGTTTTATGCTAATATGTGAAGCAATGACTATTATAAAGAAATTATGTGTATTTTACCTTACGGACCACCAGCGTCTCGTCTTCAGCCAAGTCCCGTATAATTGTTCCAGAAACAGGCGACGTTTTATCTTCATCAAATATCAATCGTCTAACTGCTTTACTTTTCTTTAACGGTATTTGAGTAAGTTTCGGCGATTTTTTTGGCCGCTCCTCAACGTCTTTTATTTCGACAATATCAGGAGAACTGGTTTCACTTTTTGACGGTGTTTCGGGTTCTTTTGGCAAACAAGACTTAAGTTCTTCGAAAAATTGTTTAGTAAACTTCAACTTTTTCGCCTCCGGACTTTCGCTGTCGTTTGAATTTTCGTCGTCAATTGCTTTCTTTTGCTCCGGTTGGTTTTCAGTTTCTTCTTTAGTGTCATTGTCTTCAAAATGTCTGAATATTTTTGGCGACTTTTCTGTTTTGCCTTCGTCATTGAACCTTCTTTTTTGCGTGGGTGGTGGAGTGCAAGGAGGGGTTATGGGGGTGGTCGATTTTAGCGACAAGTCGAGTGGAACTACCGGGTCATTGTAATATGCCAAGTATTGTTGGAGAAGCGTCGGGTGCTGTTGCGGAATGAGCTCATGTAAATAATTACTGGATATGCGAACTGGAGGTAAAGCATACTGCTGGTAAAACCGTGAAGAAGAAACTCGGTGAAAGTGTGGTAAAGCTGCTTCCATATTTACTTGTCTACGTTGTTAAGCTTCATTTTGCCAGAAAAATCTCATTTTCTTTCGTAAATAACGTATCTGTAAAAAATAATGTTCATTTTTTGGAAAAGTAATAAAATAAAGTGCTACAGGAAGTTTCGTGTGATGACAAAAGCACAGTAACATGTGAGGTGGGAATCAGGCGTTCAATGGCGGTCGAGTGGTCCATTACTTTGATTGTAACGATATGACTCTGTTTCGATATTTGTTGCTGTAACTTTAGGAGTAATTGTGCTTGTTTTATAATGCTTTTGCTTTCGACGAGTAAATATGAGAAAAATGTTTCATGACAAAGGGCTTTGTAATTTTCCAATGTAGGTTTGAAATGGTATTTGCTGTTCAGTAGAAATGAAATGCAGTGCATGGTTAAAACTCATTATGAAATTCATTATTGCTAATGAATCTACGTAGAAGTTTACAACTGATCATACAAACACCATGCAAATAACTTGAAATCATTCAATAAAAATAACTACGAGGTTTAGTGTAAAAGAACTAAGGTATTAAAAGTTTAATTACTGTATTTCACGATATTATATTGGGATATTGAGGTTTTCGATTCAGTATCAGCCCGGTGTCTGGAATTTGTGCCCGATGTGGCGATGGGCTCGCCTCTTATCACATCATGGGACGGAATATGCACGGCGAAAAGTGGGTGCACTATTTGCGCCTCTACCTACCTCTTCGGGGATAAAAGGCGTGAGTGTTTGTATGTATGATTGAACTAAAATTTTACAAAGTTAAAAGATAAAACCGAGTTCCCAATACTTGAATTTGTAGTATACTTTTATATTGCAATTATAGGTTACTAGTATTGCTCGCAGCTCCGGCCGCGTGAAACAGTTTTTCGGGTTCAAAATATTTTCTCGGGATAAAAAGTAGACTCAAGAGTAATGTAGCTGAGTGCTGAGTCATGTTAGTAAAATAATTTTCAAAATCGGTTCAGTAGTTCCTGAACCTAACAAACAATCCAAACAAACAAACTCTTCAGCTTTATAATATTAGTATAGATATAGTATACTCGATGGCGTAGTTGTATTACGGTACGACTGCAATGCTGAGGTTTCGGGTTCAATCCCCGGGTCGGGCAAAATGATATTGAGTTTTTCTATTCAGTATCAGCTCGGAGTCTGGAATATGTGCCCGATATGGCGATAGGCTCGCCCCCTATCACTTCATGGGACGGAATAACAGCGAAAAGTGGGTGCACTAGTTGCGCCTCTGCCTACCCCTTCGGGGATAATAGGCGTGAGTGTATGTGTATGTGTATATAGTATACGTTACAAAAATCCATATACTCTATTTTTATTTATTTTGTTTGTCCCTAATATTAGAGAGATCTAAAAGGTACATGAATATTCTTTTAGTAATTTAATTTGTACGTTAAGATTACGAACAAGCCCAGTGTTGACAACGTAATCCAAGCGTGGGGAGGTAAATGGTTTGCCCGTGTTAGGTAATTGCTGTCGCGCAGATCGGTCCCACGGTCGCCCTTGCGGCCCTCGGATCGGAGGGAGTACAGTATAGCGAAAGTAGTAGTGCAGCTTTGACATGTTATTTCGTAAGGTATTTTTGCGGTATAAAAAAAATCGAATAGTACCTGGTATCTGTTTTTAAAGCAGGGTAGATAAAAATAATGCTTTTTTGTTTCTAACAGATTTGTTTGATGTAAAAAAACTTATTTTTAGTTACTTTGATTTTAAATATTTATTATGAGTGAAGATGATTTTTTTCCGTAAATGGTATATGTTTGCTTTATTAACTGACACCTCTAAGAAAACTACATTTCTTCAGTACATAAAAAAATCAACACACTTTGTCATGCGTTGATCGTTCGCCAACTGAATACTACGTCGCTAAATCAAATGATGTACCCAAATCAATCAATCTTGATTTAAAATCCGTATTCTTTCATCTGTAAAGTACATTTGTCCCTTTTGAGATTTTATATTAAATCTGATTACAAAACTGATGGTAATAATTAGTTTCCAACCATTGACCAAGACGATTATAGAAAACTATATATTCAGGTTATAGTGATAGTGGTTATAGTGATGGTAAAAAATACTCGAATTAACACAAAAATATGTTATAAACCATAATCGTAATTAAGTTTATCGAAATTTTAATAATTGCCTTACTAAGCATTTGGTTACTATGCGTGCGCGTGCCACCCTTCCTTATTTTAATGCATTTCAATGTTTGGCTTAAATAAATAGCGTAAATAAATTTATTTTTATACAACACACTTTGCGTTTAGAACGGCTAGTTAAGCACTTCAAAGTCGCGCTGCAAAAAAAAACAATTCAAATCTTATTTCTTTATAAAACTACGCTGGCGGTTAGAGGTTTGTAGGAACAAATATTTAAAGACGATACAATCTGGCAAGGCGAATATCAAACAATATTATTAATTTTCATATTTACTTAACCTACAAACTCCTTAATACAAAAGTCTAAATATCCACACAAAATATACCAAATTATAATAAACCATAATCACATTATCAAGCGACAAAAAGGTGTGAAACTAATATTCAAACCTGTTATTTAACATTTCAGTAACATCTGAACACTAATTAAAACGACCATCGTGAATATATAATTCGTAAATGATGGTTACCAAGCCTGTAGTTACGCTCCTAACAGTTCATATATAATTTTGTACTTTGGTTTCGTTTAAATAACTCCTTATAGGTGTTATTCTACAATTGGGATGTCACGATAGTAATTACGAATCAAATATCAAATTAAATCTGTAGAAAACAATTACAATAATTTCGTTTTAAGCAGCAATAGTTATAGGTGAAAGGTAAAGCTGTTTTTGTTAACAGTTTTGCAATATGCACGAAAAGACATAACTCAGTCATATGAATCTTATTTTTTTTTATTGCCATCGAAGACAGACGAACCAACGGCCCACCTGATGGTAAGTGGTTACCGTCGCCCATGGACGTCAGCAATTCCAAGGGCACAGCTAAGGCGCTGCCTACCGTAAAAAACTTTTTTTAGCGTATTTTAGTATGAAAAGAAGGGTCTCTTACAATCTCAATAGCGTGTTCGTAAGGCTTCGTGACAGGGATGCTGATTTTGTGGTATTAACCCGTCAAGCCCAGCTTATATATATAGATGTACCCGGAAACCCTATGTACTCGGACGCCGGCATCCGTCGCGGGGCTTGGCGAGTCAATATAAGAGCCCCAACGTAATGTTTTCTTTTCAAACACTACGAATAGATATTTGCAAGTGGTTAAGAGTTCCAGAATCAAAGGAATAGACAGAAATATCAGTTATTGTCTCAATGTGTTCAGACTTGACTCCTCAAGCCCCGCGACGGACACCGGTGTCCATATATATATAGGGTTTTCCCATACATCTATATATATAAGCGGGACTTGAAGGGTTAATTAAAAGTATTATAAAGCGTGATAGAAATTGATTATTATTTCAAACTCCAATTATTATAGCATAACTATCGAAAGTCACTACAATAAAATTGATAAACAAGAAACTACTGTTTCATTACATGGGTTACTCGTTAACTATGTTTCGGAGCCTAAAAGCAAACAACTAAGTTATACATCCCGCAGGCCGCGATACTTTATCCGTGCTCTATGGCCGGCTTCAGCAAACTTTGACCATACGAACACACGACCAAACGAAGCTCAGCTTTGAAACTGTATCCGATATCCAGATGAAATTCAGCGTGCAAAGTTTATGAAACTTGTAGTTTAAAGGCAGGGAAAAGTATATTTGAAGGTTTAATTTACGTATTTATTTAGTATTTTAAAATCTTTTTGTCTTATTAGATTTTAATTACCTTCCAACTAAGTGACTTCGATTAATGAATAAATTAATTACATTTTTCTTACACTATTCACAAGTATTTAATTTAAGAGTGAAAGCAAAACATCGATTAGCTTAATTAACTAGGCATTGATAAATTCATTTGAAAAGCCTTAACTTTTTTCAATTTAAGTATTTAAAATCTTAGAAAAACGTCTAAGTTTTATAAACTTGCCTAACTTAAGTCTCCATCTTATTAATGAAACTTACTTTTTCTACTTTTTTTTTGAGAAAACCATGTATTTCTAAATAACAATTATTGCTCATGGGGATCATTTTAACAAACTTAACGACCTCAAATTTAAGGTAATCAACGATATGCGCAAAGCAAGGGAAACTTAATCTGTGCGCGAAAATCAAAAGGGTTGGGAAGTAAACACAGGTGACTTGTTCACGCTACTTTGATACCTTTGAACATTTAAGTTACATACTTATGTATAAATATTGACACAGTAGTATATAGAGAGGTATATGTGAAATATTTTGACCTATAATATAACTACATTTAGGAAAGGCTATAGATACAAGTAAAATTTTGTTGTAAAACTTTAGAGGTGGATAACTTATTAAAAGTGATTGAAGGTACGTCAACTAATTAATAAAAAAATTGGACAGACAAATCTGCACGGGATTAATGATTAACCCCAACTATTGCAGACGTTGTGCATGCAGGTGCGTAGGGTGTTACTATGGCAAGAGGACTATGTGACTCACCTTTAGCCTGCTCCTCTGACTCAGCCGGACACCCCTTGGAACACAACAAAATATTCAACAATTATTAAAAATTAACCGGACTTTTTGTTGTTTTTTATTTTATTTTTAAAACTAGAATATAGTTCTTTTTTTGAACTGTGGTATGAAAAAGTTTTGAGTTCGATAGTTTTGCGTGGCTGTAGGGGTGCGCGGTGGTCCGCTCGGCGGGGCGGTCGGGACAAGACTGGCGGGTTGCACAGGGCGCGCGCCCCGGCTCGTGCGCTCTGACGCCGGCACGAGCTACCCCTCGACACCACGCTGGTATTATTATTCGCTGATAAGTTTTTTGATGGTTTATCAGGCGATTATAAACTTTATGGTAAGATTTATAATTTCATAGTAAAACTCGTAAAGCGTATTTTGGTATTATGAAACAAAAGCCCTGCGTTCATCTGGACAAAAAAGGATGAAATGATCTTGCTTAGCTCAGACGTCACTTATATAACGTTGCATATCTTTAGTATTATAATTATAATGATTTAACAAAAATTAAAATGTTACGTAAGTAAATTTTAGTTTGTCTTAGATATCAATTTAATAACCACACAATCATTTTTTTAGCAAAACGAGGTGTCTGTCGCCACGCAGTTTAGCCCTCATGCACGTGTTTGAGGTGAGAACAAGCTTTTTGTCGTGTTTGGTGTGCTCGGGACAGCGCCCGGTGACACACAGATAAGTGATAACACCCGCATCAACGTACTACCGCTTTACACTCGATTGTTTCTCACTTGAAATGGTATAGAGTCAACAAGTACTTATGTTTAGTAATATTATTAATTGATGTTGATAGTATTTTATTGACTTGATATTATAACTATGGTGAAACTTTCAGTTCTAATCTAGGAATACAATAAAATATCTAATACACTTCTGATGTTTCAAGAAAATGGCCTCGGGTCTCGTAAAATAAGAACGCGTTTAACCAAAGTTTAATTAATTGTTATTAAGTAACTGTAGTAGGGTTTACACGTGATCATGAACTTGAAGAATTCAAGGTGATTTTTTTCCTTTACCTACTCAGACTTCGACATGTTTTGCAAATTAATTTAAATAAATTTGTCACTTTATAAAGTTTTATGTCGTTTAAAACACCATTAACTCTTTTATTTCTATAAGGAAATTAACGTTCTTTCGCCTCCATTAATTTTCTTTACAAACATAATTTGACTACAAACTAACAAACTCAATAAAGCGTGCCAAAACAAAGGCGCGAAACGAGAAATGCGGAGATACCTGGTTGGGCGGTTTAGTCCGCCGCCCGCCCAGCGCGCCGCCCAATCCGCAGCCGCCCGCCCACCGCGCCGCCCAGCGCTGAGAAAGCTCCGCGCAACCTCTATTAAACGAAAATCTTTTTACTAGAACATTTCGCAACTGTCTTTTTGCACACATTATTAATATTCATTCGTTTACGAGTAAAAAATATTTCATACTATTTTTATGAATGTTAATCAATACGAGTTATTTATTTCATTATGCTTTTAATAATAGTTTGGATTACAGCTTTTTATTATTTTGTGCCACTAAAATCTTTTAAACACTAACGATATGTATACAAAACATTATTAAAGACAGCTCTAATAACCCATATCCATGGTTTGCAGAAAGCTTTATCCTCTTTTATGTAATCGCATACGCTTTTTTTCTCAAGTAACAACATAGTCAAGATAAATAACATGTCCAAAAACGGGCTTAAAATTCTAACCAACATAATATATTTGTATAATAGTACTCATAAAATCTTTCGAAATAAATTTTATAATTTTAAAGTCCCCCGATTTTGAGATTTATGTAATTTTATTTTTCTTAAAAACTACCCTTAAAATGAATGTTATTAAAAAAGTTTGTCATAAATGGAGATGTCTATAACTTCATTTTACTGGTTGCAAGCTCCATGTTTTTGCCCCCTTAAATATATTTAAAGTTTGAGTCTGGTGAGATGTTAAAGCCCAGCACTCAAACAAGCGTTGAGCAAGACTGCCTCGGTGGCGTAGTTGTATTACAGTACGACTGCAAAGCTGAGGTCTCGGGTTCGATCCCCGGGTCGGGCAAAGTGATATTGAGTTTTTCTATTCAGTATCAGCTTGGAGTCTGGAATTCGCGCCCGATATGCCGATAGGCTCGCTCCTTATCACATCATGGGACGGAATAATGGCGAAAAGTGGGTGCACTAGTTGCGCCTCTGCCTACCCCTTAGGGGATAACAGGCGTGAGTGTATATGTATATATATGTACACTCAAACAAACAGCGAACATCTCCTTTATGACTAACCTTACTTATTAACTTACTCTAACGAACCTGGAATAAAATTTTATTGCGTGCTGATCGTCAGCTGGTTCTCGTACATAGCGAGCACTCAATCTTTATTATTTTCAATTTATGAAACGAGTGATAAATTATATATTAAAATGTAATGTGAGAAGTAATGATAGAGCCCTTATTTTTCTGTTCCTGTTGTATTCTACGAAGTAAAATTATTTCTACTCTAAAGAAATACTTAACAAACATAAAACACAACACGTTTACATCGAAATTCATAATAACGAGAACCCTCCGTCGGAGGCCGCATTGATAATTGAGTGTAATTGAATCATGAGCTGAGTATTCACTTAGGGCGGTGCAGTGCTCGGGTAATCACCTCGATTGTTTCAGCCAATGCGATAAAACAGGGATGTTTCCATGTTTATTCTAGTTATGTATAGATATGAATGATATTTGAGAGATTCTGTTGAATGTGAGTATGATTTTTTTTTAATTAAATTCGTGTCAGTGGTCATTAATATTGTAATGCAATCAATCCTGTATTATATGCTGCCCACTGGTGAGCATAGGCTTCCTCTATTACTGAGAGGGATTAGGCCTTAGTCCAACACGCTGGCCTAATGCGGGTTGCCAGACTTCATATAGCCTCGGAACTTTTATGGAGAATTCTCAGGTATGTAGCTATCCTCACGATGTTCTCCTTGACCGTTAAAGCGAACGATATTATAATTGATAAACAATACACACATAGCTTCGAAAAGTCAGGGGTGTGTGTCTTGGGTTTTGAACCTCCGGACAGTGTCTCGGCAGACCGTTCCATTCCCAACTATTATGAGTGTCTAATAAATTTTGGTACGATATTCAAGCTGTCCCTTATTTCTCAGTAATGTAACTGAACTGACTACCCTTCATGTACTTGTATCTTTAATCCCCCCAGCGTCCGGCTTGGACGCCTGCGTGTTGAGGACCTAATTAGATACAAATACCGTACTAGCACAAAATTAGAACTCTTGCACAGTGATACATAAAGTATAAATTTGTTTGTTTCTAATTCCATAAAAGAGTACCAAAAGTTTTAAAGAACAAAAATTATCAATGCGCCTTATTTTATTTATAGTAACGATGTTTTTCGCTTGAACATGTCAAGTATGGAAAGGTGTTCATAGCCGGAACTTGGAAGCCGTACTCACGCACGCGCCGGAAACTGCGCGCGCGCATCCTATACTGTGCCGGTGTCACTTACGACGACGGACGGTGTAATTGAATAGTACTTGTATCGATTACTAGGTACTTAGCTTCTACTTGCATTATACTGTTGTTTTTTCGCTCGATAAGTAATCGCATGAAGTTATTCAAACGGAAATAAAGATCAAAATTCATACATTCCATTTTTCTCTTGATAGATCCTCTATAAAAATGATTGTGGGGCAAGTTTACAAGTGAGTACAAGCACAGAACAGTTGTGTGTCTATGTTCCGTTATTGTACTACTTGGCTTTCTTTTATTCTTCTTCTATCTACTACTAATTGCTTTCTCACTTACCAATAACAAAACCGGCGAAGTGCGAATTGGACTCGCGTACCAAGGGTTCCATACAAACTTGTAGGTACGGTATGTAAGTTCAAGTACATATTTACAGATTCAGATTCTTTACATGTGCTGTAAGACATTGTTTCATGTCGAATTTCATGATTCTAACTCAACGGTAAGTACCCTATAGGTTTTGATTCCCTTGCCAAATCGCAGTATGCGACATAAACGGTCATAACTTTTGAACGCCTCGACTTACATGCTTTATTTTTTTCACAAATGAAAGAAATTGCAGACCCGAATATTTGATATAAATTTGAATTTAATACCTCTACGCGTTCTTGAGATAAAGGATCTTGACAGACGGGCAACAAAGTGATTCTATAAGGGATTCTTTTTTTCATTATGCTATAGCTAATATGATTTACTACCTAGATACATAATTATGTGAAATGTTTTGAGCGACAAAATACTCATCACTTACCTTTGCTTCTCTATTTCACTGTTTAATGAACAATGTATCCCCAAACAATATGTGTATCCCCAAAATGTGCTTCAATACAAAAAACCGCTCTCATCTAGAGGGATGTATGGGAAAGTGTACAGGTACGCACAATTGACCGGTGCTCTCCGATCAAGTGTTTATGAGTTTCCCATGGTTCTGTTACTACCCGTTTATTCTCACGCTTGTTACTAGAAACGGTTATTTAGTGAAATGATAATGTAAAATATGTTACCCATCAATTATGGTATTGTTGATTAAAACAACGCTAGTGTCGCTGTGGGGTATGTAGACATACAACTAATGTACACGCAAAATATACTTACATAAATATAAGCTACTAGTATTTTCCCGGGACAAACCTATAGCACTCAGGAGTAAAGTAGCTTCCTATTAGTGAAAGAATTTTCAAAATCGGTTAAGTAGTTCCTGAGATTAGCGCGTTCAAACAAACAAACTCTTCAGCTTTATAATATTAGTATAGATTTGAACTGTCAATCGAACTCAAAGCCTCATTCGCAGATCAATGTCCACTATATTGAATAGATAGTAAACAAAAAAAAAACTTTAATTACTACGATACGTATTAAATAACTAATTAATTAAAATACTTTTATTATTGACCCATGCTTACAAGACAGATTTGAAATATTATTTACTCGTACCAAATTTGATTCGGCTACAATACATTTTGAAACTAACGTTGGTGAAACAAAGGGAGTGTTGCACGTGGGAACCTCACCTATCGGAAGGATGTGTCGTGCTCGAGTATGCCACCTTTTGTCATTGTTTCCTCTGATGGGGATGTAATGAGGTTTGTTTAGCTGCAGGGACGCAACGTGTTTTTATATTATAAGTAGTGGTTTGAAGTATTCGTTGTTGATGGTCAATATTAGTGTATATATAGAAGAGTTATTTTCTTTTATGTCGACTGCCTCGGTGGCGTAATTGTATTACGGTACGACTACAGTGCTAAGGTCTCAGGTTCGATCGGTCGGGCAGTGTTTTTTTTTAAACTCAGTATCACGCCGTAGTAGGAATTTATGTCCGATATGGCGATAGGCTTGCCCCCTATCTTCTTCTTTTAAATTATGGCTTCCACCGATTGCCCCCTATCATATCATGGGATGGAATACACATGTCAAAAAGTGGGTGCAATAGTTGCGCCTTTACCTGCCTCTTCGGGAATAAAGGTCGTTTGTATGTATGTAGAAAGATGGCATTCAAAATACTTTTAAACATCTTTAAGCGACTCTTTCATTGATTAAAGTTCTTGACTGCCTTGGTGGCGCAGTTGTATTGCGTACGCGTTACGAGTACGATTTGCGCGCTTAGGTCCTGGGTACGAATCCCGGGTCGAGCCAAAAACATTGTGACTGGGTTTTTCCATCTTAAAAATTACTCAGTCGCAGCTCGGAGTCAGGAAGTTGGCGGTGTGATACCCCCGTGCCTCGGAAAGCACGTAAAGCCGTTGGTCCTGCGCCTGATCTCTCTCCGGTCATGTCGGATTGCCGTCTCACCGGACTATGAGAGTGAAGGAATTGTGAGTGCACCTGTGTATTGCGCACACACTTGTGCACTATAATATCTCCTGCGTACCTGGTTGATCTCCGTTGAGATTGGCCGCCGTGGGCGAAACTGGCTAGGAGGATTACAAAAATTCTTGCTCAAACATTTCTTTACCTTCTTTTGTAGTTGTCACGATCTATTGTAGAGTTGTTACTTAACACTTTTACTCATACGTTTAAAAAAGTGACAGTCCATACTGTCTAGCGGATACAATACTGAGCGAATAGTGTAAGTAAAAGCCATACCAAACATTGCCTACCATGAACAACGAACCATGGACCTTTCGGTCCGCATTGCATAATAGTTTGCTGCAAACTCAAACTACAATTACTGATCATTATTTTTATTGAAATAGTCTTTTACAACCTCTTTTCAATCATCATGAATCTGCTAAGCCTAGAAAGCTGTGACAGCTCTACTAAATACAAATCTCTCAATCGTTTTCATCATGTATTCTATTACAACGCCATTCTCGGTCATTTCTAGTGTCAATGCTCTATTTTTAGAATATAATTTCTTTCTTCTGATATATATTAGTTTTTGGTGGAAACTTGAAAGGTTGGTGTTTTTTTATATTTTAATTTGAATATGGTTAATTATAATTGTTCTGTGCATTTCCGCAATCTATACATCTATACATATAAATAAAATTGAAGTATCTGTTTGTAATATTGAAATAACCATTTTTACTACATGTATATGAATATATTATATACGGTACATACACCAAAATAACATATTTTACAATTTTTGTCTGTCTGTTTGTTGCGGCTAATCTCTGAAATGGCTGGACCGATTTTGACGGGACTTTTATTAGCAGGTAGCTGATGTAATAAGGAGTAACTTAGGCTACGTATTATCCCGGGAAAATATAAAGCGGGACTTTTATTCCGGAAAAACTTTTAAAAGTGGGCGGAGCCGCGGGCAACAGCTAGTATTCAATAAATCCTACTAATATTATTATAAACGCGAAAGTTTGTAAGAATGTATGGATGTTAGTTACTCTTTCACGGAAAAACTACTGAACGGGTTTCGATGAAATTTGGCACACGGATAAAACATGTCCTGGATTAACACATAGGCTACTTTTTATCCCGGGAAAATATAAAGCGGGACTTTATTCCGGATTTTTTTTCTCGCGAGTTGTTACGGCTTAACCACAGACCGATTTCGATGAAATTTAGTAGGGAGATAGTTTAAGACTCTGGGAAGGACCAAGAGTACTTTTTATCCCGAGAAAATGTAAGCCAGGACTTTGTCCCGGAATATCGCTTTCTGCGAGTGGAACCGCAAGAAAACAAGTATAGAGTTAGTTCGTGATCCAGAAGAGGACATAGGGCACTTTTATCCCGGAAAAACATACACCAGAAAATGTATCCCGGACTTTTAATCTCGCCTTTGGAGCCGTAACGACCAAACCAATTAATCTATTTCAACGAAATTTAGTAAGGAGATAGTTTAAGACCCTGGAAGGACCTAGGCTACTACTTATCCCGGAAAAATATAATCCGGGACTTTTATTCCGGAAAAACTTTTTAACGCGGGTGGAGCTACAGGCAAAAGCTAGTAAAGAATAATGCAAAGCAGAAAAGACCTTTGAAATATTTTTTTGCGTCATCAAATACAACGTTATCAACCACATATCAACAAACAAACGCTAAAACATCAACGATAAACATTTTACCGTTATCAAGTTTCGTATTGATTCGAATTTCGAACCCGATGAAAATCTGTGTGGGGTGCGCGCACGCAGGTCGCACGGCGTCCAATCACGCGCCACCCCGCGACAGATGCGCTGCCATTGTTCTCCCTGCCTTTGTTCAGGACCTGGGGTGGAATGTGTGAGAGCAAACATGTGACATTACTTCACTATCATTAAAAAGTGAAATAATGGGTATATCCCAATATGCTGGGATTTTTAGTAATTTGTAGTTTGATGAATATCTGTAATTATTATAATAGGTACATTTGAAATGTGACACTCTATTTTTAGAAATATGAATTAAATCAGTTTTGTACCTAAAATTTAAGTTGGGATTCCCTATAAAACCTATGAACTCAGTTTAGGGGTTTTGTTCAAGAAAATAAGCTTATTTGGTATTAATGTTTACTATTCAAAAAGTGATTACTAACTAAGATAATTTTTATCCACATATTATATTCGCTAGTCTTACTTTATTTTATTTTTATTTTATTTATTAAGGCACATCAACAATGTGAACACAAACATAATATAAATTAACTATACAATGACATCCTCTTAACTAGTGCTTACATTTTTGACAGATGTACACAACATTTTTAATAAACTAAAGTAATAACTAAGTTTTTCTCCTTACCAATCCCTTTCCCTCTCTCCTATTCAAATTCAATACGACTCAGAGAGAAGTCTAAATCACAAGAGAGAAGGAAAAGAATAAGAAGAAAAACAAACAAAAATAGAGAAAGAAAAATTCAACATTAATGGGAAGATTATTTCCAATCTAGATCACACTGCTAAGATTTTTTTCTAAATGACGTGGACTGGTCATGAAAAATATCAAGATCAAGCAGTTTGTGCCAACTATTATATGTGGTAGTAAGCCTCGCTAAAGGAGAATTTCGTCCGAGATTTGTTTTGTAATTTGGTACTTTGAAAAGCGTTTTATATTTCACACGTGAATTCATTTTAGGCACGCAGAGGTCAATGCGTTCCAACAACTCTTGACAATTTATGGAACTGTTGAGTACATTGCGAAGGAATAATAAGTCCAGCATTCTTCTACGTTGTGACAAGGTGTTCAATCGGAAGATGGTGAGCCTGTCCTCATACGAACATCTGCCATTTACTCGAGGAGTAATGAATGCTAGGTGTCTAGTAAAAGAACGCTGGATAGACTCAATACGCTGCGAATGAACTTCGTAACACGGGTTCCAGATGACGCTTCCAAATTCAAGGACACTCCGAACTAGCATCTTAAATAATGTAATTTTTGAGTCAGTACCTCTTAAATCTTTTGTGCTGCGCTTAATAAACCCTAGCAACTTCGCGGCTTTATTGATAATATAATTGTAATGTGGTTTGAAGCTTAATCTAGAGTCCAATATGATACCAAGATCACGAACATTATTAACGAGATTAATCTCATCATGGTTGATGAAGTAATGAGTATCAATAACCTTTTTCTTTTTAGAAAACTGTATGTATTGACATTTGGAGGCGTTTATTTTCATTTTATTTACGCAACACCATGTGTAAACACGATCTAAATCAGACTGCAATAAATATGAGTCGAGCAATGTGTCAATTCGACGTGATATTTTCATATCGTCTGCAAACAGGGAACACCGGCAATGATGCACGACATTAACGATATCATTTATAAAGAGTAAGAATAAGATAGGTCCCAGGTGGGACCCTTGTGGCACTCCCGAAGTTGCTATATATGTAGAAGATTCATAACCGCCAACTGCTACCGTTAGTTCACGGTTGCTCAGATAAGATGAGAACCAATTTAGAAGACTGTCACAAATCCCATACTGGTCGTGCAGCTTTGTCAGCAAGATTTTGTGGTCGACAAGGTCAAAAGCACTGGCAAAATCTGTATAAACTTGTAAAATCTGTAAAAATCTTACTTGTCTTCGTTATACGAGATACAGTACCTACACTCGTAGAAAGTTATTTCAGACTCTTTTTACACCAAAACTCATTCCTAATCTCAACAATGTGTCGTTTATGCGTGTGTGTGCAGTTCTTGGGATTGTGTACAGAAATAAATAAAACTTGGGAAAACACTCAGCGTCAGCGTTCCCTACAAATGCATAGTAAAAATAAAATACCTAATACCTCTGACGATCCAAGCTTGAAATTAACCCCCGTGAGTTCGTTAAATTCAAAAAGGTTGTTGGTCGCGGTCGCCGGGCAACGCACCCTCGTCGTGCGCTGTGTGCCGGCCCGCGCCTGCGCCCGCGCGCTCCTGCAGGTGTGCTATCGGATTTAATCAACTGATTGTGACTGACAGGCAGATGTGTACAGACTCATGTTAAAGTAAAAACCATGTAAATATACCACATAAATAAGCCGAGTGATGACTAAAACGTGTGCAATTTTATTAGCATATAGACCCACCTTTTTATTAAAAGGTAGGTCTATATGCAGAGCATACGAATTTCTTTAAAATTGAAATTTCTGTAGGTACTCAAAGAAGATGCTCTTTAAGATTTAATTTTTTAAACAATAATACTTGAATTCATTATCACATACATATATTGCAAATGAATCAATTATATTCAATGGCACAATATATTAGGGCACATTAGATTCATACACAAATCCCTAGAGGTGCAGTCATAAAATATTTTATGTTTACATGAATGAATTTCTATTCTTCGACCCCCTGGGTATGTTGCACAAAAGTGAAGCAATTTACGGACTCATAGTCTATGGGATGGAAAAAAACTTCGCTAAATCGCTGTGAGCCTGTGATGGTCGGCCATGACAGCGCAGAAACGTGGAAAAAGGGACTCTGCACGCACGTGGCTGGCACGCGCCGCGCTGTGCCGCGCGCGGTGCACCTTGGTACGGACAGAAAAAAATTACATGTTTTATGTGCATTAACATATATATTTTTTAAATATTTTGTACCAAATGTTATGTTAGCTGCAGGATTTTTTTATTTAGTAATGTTTAGTGTATTAATGATATAGTAAAATGAATAATTGTCTTATTGTAGCCTTGTTTTAAAATAGATGATGCTCGCGGTTTCACCCGCGCCAAATTTCTTTCTCAGTGTAAAACTCAAAGGGTCAGTATTTGGTCTATCTGTTTACCTGATTACATTCAAATTCACTCAGAAGTTTCTACGTTCACGTATACGAGATTACTAAAAATCAAGTTATATTTGATGTTAAACAACCTATTTTCTATATTTTTTTAAACATATAATGCAAAGTTCTATAATAAATAAATTTATTAAGTCCTGCAATGCTATAAACAAAGAACATGCTGACCTTACGCATTATTTTGTCGAGAGAAACGGATTATTTTATTGTATTTTTGGTGAAAGGTTCTTTAACAGGGGGCACGTACACACGTTTTTGTACCGGTGCGTACCCTACAACACAGGGATTTGTCTCTTAGATTATCGCTACATGATGCCAGCTACTACTTTATTCTTTACCTAATATGTATAGATACCACACACACACTCATGTCTGTTATCCCCGAAGGGTAAGGCAGAGGCGCAACTAGTGCACCCACTTTTCGCCGTTATTCCGTCCCATGATGTGATAGGGGGCGAGCCTATCGCCATATCGGGCACAAATTCCAGACTCCGGACTGATACTGAATAGAAAAACTCAATATCACTTTGCCCGACCCGGGGATCGCACCCGAGACCTCAGCTTTGCAGTCGTACTGTAATACAACTACGCCACCGAGGCGAGTATGTATAGATACCCTTAGTGATTATATTACATTTTGATTAAATCAATACAATGCTTTCTGAAATTTTTAACATATCTAATATGCATTTTTGTATTTTGTAAATGAATATAATAACATATTCTCTTAATACAGTTTCTGAATGTATCGACTTCGTAGGCTCTACGGCGTAGAGACATCATACTAGTGCTACGGAAAATGTACGCGTGATTGTGTTACTTCACAAACTTCCGTTACTCGTTAAAAATCTTCTCATTACATTTTACTTTTTTTATTAGTATTCATTGTTTATTTCATATTTTTGCAGTAAACTATTGATAATAATTGCATTAGCGGGTATAGTTCGTTTATTTTGTCCCCACATTTAAAATCCAACTCAAACTTGAGTTCTTTAATAATTCACCTAAAAATCTGACCCATAAGTGGCACAGAATTACAATAGGTAATAATAAGCCGAATAATGACCCGGCTTTACCCTCATATCGGAGCATTGAAGAGAATAGAGATACATTGCAAAGGTTCAAAGCTGTCGGTTGAAAGGTCGCGCTCGTTTGCGCAGCTGCGCGGGCGCAGCGCCCGATACGGGCAGGTGTACGAGCCCGTACCTCGCAATCACTGGCGGGTAGTGTATGCTCCACTTTATATCATGCGACTATACGTGGAACATGTTTATATTCTGCAGCGGTTGTTTGCTTTTTATTTAAATAAAATATTTATTAATGATTTAAAATGTGACAGGTTTGTAAGTTATTGAAAGGCTTGCTGCAAGACGTCATTTAGCGCAAATTTTATGGGTGTATTTAATATTTTGTTTATCATCAGTTTAGTTGAATTCTTTCTTCTTAATCGTTTTCTTCATCACTGAATGTCATGTCCGTCCTGAAATATTTTGATGGAGTCGATGACGAGCCGTCTCCATGCCCCCTATCTTCGGCTTTCTTCAGGGTAGTGGCAATACGAAGTCCTGTTATGGCCTTTATTTGGACAGACCAGCGGGTAGTTGATCGCCCACGTGGTCTTTTACCTTCTATTTTCCCTACAACCAGCAGTTTGTCCAAGTTATCTGGTTGTCTTC